>CM040399.1:39826136-40343636 GCA_022702515.1 Ilyophis sp. 1 JC-2022 | reverse complement strand
CACCCAACACTCAGAGACATACTGCTTATATGGACTACATTTTCTGTCTCAATTCTTTCATTGTTCACGTGAATTTTACAAAACACCGTCATTGTTCTGTGTTTGCATTTTCATAGATTTCCTACAATTATGACGGAATGAGTTGTGAAACATTGTGAATGTAAATGCATAATCATGTGTGATTGAGGCCTCATGATTCTCATACCACCTTTATGTCCACGTGGAATTCTCCAGTACACACGGCACCCAACAGGCTGGTGACCACAGGCTGATCTGTAGAATATCAGCAGCGACATTCATTTTCACATCATAGCCTTGAATGCAGATCTTAACTTTGAGATGTTTTTAAAAAGAGACTTTTTTTTAACATTCCATCTCTACAGATATAATACAGGTCTGACATCATGAATATATGAAACAATTGTTAAAGCTGCAGTCGGCAAGTTTGAAAGTATACAAGGCAAAAAGACGTTCCCCTTTTGCTTTCCTCCTTCCTTTCTCACCAAAATTATATCAAAAAAATCTTGCCTACTGCACCTTTAATGTAAATAAAATGCACGGGTTACTGAAGTATTCAGTTGACTGTCATATTTGGCATACTCAAGTTAAACTGATTTGGGGGGTGTCAATGCATGCTGTGCTATCTTGTCTCTAGTTCTTAGTTTTTTTTATTTTATTAATTGATTGCAGATAGTCTTATCCTTGCATTCATATTGGGTCTCATGCTTATGGTATGGTGTTAAGTTTGTCAGGCCTCTGTGTGGTTCTGTTTCTTTTCTAATTCTCCACCCAGAGATCATTAGCTTTTCAGTAGGCATTTCCATTTACCATTTATCATTAGCTTGACTGCCCAGGACACGTAATATCCAATAATATCAATATTAACCTTTGTGTTTCTTTCGCTTCTTTCAATGTTGTTTTCCAGTGTGTGTCACAAATTGTTTGGGAAGGCCAGAAGGCTTCCCAATACGAACAACATAACGGCAAACGTGTTTCCCCCCCCCCCCCCCCTGTGTTTCCCACTTTCACAAGAATACAATGTCAACAGTTTGAATAAATGTGTTAATATATGAAGTGGTCACGCAGTAGTTAGGGTACTCTGGCCCCGACCCCAGCTCTTCAAACAAAGCCTTGAAATGATGGTCCATTTTTATTGGGGAAAGTTATTGCAGTAGCTATATTCAGAGTTGTGTAAAAACATGTTTTATTTGGATGAGGCCCATGCTTATTAACCCAGAAATGCACAAGAGTACAATATAAAATCGCGCACAGTTGGCTTTGAGTTTTACCTGCATGCATTTACAGCGCTTTACGAGGCGTTTCGGCTGCATGAGGATGTGTTTTCCTCAAACACAAGCTCACCATTTTGATAAAAATCTATATGACTGCCTCTTTTCCTGTGTGTATGTCCCAGATTAGCTCATTTTGAGCTATTATTAGCTCTTTTTTATATATTTTTTTCCTACATCTTCCTGTTTTGGTGTGTTTTTAAAAAAAAAATAGTCATTTTTTTTGTGCCCATTACTTTCTCATGATAAAAAATTATAAGGAGTGTAAATGATAACATCTCCTTTTGATCAGTTCCGGTATATAAGGCGAGACCCCATTCTGAGCTATGCTTGGCTGGGCTAATCTTAAGAAGAAAATTGGGACGAGGTGATCTTCCTCTGGGAAAAATACCAAGAATTATTTTTCTGCATTAACTTGTAAGATGTTTTACACTTTAATACCATTTGAAATGTACCAAAAAAAATGTACAAATATGATTGATATTATGAACAATCAGTCATATTATTGCTTCATGTAACAAACATGGTGTTGCATAGTGTAAGGCAAATCTTTTTTGCCTTGACCTGTGGGGAGTAGGCAGGTGTCTACTGAAGGCCCTGATGTTGCCAGATATTGTCAAGTGTGGATAATGAAAGTTTCCCTTGTTGAGTGACTGGTACTGTGTATTTGTATTTCTGCTTCAAGTATTACTCCCGTTTCTGTAATACTTGAAAAATGCATTCTTTGCACTATGTAAATACCAGGAAACCTCTTGACTGATGTGAAAAGAATATGGTTGTATGAAGTAGCTTTTTTAAGCACATCACTTATCTTTTTCAATACTGTGTAAGTATGGCTCAGCTGTACAGCACGGGAGACTTTGTTATTATAAATGTTACTCAGTTTGACTGTCCTCTTTGAATATTGGTATGATTAAAGTATGTTTACATAAAAGACAAGATGTTTGTATGAAGTACTTGTTTCGAAAGGATTTGTAAAAGATGAGACTGAAAAGATCAAATAATCTTCAATTCACAGGTGTCATTTAACAAAGTTTAGTCACCATGACACCTGTTAACTTGGTTTGAACAAGACCTATTATACTACAGCCTTCCATAGAGCTGCACATCCTTGTTATCTTAGTTAAGGTTTAAAATACATTATTTGCCTATGGCTAGTTTTTAGTTTTGTTGCTTTGCTTAAATTGTTGCTGATATACGTTTTATCTCAAATGTTGGTAGTTTTATATTCATTGAAAGTGCATGGGCGTACTAAGACCTTCATCCCATTAAGTGCACATTCTTTTCATTCAGCCCATATGTAACCTAGCAGAGTGAAATGCATATCCAACGAGAATACTAGTGATTGTATGACTTGAAACGGCAGCATAGCCTTATACATAAGTAGCACAATAGGCTACAGAAGAGGAAGCTGATTCAAATTACACTGTTATATCAATGGTTATTGCAATGGCATAGCAAGTATGTTACAACGACAGAACTGGCGGTATTTCACAAAGCAGGATTACTGAGTTGGCTGGATAGCTACACTGAGTAAAACCTGGAACCCTTTCAAATCTGGAACATGGACTGAAGTTAAAAGAATCGCGAAAGGATCTCCAGCTTGTGCAGAATGCAGCCACTCGCATTCTGACTAGAACTAAGAAGTATTAGCATATTAGCCCAGTGCTAGCATCGCTTCATTGGCTACCGATGAAGTAGGACAGACTCAGGCTTATAATCAGTTGTAGTCTGGAGACAGGATTGTTTCCCCTCCAATGACTGCATGGGTTCTGAAACCCTGTCTTCATAGCTCTATAGCTATCGTACTCCTGGCGGAAGCGCTTGTGTAATCCCCAGTTGGTGCTCCTGTTGCTCTGTTACACTTATTTTTTTAAATAAATAAAAACTTTACTGTTGCCACCACCACTGCTTGCTGCTCCCGCCACCATCACCACCCAGTCATTCCCACCATCGCAGCTGCCTCATCTGCCTCCAGCTGGACTGTCATATAGCTGCTGCAGATTCTATTAACATGAACGTTGGCTGATTGACCATGTTGGTCATTAAATCTTTGATTTGAAGTAAAAAAAAAAGAAGCTGTTTGGGGTTTTACTCATCCAGCTAACTCATTAATCCTACTTTGAGAAATACCCCCTATGTTCTGTGCTTACAACAGATAAGAAACAAGAGGTGAGAGGGAAATTGCTTATGGAGCCTATTTTGGGGTAATTCATATGGAAGAACTAGGACATCTTGGCATTGGGCAATTGATTTTCCGAGACCCTTGGCAATGGACACAAAAGCAAAATTTGCAGAATTCCATTTTGAAATGCATTCCTTTTGTGCGAAACGGCACACATGCGCTGCTGCAAATGAACGCAAAAGCTATTTTGTATTTTTTAAGGAGGCTGAATGCCTGTCTCTGAACGTCTGTATGTTTTCAGAACTTATTTAAATGTTTGTGGACGACGGGAGAATAAAATGTGAATTTTAAATCATTTAAATTAAACACTGGTTGCAACCAGGATGTTTTAAAAGACATGCAGACAGAGTCCCCGCTCGACGCATGTAAACGAGAAATGCATGACCACCAGTGACCACACCTTTACGTTTCACCACCAATCAGCGAATGAGGGCCTTCCCGCTGTGTCAGGCGCCAGCTTTCAAAACTGCCACACAGAACCGCCTTTCGGCGCCCATGAACTAGCAAGTTTCTTCACCGTAATGATTACTTGACTACGCCTTACTCAGTTCTGATTGGGTGAATCTAAAACACACGTGCTAGATTCTCATTCTGAATGGCTTTCCTTGCTGTCAGTTATGATGTAAGCGCTAGCATTGATATGTTGCCATTAAAACTTTGATTGTTGCTATGCGGACGAAATTGAGTTTTTACCGAGATGGAAAGCCATAACGTTAGATAGTTTTTTCTGAAGTATTTATGTAGACAGTTAACATAATACTATGTTTATCTGTATTAATTGTGGACAGTACCGGTCGGTTCAATTTCCGTCATCAGCGGTAAGTGTGTAAGTTAACGTTACCGTTTGTTATTGAAGAAGACCGTGTGATGCCTAATCAACATTCTCTATTTTTAGCACTGACATTACGTTATGTTACAATGCATTTGTTGGTAGCTCGCTAGCTAACTTAGCCTTTTGTGTTGTGTCAAGTACCCTGCAAAATAGCTTTGCTAGTAATGGTATCATACTTTTCTTATGTCATGTTAGCAAGCTCCAGGAAGCAAGGCTAGCTGGTTAGGTATGGTTAGCCGACCAAATGAACGCTAACTGTGGTAATGTGAGTCAACATTAGCTTGAAACTCTTGCTTGTTCGTTTGCCAGACTTGGAATCAGAGATCGTGGTCTTAAACATTTTTGAATGCAAGTTACAATCTCAACTTTCAAGCGTGAGGAAAGGCTAAACGTTAACTTAACGTTAGTTGCTGGCTGCAGTAATATAAAATGTTTAATGTCGGCTATATATAGAGTTTGACAACACCACTTAATTTATATTCCAGATTTAAAGTGACAACACCCAGAATCCGTCATGTCCATCGACTTCGACAGCGTTGCTTTACAAGCTCAGCAAGAAGAAGAGGAGGAAGACTATGATCCGGAAGACTATGCCAGGGAGCAGGAGGTACTGTGATGGGCTCAGTTAAAACCCAAAACCGCCCCCCGCCCCGATCGAACCCGACTTGCATGTCGGTGGAACTGTCACGAACGAGGGATATCCGCATCATTTATAGGAATGAAGAGGCACATTTGAGAGAAGCTAAATATAGCGGCTGTTTAACCAAAATACAAAAGCACAGATGCACATTATTATACGAGTCAGTTTTTTGCTTGAAAAGCCCACACTTTTAATGATTGATTGACCCTAACCCCATACAGTCAGGGCTGTCTGCAAATGACCTGATGAAACGGCTTTTATCTCCTGTACATTAACGTACAGAGGAAGTAATTATTTTACGTGACTGGTGTAGATATTCTACCTGTCATCTAGTGCCTGTTCAGGGAACATTGTAAAAACCTGTGCTTTGGAGTAGTTATGTAGAATCTATGTTTAAGTATGAATCCTCTCACTCAGTTGTAGAATAGCCACGCCAAACTACATCTGGGGGTGTAGCTGTTCAGGTAATGGTGGTCTGCCGTTAAACGCATCGCTGTGTAATGAACTGTGTTCCCACCCCCTCCAGAGAATCGGAGGAAAGCTTGGATGGCAGCCTAATCCGCAAACCATCCCTTTTTCATTGTTGAGCAATCTGTTGTTGAATTGAGCAAATGGTCCATTGTGTGAGAGGCTACAGCTCAAATTAGACGTACAATAATATATTTTCGTGCACCTATTGGCTTGTCTTTTTTTAATATAGGTTATGATTCCTTTGCTAGCATATAAAAACAGGGTGGAACTCAGAATTCCAAACAGGCATTTAAACAAACAAGTGATTTACCATGGTAACTGCTGAGAGAATTTAAGTGGTGTTGCAGGCTAATCCTAACTCTAGTGAAAGTTTGCAAACTACAAACCATACCAGCTCTAGCGTACTGTCAGGATGTATCATTTCAAATATTAATAGCGCGCAACACTCACACCACTAGCTAATAAACGGTACTAGAATTAGCCTAGTATTATATTATTTGAAATACACCATTCAAGCCTTCAACAAGCGAGCAGTTTCTTCTGTAATTCTACACAGTCCAGCAATTTGCACAAATTCCGTCAGCGTTACACATTTATAGATGTATCACAGGGGTCGACATTAACAGTAGCCCCAGACAGTCAGACAGTCAGTCAGTCATATATTCTCTGTTTTGGCTGCCATGATTTGCTAGTTGGTAACCTGCCTGGGCAACCACCAAAAAACTAACAATATACAGGTGCAGCTCAAAAAATTCGAATATCGTGAAAAAGTTCAATATTTTTTGTCACTCATTTCAGAAAGTGAAACTCATATATTATATAGATTCATTACACATAGTGAAATATTTCAAGCCTTTATTTCTTGTAATTTTGATGATTATGGCTTACAGCTAATGAAACCCAAAATTCAGTGTCTCAGAAAATTATATTTTTAAAGTATCGTATTTAATATTTGGTCGCATATCCTTTGCATGCTGTTACTTCCTGAAGTCTGTGACCAATCAACATCAAAAGATACAAGCGATACTATAACCTCTCTGCATTTGAACTGATCTCTATGGGAATTTTGGGGTGAGACTAGATTCAGCTGTAAATTACACTGGTACAGTATGGAACACATGGCTGGCTAAATGGCTGTAAGTCATCAAGGGTCTGAGCTATCGAACGAGCCCCAAACCATCACTCTGTTGCCAGATATGGAGTAGATGTGGATGGATCACTGCAAGGGTTATTTCTCCTGACTCATTTTCCTATAGAACTCTATGGGGAAAAAAGTCAGGAGAAACAACCCTTAAAGGGATCCATCCACATCTACTCCATATCTGGCCGCAGAGTGATGGTTTGGGGCTCGTTTGATACCTGAGACCCTTGATGACATACAGCCATTTCGCCAGTCATGTGTTCCATACTGTACCAGCGTAATTTACAGCTGAATCTAGTCTTACCCCCCAATTCTCATAGAGATCAGTTCAAATGCAGAGAGGTTATAGTATCGCTTGTAACAGTACTTGAAAATAAGATATCGAGAGTCTTTTGATGTTGATTGGTCAAAGACTTCAGGAAGTAACAGCATGCAAAGGATATGCGACCAAATATTAAATATGATACTTTAAAAATATGTTAAAGCAAAATATTCTAATTTTCTGAGACACTGAATTTGGGTTTTCATTAGCTGTAAGCCATAATCATCAAAATTTCAAGAAATAAAGGCTTGAAATATTTCACTATGTGTAATGAATCTATATAATGTATGAGTTTCACTTTCTGAAATGAGTGACAAAAAATATTTAACTTTTTCACGATATTCAAATTTTTTGAGCTGCACCTGTATAGTGGATTTCTTAAGCCGACATGTGGGTATATTTTTGTGCCATTACATGTTGATCCATCGCAACAAAACCAAAGAAATTAACCTCCAAGTTGTCGCTACTGTTCCAACTCATGACGTGACACGACGCACTGTAGCCCGCTCCAGACTTCCCCCAGCCTATCTTAATCAGCGTTGTTGTTATTTCCCTCAGAAAACTCTAACACAAAACACAAACCTTCTATAATGTCTGTTAATATTATGTATTTATTTATTGAATATTGATAGGCTGAACTAAAAACGGCAATGAAACTTGTATGTTTGTTTACACGTTTCATTTTGTGTATTTATTTATTGATTGATTATGCTGTTGATAGGTAAGTTCATATTTCTTTGCACTTTTTTAGCCTATGTTATTAAAATAATACATATCCAATAAATATAGGCAGTCAGATAAAATTGAACAGTCATTTTAACATTCATAGCCCCGGTTTTGTCTCGTCCTTCTCATTACTGCATTGTTGCTGATTGGTGCAGCTGCGCTCTGTAACGGTGAACGGTAGATCAGACGGGATGTCTAGGCAGGTCTAGGATCAGGTCCTCCTGCGTAATGTCTGTTGGCTCAATGAGTACTGATCCTCCATCTGTTACTTCTGGTCCTTTCTTCACCCGATCACTGTTGATTTTCTTTTCAGCAATAAATCAGATTTAAGCATTTTTATTATGTTTTTGTTTTTTTTAATGTTTATTTTTGGTGGAAAGAAAATTCAGTCTTTGCATGCCACCGTGGCTAAATAGACCCGCGGGACTCTCTGAGCTAAGAGACCGCTGCCTGAGGCCTCTGATTTGTAGCTGGTTTTCTGTTAAAGGCCCACACGCATCGGCGATCTCTTCCTGGTGTTAGTTTCTGAAACGCCCACAATACGTTAGCAAAAGGCAGTTACGTAGATTTTTACGTAATTTGTCGGAGTCGCAATCCAAATGTGTACAGCCAAAACTCCGCCCCCTGTCTGTACACATTCGGATTGCGCCTCCGACAAATTATGCAAAAACATACGTCATGTCACGTGGGAAATCTAAGATCTTTTTCTAAGAACTTGGAAACATCGCATTTGAACCCTAAAATATGCGTACTTCGACGGAAATTGCTATTTTTTTTACTTGAACCAGTATAGAACACATTTGAAAAGCTGCAGGATGATGTTAAAAGATCAAAAACACAAAATATATGCAAGTGGGCCTTTAAGCTCTTACTACTTAGTGATGTTGGTCTGTTTCTTTAATCCCAATTGAGTGAGCACATCTTATGAATCTTCTTTTTTTTACTTGGTAATGTTGCAAATCCACATCTTGTGTATTGTAAGCATGTTCAAGATTTAATTCCATTCAGTAGTGACAAGATTAACGCGCCACAATAAATCATTGACTTTGTCTGCTTCCTTTAAGAACGGGTGCTTATTTAAGATTAGTGGAAGGGCATAAATTCATATGTCATTTGGACAATACGCTTTTTCAGTCTAACGCCACTAGATGGCGCCATAGGATTGTGTTACATTTAAAGGGTGATGGAAAAGTGTAATGTTTCCGCCTGGTGTCTGCTGTAAGGAGAAACGGCTATATAATGGTTTTAGTTTTTGTGAGATCACAATCGGGATGTTAATTCTTCAAAGAATTGAGGGGAAAAGCATTTCAGTTCAGTGGGGTACAGCCCACAGCTTTTATCATGGACCTCCAGGCTGGGGGGGAAAGGATGTAATGAGCAGGAGTGTGATGAGACTGAGAAAGGTTGCACAGGACTGCTCTTCTGTACAAAGCCACACAGGCTGCACCCCTAAGCCTTTGATCCCTCTGCTGTGCGTGCGTGAAACTGTGCATGTCTATTTCTATATGCTTGTGCGCGCAACCTCGAGTCATCCTTTTCTCACATGGTCTCATAAAGGCCTAAATCACTTTATGACCTTTGCTATTGAATATGAATTATAGTATATAAACCAGTCGCCATATTGAGAGAAATGGCGAATCTAATGCAGATTGCAGATCTAGTTCCGCTCATTGATTAGATTTGGTTTTTGGGAGGATACTCTCATATATTGAGAAACTGTAAATGGAGTATTTTAGCCACTGATCTGGCATCAAGCTGGCTGAGGAATCTTAGGGGCTGCTGAGGTTTGGGAATGCCCTCCATCCAGGTGGGTGGGATGGGTCATACTTGGACTTGAGGGTGGGGGGTGGGGGGGTTTGAGTGTGAGCGTGGAGCGATGGACAGACTGAGAGGCTAGAAGGGCGCAGGCCTAGATGGCCCAGCTCGGTGATCTTATGCTGACGCCACACAGCTGTTTCTCTTCTTTCCTCCCACAGAGGAGCATATTACCTCGTGCATCCAAGCCCGTCTTAATGACGTTATGAGCTGGATGATCAGCCACAGTCTGTCTCATCTAATTTTGTTTTAGAATTTCATCTCTTATCCAGAGCCACTTTCACAGACTGTGTTTTTACACACAGCCCGTTTTTAAACGCAGTCTCATTTATTCACAACTGGAGAAATCCAGGTGAAGCACCTCGCTCAAGGATGCATAGGCAGGGGCCCCCTGGGAGGGAAACTGACTACTTTTGAATTACAAACTGCGTTCCATTGTGGTTGTACTGCACTGCCGACAACGGATAGTGCTGATAACGGACATTGACATTTTAGGCTTTTTATCAGAGCTGCTTGCTCGATTTACAATAGAAGATCTCAGCCTTCCCAAAAGCGAGGCACTCTACCTTTCAGTTACGTCCTCCCCCCTCAACGATCTGTCTATCACCCATGGCAACGCGACAGTGTCTCTACCCAGGGCTGCCAATATTCTCAGTGTGGTCCTGACTAACAAGATGTCTTTTGATGAGAATGTTGCAGCTGTCACTCAATGCTGGCTGATTTTTCTCCACAGTATCATCTGAAAAATTCATCCTTTTCTTGAGTACATGCCAGGGCATGAAATTAACCTTTTCACCCTCTGGCCAGAGTGGCTCATTGATTCTAAAAATCACCAGCCATTTTCGACATTTTACCAGCCACATTACCTTCTTTTGGTTGGTTACCTGCCAAAGTTGCTGCTAGAGTAGAAAATCTTACCAGCCACAATCAAAATTCTACCAGCTTTTGGCTGGTGGCGGGTGTTAATTTCACACCCTGGTATATGCTATCTAGCTGGTTATCCAGGCCTTTGTGCTGATGAACTGCAGCTCTCTCCTTGCTGGTCTTTCTGCATGTGCTATTCTGTCTCATCGCGCATACAGAATACTGCTGGGCCCTGTTTCACAAAGCAGGATTACTGAGTTAGCTGGATAACTGCGCTGAATAAAACCCGGAACGGCTCTTTTTACTTCAGTCCATATTCCAGATTTGGGAGGGTTCTGGATTTTCCTCAGTGCAGTGATCCAACTAACTCAGTCATCCCGCTTTGTGAAATACCCCCCTGGTTTCATCTCTAATAAGCCGAAATGCAGGCATGTCACACCTCTCCTGATCTGTCACCACTGGGGGCCCAATAAAATGCTAAGCTAAAGTTCTAGCCTACGGTGCAGCAAGGGGAGCGACGCTTACAACCTTACACTCCTATCAGACCACTCTGCTCCACATCCACTGGCCTTCTCAGTGTCCCTTTTTCCTCTGAGCCCCTGGACTCCAGAGTCTCTGTCTGTCTTCTGTGCAGGCTGCAAATACAGCTGTTCAAATGGCTCCTCGGCTCACCTAATGCCGAACACTGAGCGTTTCCCATGGCCTCACTAGCCCCAGCTACGCTGCACGTAAAACTATATCCTCAAACGCATTTGTCATTTGAAACGTTACATTCTTCCTCTCCCTCTTGTCTGCTGTGCTGCTTAGCTTTATTCTATGTTATGTTTATATGTTTACTACTTGTAAAGTTATTAATTGACAGCTACTATTGGTTGTTACCCTAATGACTAGACATCAGCTCTTTCTTGCCTGAACCCTTCTGCATGCAGTTACGTTAATTAGGGCTGCATGATAGAGGAAACAATTGACATTGCGATATCTATTCTTTATTTAAAAAAAAAAAAATCATTTTGCGATATGAAAAAATACAGGAATGCCATAATTTCACCACATACATGCTGCTTTTAACTTGAATAGCTCTATTTGAAAATAATTAATCACTCTAGCAATGATTAGGGTGATTTTGGAAGAAGAAATTAGGCAGTTGTTTTATACTCTGCTTTGCTCACCATCGTACTCAGATAATACTCATCTATCAATCCAGGCTAAAGTCCATGATCCAACATAATATTAATGATGCATGTTGCTTACCCTAAAATAAGGGGGCTTATCTGTGAATGGGTGGAAGAAGGGTGGCGTCTCAAAGGGATCCAGGAGATTACAGGAGACTGTATATCACTGTTCTCCAGTTTATAACATAACATTAAAGCTGCAGTATCGCATTACGGAATGAACACGAGTGGAACATTTTTTATTATCCAAGAAACCTCAAAGGCATACTGAACTTTGTTGGAACATAATGTTGTATCGCTACCTGCCCCCGATATGAGTCGTAATATTCAAGCTCGCCTTCATAACTTGCTCCAGTGGTCAGCAACTGGCCAACGAAGAATTACGTTTTTTTCTCTCTCCATTCACTCCCATTGCATGTCTAAATGTTGTGCTTTTGTATATCGGCATAATGCAGATTGCAGATCTTGTTCCGCTCATTGATTAGGTTTGGTTTTTGGGAGGATACTCTCATATATTGAGAAACTGTAATGGGAGTATTTTAGTCACTGATCTGGCATCGTGTTAACGGCTCTCGCTCGTTCTGACTGCGGAGCTTCTCCACTCTAGCTCCACAGTGGTGGAATGAACTCCCCGCTCCATTGCGCTCAGCTGAAACACTGTCTGTTTTCCGTCGTGGTCTGAAAATGCACTTTTTCAGACTCCACCTTGACTAACTACCTATATAGGGTCCAATTATATAGTATGTACTTCCTGTTTATTTTTTATTTTCTATTTGTTTTTTTGCTATTTTATAGCTTAGAAGGTATAGCCGACTGTATTCTATGTTCATTACTAGCGATAGCTCCTACGTTGTGAGAAAGTTGTGCTTCATCGGATTTGCTTTGTAGTTGTGTCAATGACCTTCAATATGCACTTATTGTACGTCGCTTTGGATAAAATAACTGTAATGTAATGCATCAAGCTGGCTGAGGAATCTCAGGGGCTGCTGAGGTTTGAGAATGCCCTCCATTCACTGCAATCGGCTGCTGGAGGTGGGTGGGATGGCTCAAACTTGGACTTCCTGAGGGTGGGGTTGGTTTTATAGGCATGATCTGTGTTGTTTGCATTAGTTTAAGTGCTAAAAGAGTGCTTTTGAGACCTCCTTCGCCATGCAATGGGAGTGAATGGAGAGGGAAAAAACGTCATTCTTCATTGGCCAGTTGTGTGGAAGGATGTCTGTAAGTGTGGTCTGTCAGGGTCTTTCTTCACACTGTCCACATCCCAGTACCCAGTACCCTTGGCTTCTTTTCAGTGGAACTAAATTTGGCAGATAAAAAAAGACAGGGGTTTCACCATATACTGCTCCGAGACTTCTCACCCATTTTTAAAAAACGGCCTTTGGCCTGTGGATGTTTATACTCAAACTGGGTGAGCTTCTCCAATCAGCCGTTTGTGGGCTCTGACTCAACCCCTAGCAATCTGCCTGGAGAACTAACCCTGTACTCTGATTGGTGCAGGTGAAACGTTGCCAGGTGTGTCGTACTTGATCCTCTGGGTTTCCCTGAGCACGCTGGATTTCCACATGCCTGCTTTCAGATCTGGAGCAATTTGCGCAACCTTTGGCACAATGTTTTTGCGTTGTGTGGAGTCAGACTGGGGATACATCGCTCTTAACCACAAGAACTGCTTCTCTCTGAAGACTCCTCAAGTCTGGTGTTCGCACTAGTTTTGTCTGAGAATTTGAGCAAGCCGTCTTGGTTTTTACAGAAGGTTCGTCTCGGGGACAAAGTTCTCTTTTGTTATGATTGTGTGTTAATGCACAACAGCAGTTAGTCGTGCATGAGTTGTTTTAGCTATGGCGAGCGCTAACGTTTCTGCTCCAGTTAATTTGAGATCTGCATGTTGCTGGGGCCGCATCAGAAAGTGACCGGGGTAATTGGTATGACGCGTTTCAGCTCCGCGCTCCACACGTATGACGGGCCTGTGCACACGTATGCCAGGGCGTTGCTGTGCTACGGGGTTTCTGCGTGCTTCCTGTGCACTTTGCATGTGTGAACAGGACTGGGGTCATGGAGGAGGAAGTTGGGGAGACCGTGAAACACATTCATGTGTCCTTATGGCAAGTAAGTCCAACTGGTTAGGCCTGCTACTTTCCTCCAGGGTGTCACCTGACCTCTGATTGGTCGTCAGGGAAACCCCTCACTGAAATCTGGTTGCAGTGCTGGGTTGAGAAGCAGACATGGGCCACAGATTCATATTTTGTTGCTTACAGGTTTTATTTTATTCATATGCATATAAATATTTAGGCTGTGCATATTTTATTTGTTCTAACTGACTCTCTGGTAAATTGTAGGCTTGGTTATTGGTAATGGGACAACAGCATTTTTTTTCTCCCTCCTCCCCTTGAGAAATGCCTGAGATCCCAGTTCTGTATAAATAAATGAACATCTAGGAACATTTTATTCAAGGCTCTTGGACTTTCCTGAGTGGATTTGTAATTTCAGAATAAAACTGAGTTATTACAGCTGGCAAGCATTTGAATACTGACCCTCCGTGTGGAATATTGGAATGTGTTTGTTCCTGACTTTGACGTTGTTTCCAGCTGCATCGGCTGCTGACGGACCTTCCGGCTGATATGCTGGAGGACAGCAGGGACAGCTCCTCCCCAGAGGTGGATTACTCCCGCCTTGGTGACCGCAACACTGACCACAGGTACTGCCCTCCTGCTTGTCCCGCAGTGGTTCCTTCCCAATTAATTTTCCTGTTGAGTGGACTAGTACCAACTCTCTTGGGAAGGGGTTGTTGGGAGCTGATTTTGGCTACATCACGAGATCTGCTATCGGCTCTTTTCAAACCACCTTGTGCTGAAATGGGCCTGTTAAATGGGCACCTTGCTTTCCTGTTGTCTGAAACGTGCTTGCTGCACTCATGTGCTGTCGGTGTGCCCGAATGAGTCACCTGGTGCGTGCACTGACCTGTTTGTGAAAGTTTTTCTGAATGCGATTGAGCAGTCGCGGGGTTGCCATGTCTTCCAGAACTCAGTGGGAACAGCAGCCGAACTGGACCAATCAGCAGGGCGTCGCCGCTGCTGAACATGTGAGTCATTTGACCCCAGCCCCGAGTGGTAACCGGATGCGTTATGCTAGCTACGGGCATTCTGTCTGGTCAGACCCACTTCATGAATATTCATTATGAGAGAGCAAATCATATCACTTAACTTCAGTCGTAGTAGAAATGTTCAGCGATGAGCCCACAGGCCCGAATAGCCGTCCGACAAATTGAGTTTCTGTTCTGACTGCAGCCCACAAGAAAGCCAAAAAATATCCTGAGCCTGAATGTTGAGGTTGGACCTGTCTTAAAGGGCTGCTCTTTTCCGACTGCGCTTGTAGAATCACGAGAGTGACTACCACCAGGAAGCTTACGCTTACGAGGAAGGTGCGGAGAATTTCAATGGGCACGGCCACCAGCGCCACCGCGTGGGTCAGGAGTACGTGAACGGCCATGGGGGGTACGTGTACCCCAGCCTGGGCTCAGAGGAGTCTGCTATTAGCAAGGACTTCGCTCCCGAGGAGGAGTACCAGCATGATCCCTACCCATCACAATCTGGCCACCTTGAAGAGGAGTGCCAGCATGAACCATACTTGGCCCAATCTGGCCACCCTGGGGCTGAGTACCACCAGCTTGAGGGACAGAGCAATGAGCTGGACTATGGAGACCAAACTAGTGCCAGGCCGCTCTTCCAGGTGCGAGACCCCCCTCTCCTGTAATGACTTGAAAGATTTTTTTTTTCTTGTCATCAGCCTTACACTGTTGTCATAATATTTGTTGTTTTTGTTGTGCTATTTTGCTATGTTGAGTCTCAAACTAACATGTAAACATAACACTTCTTAGTATATGGCTACTGACTGTTATGTCATTTATCTTTTTCTGGAGAACTACTGTTCTTTTTATGCTATCCGCTAAAAAATAGCAATGAAATGTTATGCTGAATTATGGCATCTCCCCTCTGTAGAACTTTGATGGTGAAAGAGCTGGGGAGAGTGTGCCGGACCATTACAAGGCCCAATACAACCCCTCCCAGCCGAGGATGTTCAACCCGGAGGTGCCCCGCCAAGGTGGCCACTTTGAGCAGCTGCAGAGGCAGTTCCTGGATGCTGGTCAGGGTGAGTAGCACGTGGAGGGCTGACTGAGTCACAGAAACTGCACAGAGCCGTCGGCCTCAAGCGACGTTCTGGGGGTGTTCCGCTACGCGGACATTCTGTACAGATTCACTGATCTTCACGTTGTGCGGTCAGAGCAGGGAATCGGATAATCTGTTTCGGTGATGTTAAGATTGTGAGTTTGCACAGTTCAGAAATGGAGCGGAAAAAACGTAGTCGTGCTGTTGCACAGAGGAACATGTGGAATTGGATAATGCTTTGCTAATCCAAAGTCAACAGGAGAACACATGGAGGAATTGGGTTACACCCTCTATAATGACATCAGTACTTCCTGATGTGGGTCACTGCTTGCATACTGCATGTTCTTGAACAGGATCATGTGACTGTTGCTCACTTTGTCAGATTCCGCAGATCACCAGCAGGTGGCACAGCTGCAGGTTCTCAACAAGGCTCTGTCCAGGCAGGTGGACGAACTGGGGGAGAAGCTGGAAGATGGCAAACGCAAGATGAGATACCTGGAACATCAGTTCGCTATCATCAAAGGTAGGCGGATCTGTAGTCTTTCTGTCTCACCTGCCTGATTCTCACTGAGCAGAGTTTGAGAAGCCTGATTCTCACTGAGCAGAGTTTGAGAAGCCTGTTTCTTGTTCGCAGATGAGAAGGAGGGTCTGGCGGTTTCCCTGAGGGAGACTGGCCATGTGATGGAGGAGGCCAGGGAGCAGGAGATTCAGCTGCAGGGGAAGGTCAAGGCCCTGGAGCTGCAGGTCCAAGCACAGGCTGACCGAGAACACGAGGTCAGATCCGTGACACTCATGAGTTACACTATTTATTACTCGGCTGCAGATGCATCTCGGCTTACTGCAGCCTTTTCTAAATATTTTAGTTTATCTGCTTTGGTTGCAGGTCAGGAGTGTAAATCTCAGCCAGAATGGATGGTATTGCATTCATTTCTCTATGCTACTTCTGTACACTGAATATGTGTGTATCTTTCTGTGCATGTGGTTCTACACACGTGCGTCCTTGTGTGTGCGTGTGCATGTGAATGCGTGTGTCTGTGCGTGTGCATGTCTGCAGAGCGTGAAGAAGCAGCGGGTAGCTGAGGTGGCGGTGGACAGCCTGAAGCTGCAGATGGCGGAGTTGTGTCGCTCGGACACGCTGTCCCGCGCACGCGAGCAGCACGACCGTGACCTGGCAGGCATGCGCGAGCAGCATGAGAACCGTACCCTTGCCCTGCAGCAGAGCCTGGACTCGCTCAACCACGCCCTGGAGGAAAAGGTCCTCACACACATGCACCATCTGACTATCAGACTTGAGCTGTGCTAGTCTCTGTGTCACTATCAGACTGAGCTGTGTTGGTCTCTGTGTGACTGTGTTAGACTCAGCTGTGCTCATGGCTGTGCTAGTCTCTGTGTCACTCAGACTGAGCTGTGTTGGTCTCTGTGTGACTTTGTTAGACTCAGCTGTGCTCATGGCTGTGCTGGTCTGTCACTATCAGACTGAGCTGTGTTGGTCTCTGTGTGACTGTGTTAGACTCAGCTGTGCTCATGGCTGTGCTTGTCTGTCACTATCAGACTGAGTGGTGTTGGTCTCTGTGTGACTGTTAGACTCAGCTGTGCTCATGGCTGTGCTTGTCTGTCACTATCAGACTGAGTGGTGTTGGTCTCTGTGTGACTGTTTGACTCAGCTGTGCTCATGGCTGTACTGGTCTGTCACTATCAGACTGAGCTGTGTTTGTCTCTGTGACTGTGTTAGACTCAGCTGTGCTCATGGCTGTGCTGGTCTGTCACTATCAGACTGAGCTGTGCCAGAGGCTGCAGGACCAGGTGAAGAAGGTGGAACGGGAGAGAGAGGAGGAGAAGCTGGAGAGAGCAGGAATCATCAACACCCTCGCTAAGCGCCTTGAGGAGAGCCAGACGCAGTGTGCTAACCTGCTCCAAACAGGTGTGTGTGTGTGTGTGTGTGTGTGTGTGTGTGCTTTCCCCAGTTTTTGTGCTCACTGAAACAGTTTAACACTGAACACCTTGGAAACCACAGCTGGAAGAGGTCAAAGGTCGAGGCTGTTCTGGTCATATTGGCATTCGGTGTGCGTAAACACATAATTTTTTATTAAACAAAAAATCATTGGAAGTCTCCTCTTTCTCGGTAGGTTTTTGACTCCGCTGTTCTGTTCAGCTGTCTGGCTCTGGCCTTGATTCAGTCTCATTTGTATCCAGTAAAAAGGTTACAAATGAGACATTGTGTCACTAATTCTTTTCACCCCCCCCCCCCACCCCCGCCTACTATTTCTTTTTCTTATTTTTCCAGAGAGTTCAATAGGAAAATGAGTCAGGAGAAACGACGCTTAGTGATCTATCCATATCTACTGCATATCTGGCAGCTGAGTGATGGTTTAAGGCTTGTTTGATACGTCAGACCTCATGATGACTTAGAGCCATTTCGCCAATCATGTGTTCCATACTGTTCTAGTGTAATCTACAGCTAAATCTTGTCCCACCCCCTAATTCCCATAGCGATCCATTCAAATGCAGAAAGGTTATAGTATCGCTTGTAAGAGTACCATAAAATAAGATATCAAGAGTCTTTTGATGTTGTTGGGTCACAGACATCAGGACGTCATGGCATGCAAATGATATGCAGCCAAATATGAAATATGATTACTTTATTTAAATTTATGTTAATTACTTTTGGTTCCCTAAAATGGAGGGGACTATGTGTAAAAATGGCTACAATTGCTAAAGTAGAAATAGTAGTTTGTAACATTATCAATGTCTTGACTGTATTTTTTTATCAATTTAATGCTACCTTGGTGAATAAAAGTTTCTTTCAAAAACATAAAAATGTTTGTGATTCCAAACTTTTGAACGCTAGTGTATCTACCCCCCTTTCGCATGGGATCAAAAGTTTAACAGTGTCTAATAGACAGGGAAAAGGCTGCTTATTCATCGTAGTAAAAACACATAAATAAGAAGCGTAGCTCGCTTAAAGTGGGCTCATTACTCAGTGTAGGATAAATCGCGTGGTGTGTCCGGTGTTTTTAAACGTGTCTCTGTTCTGTGTCCTACAGGCACAGCCCAGGAAGTCAACCAGCTGCGAATCCAGTTGCAACAGGCGCAGTCCCTGAAGAACATTAACGACAACATGAACAAATCCCTTCAGGTGGGTAAAGCCGAAACGCCCGCACGTGCCTTTCCGTCCTGTCCCTCAGTGAATGTCGGCGAGACCCAGTATGTGAGCTCATCTTTATTTCACCCTTTATTTATAAATTATTATTTTTTTAAACAGGAAGAGCTGGCCGAACTCAAGGAGCAGATCACCCTGTACGAGTCCGGCGTCAAATTGGGGGTTGTTTCGCTGGACTCCAAGGGAGAATGGGAGAACGAGCTGTCCGATTCCTACGTTCAGCTGGGCATCAAAAAAGCCAACTGGAAAAACAGCAAGCGTCACAGGTATAAATGTGCGCTTGTCCAATCATGTTGCTTCATGTCCCCACTGTCTTTGATTATGATATAAATTTAAAAGGAACTAAATCCATCGTAATGTTCTGTAGTCTTCCGCACTCTTCCCTTTTGACCAAATAATATCCAGTGCCTCAGTGCAGTGGTGGGGACACTACATTGTAGATAAAAGGTGCTGTCCTGAAGTTGAGACATTACACGGTCCTAACTCCTAACACACTCATTAAAACCATTAAATATCCCATGACACTTTTAGAAATAGCAGGGGTAAGAACCCCAGTGTCCTGCCCAAAATGGTGTCTACATCTGGCCGCCTCATCTGCACCTGATCAGCTGTCCACTTTGAGCCCCTCTCTAAGTTGTAACTGCAGATAAGTGATGGACCTGATTGATTAAAGGGACTGTAAATGGTTGAATTGATGTATTCTCCTTGTTTCTCTCTGGCGTCTGCAGCCCCCTGGCGGCCGTGGTGACGGACAGCAGCGTGTCCAGAGACGATCTGGTGGTGGAGCTGAAGGGGGAGCTCCAGCGCTTCCTGGGCAGTCTGAAAGGGAAGAGGAAGAAGATCGCTCTCCTGCAGGAGGAGCTCAACAAGGCCAAGAGCCACACCCAGGACCTGCGGGGTCAGCTGGACCGGGCAGAGAAGAGCGTGCGTGACTCAAAGGTGTGTTTGTGGGGGGGGTTTACAAACTGAAACGTGGTGCTTTAATACGTCCATTTTGAAGATAGTCGCTGGCTGTTGTTTGGGATTTTTACTGAAGTACAGAGATGGGAGATAGAAATTCCTTTGTTAATGCACACTGCTGGTAGTTTATTTTTTATTTATTTGTGCAATCATAAGCATGTCTCAGAAACAAATTTGAAATTTGTTAGTTGATGGAAGGGGGGGGGGGGGGGAAACCGAGTTATTACATACAAATAACAAACCTACGATGGTAAAATCAAAAGGAAAACACTATTGGAAAGAAATAGTGAATAAAGATAGCAGAAACAACAGTTTAATTTTAATCGTAAATCATTTATCAACCGTTTGTAATGCCCTTATTGAAGTGGTCTGCTGCTAGATTGTAAACTTGTGCTCTTTTCTGTATCCCGCAGGTGAGGGAGACCAGTTTGGAGAAACATCTGGAAACATCTGGCACGGGAGCAGCTGCGCAGGAGGAGCTGGTGAAACTGCAAAAGGAGAAGCAGCGCCTGCAGGACTGTGTGCAGGTGAGAAGCATGCAGCCGATTGGCTGAACGGGGGCTTGTGTTGTCCTGACGTCAAATCAAACGCGTGCTCTAAACCTGTGGTTCCTCAGCTAGGTTTTTGTGGGGATTGTGCGACGCGTGTTGTAAGTGTTCACATGTGGACGCATTCATAGGTTTATAGGCCAGTAGGATTAAATTGAACAAAGCTGAGTTTTTAGCCCAGGTGTGTTTCATTTTAACCTTTGCTGGGTTGCATTATCACATTAACGAAACGTTCCACTGTTTCACTACCTCACCGACCACTGCAAACATTATTCAATAAAAAAACAGGCATTGTTGCAGCAAATACCCATCTAATTTTTAGCGTAAGCAATTGCAACATTAGCCAGGTGTTGCTGACGAGTTTTGGCTTTTTGGAAAGGGCACCACATTATCGTTGTGGGTGAGAATCGTGGGCAAATGCAAGCCCTCGTTACGTGGGTTAAGGCCACGGAACGTTTTGGGGTCATGCTGAAATGTGGCGTGTTCAAACGCGCTGAGCTGAATTCTGGGAACGCGCGAGCGCGACCCCGTTATCTCCACGTGACACGGAACACGCCGCTTTAGAGATGACCCCTGCCGGTGTGCGTTCTGCAGCCCGTTTGTGTTAATTTCCCGGTCCTGTCCGTGTGTCTGTCCGTCCCGCCGGCTCCTCTGCGCAGACCCTGGAGAGGCAGAAGGAGGAGCTGAGGCGGAGCGAGGAGAAGCTCAAATCAGACAATCTGGAGCTCTGCACCAAGATGAGGGAGATGATCCAGGAGTTTGACCAGGAGAAGCAGGAAGCTGCAGAGAGGTAGAGGAAGTGCCAGCATTTGGCACTTCTCCATTTTTAGAATTTTTTTATTTCTTTTTTAGCTCATCTTGTTTAGTTTTTTTTATTGATGGGTTTTTCTTATTGATTATGTATTTTGGGTATGTTTTGGATTGTTGCTGGTTTGAATGGTTTGAATTTGAGCTTGTTGCGTTGTGTCTGCGTTGTGTGAGCGTTGTCTGAGTTGTTTGTTTGCTGTGTTGGAGGTACGAAAGGACACAGCAGCAGTACAGGGATGACGTGGTGAACCACGTGCGCGAGGAGCTCGCTCGCGAACACGTCGCTCAGATGGAGGAGCTGTCTGCTGAGTTTCAGCTCAAGATCCAGCACCTGGAGTAAGAATCCGGAAGGGGGCGGGGCTGGGCTCACATTTTTACTGTTATCATTCAGCTCCCCAAAACCCAAGTTCACCTGCACCATTTGTGCCAGTCACCACAGTCTCCATGAGGGAAGGTCACAGGGAAGACACTATTGACTGTATTGGAACTGTGTTTTTTTTGCTATTGCTGTGTTAATGCGTGAAAGATTCTTTGATATGCTTGGAGAGGAGCGTGACCCTGTGTCCTGTGCGTTTTGTGCAGATCCCAGCTGGCGGACGGCAACAAGGAGATGCTGGCGGTGCAGGAGTGCTACATCACAGTCTGCAGGGAAAAGGACGGTGTAGACCAAGACCTGCGTGCCAGGATGGAGGGAGAGAGGAAGAGCGGGGAGAAGGAAGTATGTAGTGTGTATGACAAGGTGGATTTATATCCCTCCAAAAGAGCTAGGAGCTAAACAAAAAAGCCTTTTCATATTTAGCATTTTGCGCACACTCTCTCTCACACACACACACACACACACATACACACACACACGCTTTCACAGACATACAGTTGTGTTCAAATAAATAGCAGTGCGTTAAAAAAAGTGAATTAAGTGCATTTATATTTTGATGTCTTCAAACTGATTCATGATCCCCGGTATACGATAAATAGGCCCAACACCGTAGTATGAAAAAAATCCCCATACCATGATTTTTGCGCCACCATGCTTCACTGTCGCAGTGTACTGTGGCTTGAATTCAGTACCCGGGGGTCGTCTGACGTACTGTCGACGACCACTAGACCCAAAAAGAACTATTTTACTCATCAGTCCACAGAATGTTACGCCATTTCTCTTTGGACCGATGTGTTCCTTGGCAAATTTTAACCGATTCTGCACATGCCATTTTTTCAACAATGGTGCTTTACGGGGGCTTTTTGCTGATAGCTTAGCTTTGATCAAACGTCTTCTGACTGTAACAGCACTTACAGGTAATTTTAGATCATCTTTGATCTTTCTGGAGGTGATGATTGGCTGAATCTTTGCCATTCTGACTATTCTTCCATTCGTTTTAACAGTAGTTGCTTGTTTTCTTCCGCATGTTTCGGGTTTTTGTTGCCATTTTAAAGCATTTGAGATCTTTTTAGCTGAGCCTCCTATAATTTGCTGCACTTCTTTATACGTTTTCCCCTCTCCAATTAACTTTTTTTAATTTTTTTTTACAATTTGTTTCTGATTTTTTCCCTTTTTCTCCCAATTTGGTAGCCAATTGAACCCCTATTCTAATTCAATTCCCCCCCGTGTAGCAACCGCTAGAGAACCACTGCTACACAACCCCGTCTATCGGTATTAGAGTTGGAAGGAGGACGCCACGTCCTCTACAGGGCGCGGCTCCTCGAGCTCCTGACCGTGACACGCCCTGGGTCCCGTGCGCAGCGATTCTCTCCGAGCCCCTCCCCCCACCCGGAAGCGGCTGCCAATTGCCGCTTCCACAGGGCACCGGCCACGCTCGGATATGGCAGGACCGGGGCGCGAACCCCGATCCTCGGAGTACAACTGCGCTGACTGAAAGTCAGCGCTCTTACCGTTGTACTACCGCGGCGGCCGCTCCAATTAACTTTTTAATCAAATTACGTTGTTCCTCCGAACAATGTTTGGAACGGCCCATTTTACTTGGCAATTCAGAAGGAAATATATTTTCTAACAATGTGTGAAACATTTGCTTCCCTTCTTCCTTAATGAAGGACAATTAATGACACCTGTTTTTTCACAGAATTAATTAATTCTCTAATTAAACTCCACACTGCTATTATTTTGAACACGCCTCTTTCAATGAATGAGTCAATTACTCAGAACAAGCAGCGTGCATGTCATGACAGTTGGGTCTGTTGTTTTTCTATTACACTACTAGATCTACAAGTAAATTATTTGCCATGCAGAAATATCACTACTACTAATAACAGTGGTCCATCAGGTTACTGATGTTGTACTGCAATTTTTTTTTAACAGAACTGTACATACACACACCCGCTTTCACACACATACACAGGCATACACACACACACACCCGCTTTCACACATACATACACAGGAATACACACATACACACACAGGCATACACACACACATGCTTTCTCACACATACATACACAGGCACACACAGGCTTGTATATGTATTTTTCAAATGGTGTGTGAAAGTGCACAGGCAGCACACAGGGAGTCCTATGGCAGAGAGTGCAGTCTGTGTCTTGGTCCTCAGCTGAAGGCTCAGATGGAGGAGGAGCGGAGCCGAGCCCTACAGGAGCTGAGAGCCACGCTGGAGGAGGAGCTGAGAGCCACGCTGGAGGAGGAGCTGAGAGCCACGCTGGAGGAGAAGCTGAGAGCCACGCTAGAGGAGGAGCTGAGAGCCACGCTGGAGGAGGAGCTGAGAGCCACGCTGGAGGAGGAGCTGAGAGCCACGCTGGAGGAGGAGCTGAGAGCCACGCTGGAGGAGGAGCTGAGAGCCACGCTGGAGGAGGCGCTGAGAGCCACGCTGGAGGAGGAGCACCGGGCCACGCAGGCCACGTCCAGGGCGCAGTGGGCCCGGGAGCAGGAGGCTGAGGTCCTGCAGCAGGTCCAGTCCCAGGTGGTTCAGGCCAAGGCAGTCTGGCAGGACGAGCACAGCAAGGTACTGATGGCAGAATGGCGCCACATCCACCCCAAAGGGGGAGGAGCCAGTTCCGACCAATCATACGACCGTATTGTGGAGAGAGGTTTTTGTTTCATTGGTTGGACTCGGTGATTGACAGCCCATCAGAACTCTACCTATAATGGTGTTCATGACCCATGTGTACCATGTGTAACTGTGGTTTTGAATTTGCCCCTGTTAATGCTGAAGCACTAATTCAGGATTTTTCCTGGGTGAGGGGGTGAATGTGGTTTCCAGTGGAAATGTAAATGTTTTATACAAACTCACAGAAATGTAGTGAAATCGAGAGGCTGAATCTGAGACTATACACAGAAACCAGAGGAATGAAGAGAAATAAATAATTTCACCACGGCTCAGTTGAACCCAACCTTTAATTTGACACCGCACCAAAAGTTTTTTGACACTCGATCAGGAATTAAAAAATTCCGCTGATGCACTGAAGTTGAGAAAGTGTGCTGTCAATGTAGCAAATGCTCCAAAGCCCAGGGGTGCAGTGGAAAACATGGAGCTGTGAGGTGTGCTTGACGGTAGCCCGGCTGCTGTTTCCCCCCTCAGGCGTCCCAGGCTGCGATGGAGCGGGTGGAGAAGGAGTGGGGCCGGCGGCTGCAGGAGGCCCAGGGCCGAGGCGGCGCGGGGCGCGGGGGTGGGGCCCGGGACTGCGCCTCGCAGACGGACTCGGCGAACTCGACGGAGGCGCAGTTGGCTTCTCAGAGGCTGAGGCTGCAGTGCGAGGCAGACGAGGCCAGGGCGCTAGCTGTGGAGGAGGCCGCCAAACGTGCCAAACAGGAACTGCAGGACAAACATCAGCAGGACCTCACAGAGCAGGTAAAAAACCGGGTCTGCTTCTGCACTTGTAGCGTTACTGACGTCATGCAGACTGGACTTCACGTGTGTGTGTGTGTGTGTGTGTGTGTGTGTGGTTCGCATGGCTTTGACAGGGTGTGACATTAACACCCGCCACCAGCCAAATGCTGGTAAAATCTTGGTATTTTTAAAATGCTGGTAAAAAAGATTTTCTATTCTAGCAGCCGCTTCTGCAGGTAACCAACCAGGTTATATTGTAAAAGGTAATGTGGCTGATAAAATGTTGAAAATGGCTGGGGATTTTTTGAATCCATTTTGGCCAGTGGGTGAAAGTAAATTTCCTGCCCTGCTTTGATCTAGAACCAGCACAAACTCAGACTCGGCTGTATAACTGCATGGTGTGTTTTCACTGTGAAACGTGAACATGCGACGTGTCGTTTCTTGCCGCAGGTTGAGAGCGCGTTGTCCAGGGCCCGCAGCTGCTGGTTACAGGAAATGACCTCACTCCCAGTGTATAAGGCCCACCTCCGAACAGAGAGACAGGAGTGGGTGAAACGGCAGGAGGAGGACGTTACTCAGCAGGTACAAAAAACCATGGAAAAACCTCCCACAGCCCAGTGCTGCTGTCCGGCTGTGACCAGGACTCTCCTCAGCATTAGACCCAGATTAGCCCTGCGAGGGAGTCTTAGTCAGCCCAAATCATTCCCAGTGATTTAGATGAAAAGATCATCCTTGGGCAACCGGATAATTTTTCAGACAACAGTTAACTGCATTCTCTCAAACTCTCTAAATGCCTTCAGCCACTGATCCTAGGGAGACTGATCAGCTTAGCAGAATACCAGGTTGCGTTCAGATCAGTGACTCGGATGACACTCACAGGGTTCACAGGGATGTCTCTCTCTCTCTCTCTCTGTTCTGTCGGGCTGCGCCAGGTCTCCACGGCGCTGAAGGAGGCGGAGCACAGCTGGCAGCACACTCACCTGAGGAAGCTGGAGGAGCTGGAGGCGGAGCATGGTAAGGAGGCAGAGTCGCTGCGCCAGCAGCTGGAACAGCGGCGGGAAGAAGAGGAGCAGGCCCTGCTGAAGGTGGAGCTTGCGCGGGCCCGCACCACCTGGGGCCGTGAAAAGCAGGAGGAGATGTCCCGCCTCCGGGCCCAGAACGAGCAGGACTACCGCTCCTTCCTGGACCAGCACCGGACCAAACTGGAGCAGGCCCTGGCACAGGCACGGGAGGAGGCGGACCGGCGGGGGGCCGAGCTCCTCCTCCAGAAGGAGGCGGAGTTCCAGAGGCTCCTCAGGGCGAGGCAGGACGAGTGGAGCACCCAGCAGGAGCGCAGGAGCCGGGAGGAGAGGGAGCAATGCCAAGAGGAGGCCCTGAGGGAGGTGCGGGCCGCCCTGGATGAGCTCCAGAAGCACCTCAGCGAAGGCCCAGAGAGGAAGGAGCAGCGTGGTGAGGGAGGCAGTTCTGCCAGCCTGCCAGAGGGGGTGCTGTGTGCCTGTGTTCAGGCCGGCTGCAGGAACCTGCTCTCGAAGGCTTTGGCCCAGGCCAAGCAAGAGTGGAAGGTGAGACTTTTAATTTATTTATTTTTAACTGCTTTTTCTCCATTTAGAACGCTTAATGGTAGTTCTAAATCTGTCTTGTGTACATGAGTGCGGGATCTGCTGCGCCTGTGTGCGTGTGTGCGCGTGTGTGTGTGCGTGTGTGTGCATGTTTTACTCTGTGTTCTACTCTGTGTTCTGTGTGATGTACACTGAAGTGTCCCACATCTCTCCAGACCTGTCAGGGGAAGCCGTCCCGGGTTCTGAAGGAGTCCCAGGACCAGTGGGAGAGGGAGGCATGCCAGAATCCCAGTAAGCCAATCACAGACACAGTTTTTTCTGTGCTGATGTGTGCACCAATCACACAGCCCTGTGTGCTCTCCAGTGCTGATGTGTGCACCAATCACAGACACTGTTTTTCCTGTGCGCCCTGTGTGCTCTCCACTGTGCTGATCTGAGATGCTGGACATGGGGCTCATTGTCCGTCTACACCTGGTTCCATGTAGCTTGTCACACAGTGCATTTTAGTGGAGTGTGTTTTCTAAATAAATGCAGTGCTGGTAAAATGATGACCCTGTTGTCCTGGTGAGGTTGCTGTGGTAACTGAGCGGTATTAAGGCCTTGTTTTGCTCCGTTAGCTTCCCAGCCCTGCAGTCGCGTCTGTGCGGAGCGGGTGGGCCGGCTGCAGAAACAGTGCCAGGACCTGCAGAGGCACCTGGAGAAGGCCTGTCGCCAGCTGCAGCACACGGTGCGGGAGAACAAGGCCAGCACGCGGCGGCTTAAAGGTACAGCCAGGGGGCGCACCTGAGCCCTGCCTCCGCTGCTGCCCAGAGGCACATACTGGCTGTAGACAGGAGCACCGCCTTTTATGCTGTGGCCAATTACGTACTGGAACATCCCCCACGACACGCCCCCACAAACCGTGTACCCAGGACTGCTGTACAGCATGGCAAACCGTTCACAGGGAACTTTGTGTTCAATAGACTTATCATCCAAAATGTAATGTAACATTCTGTCGGTTGGATAAGCCCCTGCTTCCTATTTATAGGCAGTTGGGGCCTTGGTAGGGAGGGAGGCGGGGTTTCTATGAGGAGGGGATGTGGTTTCTGTTGTGTGGAAGGCGGCTCTGTAGGGAGAGGAAGTGGGGCCTCTTGTCAGGAGGGAGGCGGGGTCTTTAATGATCCTGTTTGGATCAGGTGTTGAGCTCTTGTTTTTATTTTATTATTATAATTTTTTTTACTTTGGTTCTTTGCTTTTTAATGGCAGAAGAGCACGAGGTGGCCATTCGAGAGGCGGAGCAAGAAAACCAGAGGAAGCTCGTGGAAGTGAGGCAGACCAGCGTGGGGGCCTCTCTGTACGTAAACTGTGTGTGTGTGTGTGTGTGTGTGTGTGTGTGTGTGTGTGTGTGTGTGTGTGTGTTGATTTGGCTCTGCTGGTGTGTGTGTTGATTTGGCCCTGCTGTGTGTGTGGCTCTGCTGGTGTGTGTGTGTTGATTTGGCCCTGCTGTGTGTGTGTATGTGTTGATTTGGCCTTGCTGTTGTGTGGCAGGTCTCATGTTGCCCGGGGCTCAGATGACCAGCAGTGTCTGCAGGCGGGGTTGGAGGAGATGAAGGAGCAGTACATGAGAGCAGTGGGGAAGATCAGAGGTACTGTCACAGCATTTAACCTGCAGCTGGACGAGAAGAGAATAACTTATTTTCTCGCGAGGGAACTTCAGTTGTAGCCACTAGCAACAGCAAAATAGACATGGGGCAGACCCACAACACACAAACAAACCTATCAAATAAAGACATTCAATCGAATCATTACATTAATCAAACTAAGAGAATTAAAGTGGAATAGCGTACAGCCAAACGTCATGATTAAAAATAGCCCCCGCTGTCCGAGATGTCCAGTGTTCTCAAGCAGTCCCAACACACAAACTCTGCCTCCACAACTTTCCTCCATACACCCAGTGTTGCGGTCTCTGTCCACTGTCAACACGGAGCACCAAACTGCGTCAGCCTTCTCACTCGTCGCCTCACTCCTCCCATGCATTATTTTTTCCTTCCCTTCCCTGGTGGCCTTTTGAAGATTGCTTGCAGTCCTGGATCAGTCCCAGTATCTTCAACTCCGGTGCAGATCCAACGGACATTCCAGAGCATATGTTGCGAATGCGTCTCTATAGTGACGACCACAGACAAAATTATCCAGACAAGACAATTTGTCGATATTATCAAAATGAGCAGCAGGAGTGCCGTGAACAATCTCCAGCCCGCTTCCCCGTCCCACAACAGACACACAGCGCATGAAAAAAACAAAAGACTAAAGCCAGACACAACAAAATACATTAAAATGAACAAACACAAACACGAGAGACAGCCAGACTACATGTCGCCATTACAGCGCCACCTGACATCACCCAATTAACACTCAATCGGCTCACAGTTATTAACCTGCAACAGGACTAACACCCCATCAGCCATATACAGGTGCAGCTCAAAAAATTTGAATATCATGAAAAAGTTAAATATTTTTTGTCACTCATGTCAGAAAGTGAAACTCATATATTATATAGATTCATTACACATAGTGAAATATTTCAAGCCTTTATTTCTTGTAATTTTGATGATTATGGCTTACAGCTAATGAAAACCCAAATTCAGTGTCTCAGAAAATTAGAATATTACATAAGATCAATACAAAAGGATATTTTAAACAGAAATGTCAGCCTTCTGAAAAGTATGTTCATTTCTATTCACTCAATACTTTTGCATGAATTACTGCATCAATGTGGCGTGGCATGGAGGCGATCAGCCTGTGGCACTGCTGAGGTGTAATGGAAGCCCAGGTTGCTTTGATGGCGGCCTTCAGGTCGTCTGCATTGTTGGGTCTGGTGTCTCATCTTCCTCTTGACAATACCCCATAGATTCTCTATGGGGTTCAGGTCAGGCGAGTTTGCTGGCCAATCAAGCACAATAATACCATGGTCATTGAACCAGCTTTTGGTACTTTTGACAGTGTGGGCAGGTGCCAAGTCCTGCTGGAAAATGAAATCAGCATCTCCATAAAGCTTGTCAGCAGAAGGAAGCATGAAGTGCTCTAAAATTTCCTGGTAGATGGCTGCGTTGACTGTGGACTTCAGAAAACACAGTGGACCAACACCAGCAGATGACATGGCACCCCAAATCATCACTGACTGTGGAAACTTCACACTGGACTTCAAGCAACGTGGATTCTATGCCTCTCCACTCTTCCTCCAGACTCTGGGACCTTGATTTCCAAATGAAATGCAAAATTTACTTTCATCTGAAAAGAGGACTTTGGACCACTGAGCAACAGTCCAGTTATTTTTCTCCTTAGGCCAGGGAAGACGCTTCCGACGTTGTCTCTGGTTCAGGAGTGGCTTGACACGAGGAATGCGACATTTGTAGCCCATGTCCTGGATTCTTCTGTGCGTGGTGGCTCTTGATGCACTGACTCCAGCCTCAGTCCACTCCTTGTGAAGCTCCCCCAAATTCTTGAATGGATTTTGCTTGACAATCCTCTCAAGGCTGCGGTTATCCCTGTTGCTTGTGCACCTTTTCCTACCACACTTTGTCCTTCCACTCAACTTTCTATGAATATGCTTGGATACAGCACTCTGTGAACAACCAGCTTCTTTAGCAATTACCTTTTGTGCCTTACCCTCCTTGTGGAGGGTGTCAATGACTGTCTTCTGGACATCTGTCAAGTCAGCAGTCTTTCCCATGATTGTGTAGCCTACTGAACCAGACTGAGAGACCATTTAAAGGCTCAGAAAACCTTTGCAGGTGTTTTGAGTTAATTAGTTGATTAGAGTGTGACACCATGAGTTTCCAATATTGAACTGAGACACTGAATTTGGGTTTTCATTAGCTGTAAGCCATAATCATCAAAATTACAAGAAATAAAGGCTTGAAATATTTCACTATGTGTAATGAATCTATATAATATATGAGTTTCACTTTCTGACATGAGTGACAAAAAATATTGAACTTTTTCACAATATTCTAATTTTTTGAGCTGCACCTGTACCTCAACCACGTTAAAATTTAGTTTTTAACATGATAGGAGCTCATGGAGTGCATTGGTCACAACATGGAAGAATGAGATCAGGTACCATCAAAAGTGTCTCACTGTGGGCATTGTTTTTTTTTCTTAGTAACAATGAGGACAACATCACATTACTGTTTTATTATACTTGAGTTGTGTGTGTGCGTTTTGGATAGACAGGGTTGGTTGAGGGTGTGGTTGTGTGTGTGCGTGCGTGCGTGCGTGTGCGTATTTGGGGTCGTCAGGGTTGGTTGCAGGTATGTGTGTGGGATAGAGTTTGTTGCGAGTATGGTTGTACGTGCGTGCGTGATAGTCAGAGTTGGTTGCGGAGTACAGGGCTCTATCGCTGGCTGTGTTTGGCGCAGGTGACATGCTGCGGTACCTGCAGGAGAGTAAGGAGCGGGCAGCGGAGATGATCCGGCAGGAGGTTCTACGGGAGCGCAGGGACACGGCCCGTAAGATGAGGCGCTATTACCTGAGCTGCCTGCAGGACCTGCTGCAGGACGCCGGGACCAGCCAGGGGTGAGCTGAGATCCTCTCCACCTCTAACAGCCCTTATTCAATACCTCCACTGTCATCTATACACCTCCACTATCATCCCTCTCTCTCCACCTCCACTATCATCCCTCTCTCTACACCTCCACTATCATCCCTCTCTCTCCACCTCCACTATCATCCCTCTCTCCACCTCCACTATCATCCCTCTCTCTACACCTCCACTATCATCCCTCACTCCCTGTCCTGCCTTGTGCTCTTCTCACACCCTCCCTTCTTTCTGTAGGGCAGAGAAGAAGATCATCACCGCAGCGAGCAAACTGGCAGCCATGACCAAAGCTCTGGAGACGCCGCTGTCCAAGAGGAGGGAGGGAAAGACTCGGGCTTCACAGGGTAAGAGCGCTCTCTCCTCTCCTCTCCTCTCTTCTTTTTCTCCCGAGTAAGAGAACTCTCCTTTCCTCCCTTCATATGAATAGTGCTCGGCTCTTCTCTCCCGTCTTTTTGGAGGGAGAGCATTTTCTCTCCAAGGCATCTCTAATGGCTTTTCTCAATGCTCTTTGTATGAACAGGTGTATCAAAGACCAAGGTGGCTGCTTCTGAAGACAAACCCCAGAAAGCACTAACCTCGTTTTCAGACCTGAGTCGAGCTGGGGGGCGTGGCATCTGCCCCAGACAGGACTCTGAGGGGAACCAGGCGTACCCCAGCACTGACGTCAGACCTGAAACCGGAGTGGCCAAGGCCAATGGGATTTGCAGCCTGGACAGGACCACGCCCATGGGGGAAGTTCCTTGTCAGGATTCGCTGAAGCACACGAAGAGGAAGATCCCAGAGGAGGCTGGCTTCAAAGTCCCGCCCACTCGCTTCCTGTCCCGTACACCTGTAGGTGGAGCAGGGCGCTTCCCCTCAGTGGCTGTCTGCACCGGTGAAGTAACGGCAGCTAACGTAACCATGAGAACCCACAGCCGGGAGCTGAGTGGCGGGGGCCTCTTCCAATCAGAAGCCTGCTCTGCTGCGGAGGCCACCAACGAGCCGCTCCTCATCAAGGAGACCCCTGTCAGGGATGAAGGAAGCCATAGCGACTGGAGCGCGGTCAGCTTTGGGGCGCACTTTAACCACCTGTTCCCCAACACCATCCAGGGTAAACCCTTCCAGCTGGGCGCCCCTTCATCTGCCTCCATCTCCGACACCGACGAGGACGACTTCAGGACGATCGCCGTCACTGCCAAACCCGATTTGATAGCCGTTCCCAGAGGGGCGCCAGGCTCCAGGAGCAGACCCGGACCGGCCGCCGGGGCAGCCGGACGCAGGGAGCCCACACCCGGCTCGGAAGGAAAGAGACTCCGCCGGTTCTGCTCCAAGAACCTGTTCTCCGAGCTGAAAGGCTGTCAACAGGACAGTGGCTTTGACAGCCCTCTGTTTCTCCAACACAAATAAAGCCCACGTCTGCACTGCAGGGCTTTGGGCCAGGGGAAGTCTTAGGGCAACCCTAGGGCCTGAACCCCCTCCCTGTGCTTGTGCGGCTGTCCTGAGCCCATGACTTTGTCCTGACACTCATAGTCTGTGGCAATGGAGAAACTGCCTGTTTTTCTACTTTTCTGAAAACAATTGAAGGACCAAATCTGGTGAGTCTGGCGTGTGTGTGTGTGTGTGTGTGTGTGTGTGTGTGTGTGTTTTGTAAGTAGTTTTTATAATTTTTTTATTTCATGTTTTTATAATATGGATTTTAATTGAATGCCTTTGGCTAAATTAAGTGTTTTATGCCAGTTTGTAAAATATGTCATGCATATGACTTAAATTATAGAATAAACTATTTTTTTTGACACTGATGTGTATTTTTTTTCCTGAAACTTTTAACAAAAAATATGAAAAAGTACTGAAAATATTGACAATATGGCTCTCACAGAAATACAAGTTAAACTATAAGATAAATTGGCGTATTAATAATATAGCAATGCCATGGACTAGTAGTGAAAGGAATTTATTTGTGAGTAACTGGATGAAATCTTCATCAGTGTAATGCTTTTTGGGATGTTCTGGTTACTAAAGCGACTGAATCCATTACTGTAATGTAAATTGACTATAATTATATACACACATGCAGGCAGTGTTGAGGCTGACTGCTTTCTTTTCTGTTCTCTCTTTTCTGTTCTTTTAAAAAAAAATATATATATTTTTAAAGGGGTTACTTTTTTATTTTAAATCTCTTGGACAAACTCCTTGATGTGATGTTCACAAGGGGTCCAGTGAATGTGGCAAGGTAATGCAGAAAAACAAACCCACAATTATACAATATGTGCAATTATTACATTTTTGATATTTGACTGCAGGAACACGTCTCTAAAAAAAAAATTTATAAAGAGATTTCATAAACGAGGTAAAACCTCTAATGGCTTTCAGATGGGCTGGCAGTCTGTTCCCATCACTTAACGCTTTAAAACTGAGTTTCTGTTGCCAAGTTCCCTGCTTACCAGTGGAATTTGAAGACATTTTCAGGCAATGTAGGAGGATAAGCGCCGACATGTTTCATTAACGGCACATTCAAGTACGTTGGGTGTAATTAAAGAAGACAAAGACGGCGCTGTTCTTTGTTCATAAATGTTCACCACTCTTCTGTGCAGCTATATTCATGGGTTTTTGACAAAGGAGTCAAAAATATTAGGCATTTAAAGAAACCTCATACACTCTGTAACTGGTCTTGTTTTATTGAATGACATTTGCACATCTTGCGACCACGCCGTTCCAGTGCAGGGTTGAACTCCATGGTGAGGATTTGTGCGCTATTGAGTAAAATTCCACGGTGAACGTGAGTACCAAACGCCTACCAAAGTAACACATTACTCAACGCCACAGCTGTTCGCTTAGCAAGTGAAATGCTTTTAATGTTTGTTTGAAAAAGTTCTGGCAGAGGTGTCTCTGCCATAGCCTGTAGAGCTCCATCCACAACAGATCGTTGCGTGCTGCAACATCAGCGCTTCGAATCGGCTGTGCACCCTGTGTCACGTCTTTCCCTCTCTCTCATTCCCATTCTACCTGTCTCTCTATACTGTGCTGTCCAATAAAAAGCTGAAAAGCCCTAAAAAATATATAATAAATAAAAATGAAAAATTCAGACACTAAAAACGGTGAAAACATTCTAAGTGCGAAATAATTAGCAGTGGTGAATTAGACCTGTCCATTTCAGTTCCTGTGACGAAGCGGTATTCCGGAGAAAAGGCATTCGGGTGAGCCAATCGCCATCCTTCTGTTGCAAGACTTCCGTTGTCATCTTTAGGTCATGAGGCCAGGTCGTGGGCTTGTTTGGTAACCTAGAAAAGACATTTAACAGTTGCGGGGTTAGAGTTACAGGTGAGTGTCGTCAACTGGATGGAGGTGTGCGACATTTTTGGGAAGAATCTGGCTACAGTCCATCCAGAGAGGGTGGAGAGCCACAGTATTGGGGACGGGGAACTCTGACTCATTCCTGCCTCGCCCTGGAGAGTCCCAAGAAAAACAATGACATGTGGCATGATGTCATCCGAGGACCTCATATTCTGAACAAGAGAACCTAGTTTGCAAAAGGTTCCCCGTTTGGAGATTGTCATTGATGTAATCCTGTTTCTTCAAGTCACGTCTCTGAGAATGGGCACAAGCACCTATCTTCGCAATCAAGGGAAGAATCCGTTTTACAAAGAACTCTGTGGAGGAAATGTGCCGGACATCCATCGCCGGAGAGGCCATGCCAGTTAGATGTACAGTGCCCTCCGTAATGTTTGGGACAAAGACATTTATTTTATTGATTTGGCTGTATATTCCATAATTCTAGATTTGTAATCAAATACTTCACATGTGGTTAAAGGGTATTTTCAAACATTTGTTTTTCACCATGTAGAGATTACTGTTCTTTTTATACACCCCCCCCCCCCCCCCATTTCAAGGCACCATAATGTTTGGGACAAATGTGTGTTTATAATTTGTCAGTTGCTTCCTTAGTTTTCAGTATCTAGTCTTGATTCTAGGCTTTTGATTGCCTTTGGAATCTTATTAGCATTTGTCAAGATGAGGACCAGAGTTGTGCCAATGAAAGTCAAGGAATCCATTATGAGGCTGAGAAATAAGAAATAAACAGTCGGCGACATAGGCCAAACCTTAAGCTTACCAAAATTAACCGTTTGAAACGCCACTAAGCAGAAATAGAGCACTGGTGAGCTCGCAAAGGGCCTGGTAGGCCAAGGAAGACCTCGACAGTTGATGACCGAAGAATTCTCACCGTAATGAAGAGAACCTCTCAAATGCCTGTCCGACAGATCAGAAGCACTTCAGGAAGGCAGGTGCTGGTGTGTCTGACTGCTGTCCACTTCACAAACCGAATTACAGCGGCTGCACTGCAAGATGCAAACCACTAGTTAGTCACAAAAACAGGATGGCTAGGTTACTCTTGCTAAGAAGTACCTAAAAGAGCCTGCAGAGTTCTAGAAGGTCGTGTGGACAGAAGATTGATCTCGAGTTTCCATCATTCTGATACAAGTAAAAGTGTGGAGGCTAAGAGGAACTGCCCAAGATCCAAAGCATACCACCTCATCTGTGGGACATGGTGATGGGGGTGTTATGGTTTGGGCATGTATGGCTGCCATAGGTACTGGCTCACTTGCTTTTATTGATGATGTAACTGCTGATGGCAGCAGCAGAATCAATTCTGAAAAGTACAGTTGAAGTTCAAGCAGATGCCTCCAAACTCATTGGACGGCGCTTCATCCTACAGCTCAAAGCCAAAAACAGGAAAATCCAATTGAACACGCGTTTCACATGCTGAAGAACTTAAGGCGACTAGGCCCCGAAACAAGCAGGAGCTAAAGATGGCTGCAGTAGAGGCCTGACAGCATGACCCGAGAAGATACTCAGCACCTGGTGATGTCTATGGGTCACAGACTTCAAGCAGCCATTGCATGCAAAGGATTAGTTCTTGAACTAAACATGATAACCTTCGTTTACATAACATTTACATGTCCCAAACATTATGATACCCTGAAATGGGGGGCTATATAAGGCTATAATAATACCCTTTAATAAAAGCAGAGAATCTGCACTTTAACCACATGTGCATTTTTTAAAAAAAAAAAAAAAAAGTACAGAGCCAAAAAATAAAAAAAAAATCTTGTGTCCAAACATCACAGAGAGAGACTATATATGGCCACATTAGTTTTTGAGTTCTTATCCAGTTCTGTGAAATGAACCCACAGTCTTTGCTGTTCTGAGATTTTAAAGACAAAACATAGGCGATCGGCCTGAGCAGTGAGTTTATTCATGCAATTTGTGAACACACAATGGGCCTGATTTTACTAAGACTTTTAGCATGTGCAAAACTTTTTAGCACATGCAAAATTAGTAACACAACCAATGGTTGTTGCAAAACAAATACCATGACCAATCATTGGTCATGTTATTGGTTTTTGCGTGTGCTAAAACATCTTGGTAAATCAGGCCCAAATATGTTTTTTCTGAGGGATTAGTTTGGCTTCAAGTGGCGTCGGCTAATTTAAATGCTTGCTGAAGAGAACAGACCGTTGGCAGTGTAAATTCTGACCTTTGTATCGCGCTGTATCTGACCGGTGAGCCTGAGACGGACATAACAATGGCAGCCATTTACTAACCGATTGGATGGAATGCCAAGACCTAATCATTACACAATTTAACATCTCTCCTACCCCTGCTTGTATGCTCATCTTTTCTAAAATTGAGCAAGAAACCCATGGGGAATCTGGGCACCGCCTTCGCTGACAGAAGTGTCCCAGCTGTCCCTTTAGTCAGTTAAATGCATTTCTGAACCAGCTGTTGTTGATCAACTCCGCTCTTCACATCCAAGTCCAAACACATCGATGTTGAATGTAACGGTTGCGGTTATAAACAGATCCGAGTAGGCTATAGAATTCTTGAGAATGAATGGATTTGTTAATCAATTTTGATCAGTGCAAATGAAAGGGGAAATAAATGTTTGATCAGAGGTCTTGACTCCTCGCCCCACCCAAGAGTTTCCCCACCGGTAGTACAGAAAACGGACCCTCAGGACAGAGAACGACAGATAAGGGTTCAATGAATGGTGCATGTAAGTATTTTTCATTCAAACAATTTAAGTGAAGGTAGACTCAATTCAGCTACCTTGTAAAGACCAGGGGGGACAACTTATTACAACAAAGCCGTTGCCTTGTTCAGTTACGTCCCTGTTTTTAATTGGGTTTACACCCACTGTCAGTGAAATTGATTATGATTAAGTCTGAGGCACCTACTTGAAGAAAGCAAAGGTTAGGCTACATTACCTTAAGAGAATTTCAGCCTGCAAGGCTTGTGACTGTTAGCGAACGTTCAAAAGGTTGCATGGTCTCACCAACCTTGCTTGTAGCACATTAGTAGCTAAGGTAACACAGCTAAACAAATATAGGCCTATGCCTTGTCCATGGAAGACTACATGTGCGGGCCACACCTGTCCTTTCAGTTTCATGCTGGTTTGTCGTTCTTCACGTGGTGGAAATGGATCTTCACGTGCTGGAAAAAAGTTCATAGAAAACTTGTTGGAGGTCTGGACAATTTATGGATATGCCCTCGGTGTAGTTGGGTGGTAATCATCCAGTGCCTCTCGCACACTGTTTTAATTTGTGTGGGACATTCAGGAATGTTGCGGAAGTTGCTTGGATAGCCTTCAGTGTGTCTGGAACATAGATTCAGTTTAACATAGATAAGTCTTTTCCACAAACTCATGGCATTGAACGGTTACGCTATTCCCTTACGTTTGCCTGTCTCAGTCACAAGCCCGCTTTCTTCCTCTGCAGCTGGGGAAACTAGGTCAGTTCCACTGTTACAAAACTGCCTGTGCAGTAGCTATATGCAACAGAGCCAAGACCTGTTGCAACCAGCATCCAAGTTCACACTCACTCTGCTCGTGGTGCAGTCATAGAGGGATGGTTGTCTGACGTGAGTGAGAACTTGGTCGTGACCTTATAGTGTCTGTCCCCTTTCCGCTCCCCAAAACTTCTGTCAAACCACAGTGGATTATGTATATTAGTGCTGTTAGATTAATAATAAAAGCCCTGTGCGCACGTTTTATGATTTCATCAGTCTAACTGTAGGGCTCCTTACAGAAAAAAAAAAAATGGATTCAGTTTTTGGGTTCTAATTATAATATATATATTTTTTTTGCCAAAAGGACAGTGGTTCTTAAGGTCAAACATCTTGAGTAACATATGTACCTGAACAGCAAATGGGCAGATAAGAGGTTTGTAGGAAAAAAAGCTAAAGCAGACCAGGAGGGGGCTGATAACACTCCCAGTTTGGGAATGTCTCATTTTGAAAACCAGTGGGTATTCCTGGATCAAGCTCTACAAGACTGGGGTGGGTGGGAGACATCCAAATACATATATATTTGTAGGCCTTTTTCAGCTTTGGACAGCACAGTGTAGAGACCGGAAGAATGGTGAGCGAGAGAGATGGACAGTCATGTGACATAGGTCACTCAGTCAGATTCGAAGCGCCGACCGAGCGGATTGCAATGAGCATGTGGATAGTGCTCTACAGGCTACAACACTGAGGCGCCACATCCAAAGGTTTCTTGAAGTAAGCTTCAAAAGAAGAAACAAAACATGTCTGTCTTCATAGTTCCTTACACACTCACACTTGTGCTCACATGATCTTTCTCTCTGACACGCACACACACGCATACACACACACACACATGCATGTGTATCCCATGCACAGGTCAGGCTTGATTTAAAGACTCCAGGGGGGAACATTTCCATCCCTAAAATGGCCAAATGCTTGAAATGCAGGTGATCTATCACAACCTAAGTCAAAGATACAGGTAACTTCAAAATGGGCAAAGAAAGGTGGGCTTTGCAGATAAATGACACACACAACCACTCTGATCCCATTCTCTGATGAAATGGGAGGTTGCTTACCAAATATATGTTTCAAGGGACTTTCACTGTTCTGAATCATGGAGTTTTTTTTTTTTAAAGAAATCACTCCAGTTCAGTTGAGATAGCAGGGAGACAGATCACCACTTTGATCTTTTCCCCTTCAGGATTATTCCGCCCTAAACAGACGTTTCCCACGCCGGACTTCCTGGCTCACAGGCTAACTTCTGTCCTCTGGCTGCATCCCACGGTATGCTGAAGTACAAGGGTCACTACCTCGTCCAAGTCAAATCTATTGATAACGAGAGAAGAGAGAGCGTTTTTAACGAGAAGCTTTTATCAGTCCTGTGGGGTTGGGCTGGATGAACTGCAGATCTCCCTGTTCTCCCTGGCTCTGCGTTGATTTTCATGAACACGGTGACAAAGTTGCCTCGCATTAATCACGGAATATGTTTGAGCACAATGTTTGCACTGGGGCTTTGTTTTCATTACACTTGTAGTTGTGGAGGGTCAGCGTGCTGCTTTTGATTGACAGATGAGCCATTATTAAACGCGCTCAGTTGCCATGAAGAACCCTGTAGAGCAGTGGTGCCCAATCATGTGCCATGGAGGGCCGAGAGTCTGCAGGTTTTTATTCCAATCAATCACTACACCTGCTGATTTCACTGATTAGTTCCCTCCCCTCCGGTTGAAGGAATATTAATTGGTGAAATCAGCAGGTGTAGTGATTGGTTGGAATGAAAACCTGAATACTCTCGGCCCTCCATGGCACATGATTGAGCACCACTGGTGTAGAGTGAGGTGACTTCGAAATGCCCGTCCCGGCCGCAGGTGAGTGGCCAGTCTTTATGTTGCGATTGGCTTAGGCTTGTACAGAACTTTACCATGCGGCGCTCCAATCTGACAGCGCAGGAATGCGGGAGTGCTGAGAGTGATGCGAGACCTGGACACGTAATCTCCTGGCAGCTGCATCGTCCTGACCTTTGGGATTTAATACACTCCAGTTAAAATGTCGGCGTAATCCCTCTCATATTGTTTCTGTCTCTTGCACTCGTTCTTTTCTCAGTCGCACTAGTTCATTCAGTCTCTCTCTACAAGCGCAATGTCCGCGGGGTTGGGCGTGAAGTGTACAGCCATGAGATCTATTGGTCATGTCCCCCCCACTCTTTTTTTCCATTTTTCCCAAATCTTACTGTTGTCTCCGACAGTCGTGCAATGGCGAAGACGGTCACGGTAAAAGGGTACTCAAATGCACAGAAGACGGTGTAATCTGGTACGGTCCACGCATGCTTATCTCGCGACTGGTTGTCACTCTGGGTCACGTGGGACTGGGTGGGTACTCCACGCCTCCTGGTACTCAGTGCATATAAATTAGTAACATGATATGAAAAAAATATCTCTCTTGCGATTTATTCGGCGGGCTGGAGTATGACTTCTATGCCCTACACCCAAAGAGATGATCCGATTTAGAATGTTCATCCAGCAAAATGAGGCTAAACGTTGGTTACACAGTCAACTTGACTTATATCGCCGTTTCATGAAACTATTACTTTTTGAAAACACTTATAATGCATGAATAATGCATGCACTCAACGTTCCATAAATGCAACTATATCATTTCAGTTTTAGTATATTTTCAGTGGAAAATACCATTAAGTGAGCATACCGATGCATTGTTTAAAAATATATATTTTTTTAAAAATAATAATTACCTTGGGCCAATTGCTTATAGATTTTAACATTATCTGAGGCAAATTGCTTATCAAATTACAAAACCCAGTGTCATTCCCAACTCCATGTTGATAATCAACCATTCATTCCTTCTCTTCTTTGATTCCAATCTTATATATATTTTATATATGACTTAAAAGGTTAGTGTGTGAATGTTTAGCCTATAGGCAATTCAATAATAACAAATAAATATATCTATTTTAAAATACTGTTTAAAAAATAAACAATAAAAAAGAGAATACAAATGTTTTGTTGCTGACGCTTCAAGTCATCAAACTCTCAGAATAAATTATTTGACAGTGAACTTTAGTTTTGAGAAATTTATAAACAGACCTGGAGCAGACATGCGTGCGTCCATGAGCTTCGTGAAACTTTTCCCGGTTTTTTAAAGTTGTCTGGCAGAGTTTGTGCTATATTGGCAAATGTTTTGCAGCAAGACAAAGAGAAATACATTTAGTCTTGAGTGCCAAAGACAACAAATAATATGGGTAAGTCTCAAAACGACTGGATTGAGCTAAGATAGAAAGCTTCAAGGTTAAGCCTACATTGCAAGATCCACAGTATGTTTTAATTTCTATTTTTACATTTTAAAAATGAAATCGTAAGTAGGTCACTTTTTGATGGAACTTTCATTGTTTTGCGCATACTACGAAGATATAGCACAATACAAGAGAACATCTTTAAGAACAGGATAAACGCGTTAATTGTGAAAGAAGTGTAGACTCTTGCCGTAAAGATGATGTCATGCAGTAGCTGTAATTAGCGCACCACAGCTGCCTCGTGGGTGGATGATGGCTTTTATGTCAATAAACCTCAGCAGGGGTGAGTGGCGGTTCTTGACTGTTATTGTAACAAAGGCCATCAGTTGGCCTTCACTCACTCACTCACGCACACTCGCACAGGTACATCAGGGGAGAATCCTGCTTTTTCAGAGATATTTCCGTCAAATTTATGTAGGTTGAAGGGAAGGAACAAACTAAGAGTCTAGGTCCATTAACAGTGTTGGCGCGAGGCAGCTCATCTCCGCCCAAACGACGGATGCACGCGGAGCGCATCTAAGAATCAAGCGTATCCAACAGTATGCCAGAAAGAAACGGAATTTAACATATATTTTGTAGCCTACCTTTTGTGTTATATGGATAGCCTAGTAGCATACGTAAAATTACACTTCTTTCAAAGAACTTACTGCTCTGGTTCAAAACTAGAGTTTTCCAAATCTCTCATCTTCAAGCAGCATGAGTTTCCAGTTAATATTTCATGGGTCTTGGTATGTGCGGATTCAAAGTCGTAAAATGAGTGATGTTGTATATCGTTGGTATGAATTAAAATAAAATGTACGCATCATTTCTGCTATCTGCGTATCGCGAGAGTAAGAGAAAGTTTTTGAGAAAGGGGGTGAGCATTGAACTTGGAGTTGGACAGAAAGTAGCCTACAGGAGGCAGATGAAAACCTGACCAGTCCCAGTGCAGTTTTCAAACTGCTCTGAATATCATTTAAAACGGAGAAACTCAATATGATTAACTTTAAATAATTTTCCTGTCGTTTTGTTCTTCTGGAAGTTTTGAAGTATCACTTCTTTCCTTTTTAAAATGTTTATCCGGTAATGTACCAGCTGTATAAAATCCATTAGCATTTTTTCTTGGGCGGGACTGAAGACTTTTACTCCTATTGGAGAGAAGGTACAGCTAGCACAGTTAATTTGTTTTATTTTTAGTATTTACAAAAAACATCCGAGTTGCTTGAACGATGTAGGCTATAATGTGCGCATAGATGCATCTTATGCATCCATTATTTAGGATATTTAACAGTTACTTTGACATGCATGTAGCCTATTCGTTAAAACCTGCGGAGCAAATGTGTTCACTCGACTTCTGGTGAAGTAATTTTCTTTCAGTTGCACCATTTTTTTTTACAGCACCAGACTCTGGGAGAGCATCTTTTGCGACCTGTGGGGTTGCATTTATCTAAATAAAAATATATTTTTTTGTTTCGCAGTTTTGCCCATAAGAACGGAGAAGCCTGTTGGATCCTTTTTAAGTGGAGCAGGCTACTGCAGTTCCTTCACTTAAAGAAGAGAAGCTGAGCAGTAGCAGTATGTTGCGCGGAAGATTGCAGGCTTTCGCTCTGGGACTCGCCGCTGTCCTGTCGTTGTCTGTCCCTGCTGCAGATGGATCTGCGGCAGACGGTGACACAGACACGCAAGTCGTGCCGAGAGCGAATCGAGCGAAGAGGAGAGGAAGTCAAGACGTGCTGAAGGGGTAATTACACACTAATTAACTCCATCTACAGACGTTATAAGACTGTCTTAACCATTAATGCAGTTTCTTCTGAATATCCTAATTGTAGCTCACAGCCCATCATCGGCTAATAGGCTGCATAATGATGATGAATGCCAACAAGGCTTTGGGACGCGCTTTAGGGGTGCATAGACGCACCCGGACCTGTTTTTACCCTGCTTCATCATAATTTCTTACAGACCAGGCCCATTCACTAAATACACCCTCAAAATCATGGGCATTTTAATTTCAATTGCATCACATACGCCTACATATATGCTTTTGCAAATAGGCCTACTTAAATCCGAATGTAAGCTATGTGTATTGACATATTGATAACCAGAAAGATAATTGAAGATGGTAAAATTGTATTCTGTTTTAATGTGATATTAATGCCATTTCACCCTGTCGAGAAAGGAGAACTTTGAGAGACAACTTTTGTCATTTGCCATTGGCATGGATTGAGATACTCTGTCCCTTTCTAATGCTTTGGGTATAAATCAATTTTGCGGAGCTTGATCACTGTTGGTTGTATTCGCCAAACTAGATGCAGTGATACATTCTTTGCGACATGATGATTATTATTATTATATTATTATTATTGTTGTTCTTGATACGTTTATTACAGAAGTTGTTTATAGTGTATATATACAAAAGTGTATATAGTAACGGCCAACTGTATCTCGCGGCCCACCTCAAACATTATCACGACCCATAATTTGGGCATCAATGCACTGCACCGAACGTGTTTTAAAAACCACGAATATAGACTATAGATAGCAAATTCAAATTAAAACGAATAGGAAACGAATTACTAGCCTATACATTCAATAAAAAATAAACTTGTTTGTGAAAACATCATTTTGTTTCAAGTATTAGTAGTTTTCAAGTTTGCACACGCAATTGCATTGCAGTAGGTGTACATGCACATGTTAAAATATTTAATTAGCCAACATTTTAAGAAAAAGCAGGTCACTGACAATGTTTGCTCTAATTGGAAAGTTTGGACCCACTGTTTTAGAGCGCTGTTCATGTTGGTACTTTTATAATTATACCACCAGATGGTGCTGTCCCTTTCCGACTGAAAACCCTCTCAGATGGACGCCCAGCCACAGTTTAGCACTGGCACAGTTCGGACTTAATGCTCTGAACTGTGAGGCTCAATCGTTAAGCGGAAGGCCAGTGCTTTACCTGCACCCCTGAGTATGGAGGATTATTCTGCCCAAAATTAAAATTGAAAACATTTCACTTTCATTTTTATTTTCAAGCTGTATGTAAATTATGGGGTGTGGCCCTCTTATCAATCAAAGCAAGCAGGGTGGGTCTCGTACAGGTTGAGCACAGCGAGCATTACAAGGCATCCCGACTTCAAAAAGTCTATCGATGTTAGCTAGCTAGATTCATGACTATATAATCTATATTCTATTCAAAATGAGACATTTTAGCATATAACCGACAGGCTAGGCTACTATGTGTAACCTTAATATATTGCCATATAGCCTACCTATTTGACATTCATGGCAACAGTTATACACAAGCAGTTAAGTACAAGTTACTTATGTAAAACAATACCTGGATGAGTGTTCAACCTGGCCCTGAACAGTAAATGGCTGTGCCATAATCCCCCCCAGCTCTTGCTATGAAGCTCTTGGAGGGAGAGCTGCCATTTGCAATAGACTCCACCTCTTCAGTGTTTATTTTATTCCCTTTATGTTTCAGGCCCAACGTGTGTGGATCCCGCTTCAGTGCCTACTGCTGTCCCGGGTGGAAGACCCTTCCTGGAGGGAACCAGTGCATCGTCCGTGAGTCGCAAACAAGTCTCAGCCAGGCTCCACCCACAGTGTTCGCCTGTTGCACGTGGCTCGTAACAGGGAAACGATCTAAAACCGAAAGTCTTGCAGTGGGAGAGTAGAACCATCTTTATGAAGTTGTGGCATGCTTTTGTCCTGAAGAGTGATTTATTGAAAAACTGTGAAATCCAGTACAGGGGTCTTCAGATGAATGATAGATCAGGGAGGGTCATGATAGGTCAGGGAGGATCACGCCCACAAAGGCAGAAGTAATTGTTCACAGACTCTGTGATAAGATACATTTTTTTAAAACAAGGGAAAATAAACACACTTTTTTACGGGGTACTGTTGGTCAGTGCTGTTTCTATAATGGTAGCTCAGTGGTACTGTTAGTCAGTGCTGTTTTTATAACGGTAGCTCAGGGGTACTGTTGGTCAGTGTTGTTTCTATAATGGTAGCTCAGTGGTACTGTTAGTCAGTGCTGTTTTTATAATGGTAGCTCAGTGGTACTGTTGGTCAGTGCTGTTTCTATAATGGTAGCTCAGTGGTACTGTTGGTCAGTGCTGTTTCTATAATGGTAGCTCAGGGGTACTGTTGGTCAGTGTTGTTTCTATAATGGTAGCTCAGTGGTACTGTTAGTCAGTGCTGTTTTTATAATGGTAGCTCAGTGGTACTGTTGGTCAGTGCTGTTTCTATAATGGTAGCTCAGTGGTACTGTTGGTCAGTGCTGTTTCTATAATGGTAGCTCAGGGGTACTGTTCGTCAGTGCTGTTTCTATAATGGTAGATCAGTGGTACTGTTGGTCAGTGCTGTTTCTATAATGGTAGTTCAGGGGTACTGTTGGTCAGTGCTGTTTCTCTAATGGTAGCTCAGTGATACTGTTGGTCAGTGCTGTTTCTATAATGGTAGCTCAGTGGTACTGTTGGTCAGTGCTGTTTCTATAATGGTAGCTTAGGGGTACTGTTAGTCAGTGATGTTTTTATAATCGTAGTTCATGGGTACTGTTGGTCAGTGCTGTTTTTATAATGGTAGCTCAGGGATACTGTTGGTCAGTGCTGTTTCTATAATGGTAGCTCAGGGGTACTGCTAGTCAGTGCTGTTTTTATAATGGTAGTTCATGGGTACTGTTGGTCAGTGCTGTTTCTATAATGGTAGCTCAGTGGTACTGTTGGTCAGTGCTGTTTCTATAATGGTAGCTCAGTGGTACTGTTAGTCAGTGCTGTTTCTATAATGATTGCTCAGGAATATTGCTGTTTTCAGCAATCGTAGCGTCGGGATGCTATAGGCCCGTGCTGTGTTTTGTGAATACCCTTTGTGTGTGCAGACTTGTGTTTGAAAGGGCTGCCAATGACCATGCATATAAATGTAAACAGAGGAGGTAAGGTCACAGGCTACACCTGATTGATCCAGCTGGATTGCTTTTCTCACACAGCTCTCTTGCCGTTGCTCTGGATCACGGTTGTCCAATCTTATCCGAAAGGGCCGGTGTGGGTGCAGGGTTTTATTTTAGCCCTGATTAAACTACATCTGATTCAACTAATTAACTAATTCAATCACGATTGATAAGTAGAATCAAGTGTCTTAGTGCTGGGCTAAAACAAAAACCTGCACCCACATCGGCCCTTTTCGGGTAAGATTGGACACCCCTGCTCTAGATGCAGCTGTTTCTGTTACACTCCCTCCCCTGTTTTTTTAACAAAAGTGCTCTGATTACTTTGAGTCACTCTGGACAAGGCCGTCTGCTGAATGAATGTAATGTACTGTGTTACAGTGCTCACGTGGCATTGTCCTTTGGGGTTCAACATCATAACAACCTGGTGCTTTTTTCCCTTCTCATCACTCGTAGTTAGAGACCTGACAAGTTGCCCTTTTCCCACAGCAATCTGCCGTAGCTCCTGCGGGGATGGCTTTTGTTCCAGACCCAATATGTGCACCTGCCCGAGTGGACAGATCGCGCCGGCATGTGGTTCAATGTCAGGTACGTTACCATGAGAACAGCTGCCATGGCATCAGACTATTTGTGTTTTGGTGTCTCGTGTTGGTGTGGGCCTGAGATTTCACACAATCACGTCTGTGTCTTAAAAATGTCAAAGAGCTGGATCACTCTGATGTCTGTGTGTCCAAGCGTCTTGGATCCGGCTCCATGGCCTTGCACACATGCACACAGGACACAGGCGTTCCTCTAGACCGCAGAATCGCTTTCATGGGAATGGCTATTAGATCAGCTGGTGCTCTTGTTCCCTCTCTGCTTGTCAGATGATGTAATTTCCTGTCCCTCACAAAGAACAAAAAAATCCTGCCTGTTTATGTTGGATACTGCATAAACAGAGCCCTGAAACTGAAGTCACACTTTGTTGAACCTTTTTAAAGGACAGCAGTTTGCTTCACATAATTTTAATGAAGTGTAATTATGGAAAAATTTAATCTTGGGTTATATTGAATACACTGAATATACTCAACATATATAGCAACACAAGTGGCTCTGTCTGCATTGAGTAAAATGTTGCTGCTTTTAACGTGGGCTTGTAAGGGGTACAAGCTGGCCTGCAATACTATGAGTAATCTCTATGCAATATGGCTGTCAGGTGGTGTCACTACAAGTTCTGATGTAGAAACCTACGGTTTATGTCAGAGACTGAATGACTGGAATATTAGACGTGGTTGCTTGGCCTTTTATGGGTGGAGATGGGGGAGGGCAGGTCCCATATCACCGGCTGAGGAATCATTATTCACCCCTCGCCCCCATACCTTTGAAATGTGACCTATGCCATTGTTAGATGGTCTGCTCGACACACATAAATGTACAGACATGCATGCATTTCCACATACACATGTTCTATATGAGACTTATATCTTTTTAGGATGCATTTCTCTTTGGTTGAGTATGCTTCTGTTTTAATGTTGTATTTTCTCTCTCTCTCTCTCTCTCTCTCTCTCTCTCCCTCTCCTGCTCTCTCTCTCACTTTCATCCTCTCTCTTCCTCTCCTGCACTCTTTCTCTTTCTCTCTCCTGCACTCTCTCTCTCTCCCCTGCACACTCTCTCCTGCTCTCTCTCTCTCTCTTTCTCTCTCTCTCCTGCACACTTTCTCTCCTGCTCGCTCTCTCTCTCTCTCCTGCAGTCCAGCACTGTAGCATTCACTGTATGAATGGGGCCAGCTGTGCGGAGAACCACTGCCAGTGTCAGAGCGGCTTCACCGGGGTGAACTGTGGCCAGCGTGAGCACCTCTCACACACTAACTCAGCTGTTCTAGGATCAGTCATAACCTGTGATTTTACCACAAACACCACATCAGCTGATCTAGGATCAGCCAAAACCTGTGATTTTACCACAAACACCACTTCAGCTAATCTAGGATCAGCCAAAACCTGTGATTTTACCACAAACACCACTTCAGCTAATCTAGGATCAGCCATAACCTGTGATTTTACAACAGTTATGACTTCAGCTGATCTAGGATTGGTTTAAACATGATTTTACCACAAACACCACTTCAGCTTTACCAGGTATGGCAGGTATTTCACGTCACTTGAAATCTGTCCTCTAAGATTCTGTTTGGGTATTGGTAGATTACATTAACATTTTCATTGATCTGGGTATCTTTTGATTAAATTAAGTACATTTAGTGATCAGAGTGTTGTTTGATTAGACGAGCATGTTGAGTGCAAAAAGGGAACCTGGGGCTGAGTATTTATGTGTTTCTCTTACCCTGCAGCTGTGTGTGAAATGGGCTGTTTGAACGGGGGGAGGTGTGTCGCCCCAAGCCGCTGTGCCTGCAGCTATGGCTTCACTGGTTCCCAGTGTGAGAGAGGTAGGCTGCTTTTTAAAGCTTCATTCAGACTGAAAGAAAAATAACTTTTTCTACTGTAGATTTATATTACTAAATGAAGAGGGGGAGAGTGAGATCTATAAGCGTGAATTAATCTGACCTTCCCCACTGAAAATATATAGTGCTAGCATGTTTGTCCACTTGTATATATTAGTTATAACATGTTTGTAGACATGGACATACGGTATGAACATGTTTGTACAAATGTGTATACAGGAATGGTGTGTTTGAAGGCACGGTCATAAAGTCCTGCCGTGCTTGGGAGGGCTTGTATACACGTTAAAGGAAAGTCATGTCTCTGGCAGAAACGTTTCTGGGGCAGCCCACCCTCAAACCACATAAGAATCCCCCCCGTGAGGCTGGGGGTTCGATTCCCTGGCATGGCACCTTCTGTACTGTGATCTCTTCTTCTCCGAAACTCTGTTCACTCACGTTAAAAAGTTTTTTAAATGGGGTAGGAATGTCTGAATGATCATAATACCAGAGTTTCAGAAGCAAAATTGTAAAAAAATAAATATATATTTTAATAAAATTTAAAAAAAAAATATTGTTTACTATAAATTACTGTATTTAAAATTCAGAAATGGGGTGAGACTTAGACTTTCAAAGCTTTGCTTTGGATTCCTATAAATAAAGTGCAGTGGTGGAACATTAAAACTGTACTCCCGAGGGTGAATCGCCAGTCTCTTGTGAGGCTTATATATACAATGTAGAATGTATATGTTCTGGTTCTGTCCTCTCACTGGTGGATACTGAGTTCTGGACTCATCGCAGAAAAAGCCCAACACTCATTTACCTTCAGGTTTCCATGAAAACTATGAAACCCACTGACCTCTTGAAAGTAGATGTGATTGTATTCAGCTGGGATTGGGTTAGGAGTTCTTTTGCCACATCATTAATTAACCTTGTGTTTTTTTAATTAGATTTGATTGGGTCAATTTGACCAAAATTGAGCGCACAGCTTAACGCAGTGTGCATTAGAAGGAGCTCGTCTGGTATCAAGGTGACGCCCTTTGGCCCAGATTGCTTTTTCCTGAAACCTGTCTTTCAGAGGCACCTACCCTGTTGCTGCGGGGCTTTCCCACACGTGGGAATCACGCTAAATAAGTATGGTGAGACAGGACCGGGTTCATGGACATTTATCTAAGATTTCATCATGACGTCATGCTCTGGTCCGCAACGGTTAGCGCATGCCCCGCCTACGTGCAGTGCAGGAGTGCAGATTTGGACACAGTGTTCTCTGCTGTCTTACATAATTGTTCCTGTGTTTTATGTTCTTGAATAAATGATATGATGAGCGCTTTATGCACGAAGTTGCTTGTCTTCAGATGACTGTTTAATTTGTATAGAATGATTATCAAGACCTGTACGTGGAAAAGAATCACGTAAGGGACAGAGAAAATGTGTACATGCATGAAAGCCCCGTGTGTGCGTGTGCGCGTGTGCGCGTGTGCGTGTGTGTGCATGTGTGCATATTTATGCATTCGAATGCACGCACATGCTTGTGCGCGCGTGTTTACTTGCATGTGTGCATGTGCGTGCGTGCATGTTTGTCCATTTCCCCCTTGTTTTGGTAATTCTGGAGTTTTACAAAGATTATCTTGACTCATCTGTCCTTAACTATTGGATGCAGATGTGCTGGAATTAAACCCGGAATAGCTTGTACGTGGGATAATAGATTATGCTCATAATTGTTGCCAAGCCTCCTCTGTTTTCCAACCTTCAGTCCGCCCTCACTGTTACAGATGAACTTTTTAATGTGGAAGACCAGAGATAAGTCAGTTTGCTAAGTGGAGCTTCTTGTCAGATTGCTTCCATCCTGAATTAAAGTGTCATTATTAAAGTTAAAAACACTTGTGTTCTATAGTATCTGAAAAAACGTTTCCTAAGCAGGCTTGGAGCTAACCTTGATATGGACGGATCTCACTGTTTTGCTATGTACCACGGTTCCATGTCTGTTTACTGGTCTCCACTAGTTTAGCTTCATTTCACCTAACAGGCATGACACCGTTTTCTTTCTTTCTTCTAAGCTTCACTTATCGTTCAATATTTGTGTCACATTGGAGCTTGAAACATTTATTCTGGGGGAAATGTATGCATGCATGAATGCTTAACACATCTGAATTCATTATTTACAATAAACAGAATGAGTTAATCAGTTCTATGTCTCTGTTACAAAATCCTCCCCCCCCCCAACTCCCACCCTGCCCTAATCTGGCTTCCCTCTTCAGGTCAAGTAAATCCTTACAGGTAGTGGCTGCCAGGTGGCTCATCCATACAGTACAATAGACATATTAGCAATGTAACTGGAAGCGTCCACTTAGGCTACTTCTCTCTGTTTGGCGTGAGTAAAAGCTGACCCTGCTCACAGAGGACATTCATTAGAAGCTGGCTCAGACTTGAGCTTTGAACTGAATGGAGGAGTTTACTAAAAAACTGTACTGCATCCAAGGCTCTTCAAGGTTCCGGCTGTTTTATGATCCGAAAGTTACAGATCATTGTCGTGGGAGACCTAAACAAAGGCAGTCTCCTCTTGTGTAATTGGACAGTTTGATGGCATTCATTGATTTCTGGTGCTGTCTTTAGAAGGCATTCCCCTAAGATACCTCTCTGTGCTTTAGTACTGGAAATCATAGATCAGTCAGTACTTTAAATAAAAAGTTTTTTATTGTATTATTCTTTTTTAAACATTTTTTATAAAGTGGGAGCAGAATTTGTCCTGTCACGGTTTCCTTTTGCCAGTCCTGCCGGCTGAGCTTTACAGTCCTTGTGTTACCGGGCTAGCACGGCTGCTGTAAGCAGACCAGAGGTACTGCGTAGACCTGGGAGTTGCTCTTGCGCAGGGAGGTGGAGACAATCCTGCTGATTGAAACCCTCGCTCTCTGAGTGACAGTTAAACACTTCCCTGTTGCCTGACACAGTTGCTTATATTTAACAGTGCATAATGCGTAGTTGTTAAATGGCTGTACAAAGGTTTCAAATTATATTTTTAAATGAAAATCATTGGCATTCTATATGATTGTCTTAAAACTAAAACATGAGTATATTTAATTAAATGTAAATTTTTGGACTGTCTTAGGCTGTCGTGTATGCACATTTCTGTTCTAGTGTTGAGGTGAATACCGAGAGGGGAACGTGGTTAATTGTGGAGTGACTTCACTGGAGTACCAATCTTCTTCGTTTAAAAAAAATAAAAAAATAAAATAAATAAGTCTGGGCATCAGCCAAATGTAGAAATAACTCAGTTAATAAATTATGTTTTTAATATATAATTATTTACAGCAGGGAAATGAAAGCCAATCACCCTTTTTTTTATTGTAAAGATTTTCCTAAGAAATCATGTTTCAGTTTCTTCAAACTTATCTATGCGACGGTCCACTGATGAGCCGAAGGTAAACGGTACGATTACGTCGCACAGCGCGAACATTCACAATTTTACATGCAGTCGAAATGAGTGAAAAGGCTGGATATGAAAGGCTGTGTATTGCTCCCTTGTCTGAGTGTATTCTTCTTGTCGTGTGGATGTGGGACGCTGTTGCCTGTTGCTTCTCCGCCTGTGAAGCCGTGCGCGCCAGATTGCTTCCAGATGTTTGGAGAAATGGGCGTTTCCCACAGTCGGTTTGGAGCTGAACACTGGAAGTACGCAGCTGTTCGCTAACGGTGTAAAACTTCCATATTTGTGGTAATAGTCACAGATACATGCAGTTTCCTAGAAACATTTGGTGTGCTGCAATTTATCTTTATATTGATTGGCATTGCGCGTTTCCAAACCCGGGATAAATCCAACACTTTTGGTAGGAAGCACTGCATCCCCCAGCCCCCCCCTCCAGCCCACCGCGTCGCCCCAGTCACTATTTCCCAAAATTTTTTCATCCTTGTTTTTGTTTTGAAAAGAAATTCCCTTGGAATGAGAGAAACCATTTGTCTCCAATTTGAATTGTATGCCTGATATTTAGTTTGATCTTCCCAAAGCCTTCGCTCCTCACGAAGGATTCCACCAAGTGTTTGTGTTTATTCCGTAGCGTTTTTCTGTTTTCACGTGGGACCAGCGTGTCGCTCTTGATTGGGGCTATTTCTAAACCCGGGATTTGGGTTTACTCTACGGCAAGTTCTGGGCTCCCCCAGCGCTCCCTCCTGTCACCGGAAAATTACAATATACTTACAGGTTGGGGATGACCCAATTATGTTTCAAGCATTTTATGTGCAAGTAAAGACATAATGGGGCAGATACTAAAAGCTTACATGACGGGTGCTATGTGGTGATCTCAACCTAAAGAAAAAATAAATAGTTTTTTATTTATTTAAATAATATTTGATATTATATTGAGGAAGGACTGCTCTTTACCCTGTCCTTTTTATTCATAATTTTATTCATAACTTTTCCGCTGGACTGCCAGCAGGCGTAAATGTGGAGCAGTGAGGCTCCTCTGACAAAACTGTTCGTTTTATTTTGCGTGGTTCACAGCCAAAGCCTCCCCTTCATGGTGCTGTTATGTGATAATGGAAAAATTACTCAGATTTCAGTCGATTTACACTTAAGTTCAGGTGGAACTGTTCTCAGATGAAAAGCGTGTTCTGCGTGCTGAGCAAGGGAAGTCCTTTTATTTTTTGGCGTGGGGGTATTTTCACACTAGCCTGTTGTATCTGCTTGACAACTGCTTTGTGTCTGATCTTTTATAAACATGTTTATTTTTCTTGTTCCGAATATTCATGTTGATTAAATTTGCCTGAACAATGATGGATCTGCCAAAAAAAAAGAAAAAGGTCTGATGCATTTCAGGTCATATTATTTTACTTACTGGTTTAAAAAAGGTTGAAAAAAAATAAATATTAAAGGGGCACCTGCACTAGTACTATATACATATATATATATATATATATTATAGCAGACAGTGACGTGTTGTTTGTCCACTTGTGCTTCCTGTTGCTGTGACCTGTGTGACCCGCTGATGCTATGCTGTTCACAGATTACCGGACTGGGCCCTGCTTTGCCTCCGTCAGTAACCTGATGTGCCAGGGTCAGCTAACGGGCATCGTGTGCACCAAGACGCTGTGCTGTGCCACTGTGGGGCGGGCCTGGGGCCACCCCTGTGAGATGTGCCCTTCCCAGCCCCGCCCCTGTCGCCGTGGATTCATCCCAAACCACAGAACGGGAGCTTGTCAAGGTACAGCGCCCACCACTCGCCTGTCACCTGCATCTAAATGTAGGGTGGCGGTAACCATGGCAGCCCGCCCTCATTTAACCCCAGTGATGACACGGCACGCTGCAAAAAACAAAAATGATAAAAATGAAAAAAGTCACATAAATTGCTGTAATCTTATTGGCCAATGGGGTAAGAAAAATGTACTCGGTAAGCTTTCTGAAAACAAGGAATATGATATTAAATTAGCAAAATAATAATAATAGAGGTAAAATGGCAGGTAAGAGAATTTATGCTAAAAACTATCAAAACTAAAACTACAAAACTAACGTCCACACATTTAACCGCACTATTGACACAACACAACACCATTAACACATACCTATGAGGCCACAGGCTAAGACCACCTACTGTACGTTCATTATTTTTTATAATTAAATTACCAATAAATGTTTGCAGTTTGACAGTGTGATATTAAAAAATAGCAAGGAAAGTGCAGATGCTGCAGTATTAGCAAAACTAATAGTTTATATGCAATGTTGAGAAGTTAAATCGAAATGGCACACCTGTAGTTGGAAAAGTGTACATATTTGTAGCTCACATGGTTTTTTCTTCTTTTTTTTTTTAAACATCTGCTTTTCTTCAGCATGCAAATGGCTCTGGATTTTGTGGACACAGGTGTGAGATTTTAAATCTGTGTAATGTGCCACAGATGTAGGTTATTTATCAGACTATTGTTACCTGTCAGGATTACACACGGTTGTGAGTGACTGTGGTTATGGTTTTATAGACAAAGAATAAACTGCTGCGGTTTTGTGTAGCTTTGAAGACGTATCCACAGTAACCCCGCTGTCGTACTGAGGTACTGCGTATGCTCCTGTTGCTGCTACAGTATTGGTGTAGATCAGGAAGTTGGTCATGGTTGGGTCACATTCACATCAGGCTCCCTCTCTGTGCTGTCCTTCCTGCACTCTGGAAAGAGGCGTGTCTGTCGTGCTGTCCCTGGCCGTCTCCCCCACAGACGTGGAGATGACGGAAAGTTCTGGAACGCATGTCTGGACATGTCTGATTGGCCAGTTCTCTTACCCCTTGCAGATGTATAAATCACTATCGGGCTCTGGACAGCATAGGGTTTGCATTGTGGGCGGGGGCAGGGGCGGGGGCAGGGGCGGGGAGGTGGGCGGGGGCAGGGGCGGGGAGGTGGGCGGGGGCAGGGGCGGGGAGGTGGGCGTGTCTGTAATTTACCGCTTCAGTCCTCTGTGGCAATTGACATATTTAGGGCGCTCTGCAGGACGTGTGTTTGCGACCTCGCTCATCCGCCCCCACACACACACACACACTCACATATACACACGTATACACACACACTCACATATACACACGTATACACACACACTCACATATACACACGTATACACACACACACACGCAAGGGTTTGATGTGCTTGTGCTTCCTGGCTTTGCTCTGTATATCCAGGGTGGCAGGGGGGCCATACATCTAATACCAATGACATCGGTCATTAATCATCATAATCGTCTCTCTAAGCCTTAAAACAGCAGGGAAGGAGAGAGAGGGGGGGGCGGTATCTTCTGGGTCTGGGGTGCTGATGTATGTGCAGCTGAAGGTAAAAAAGACTACGTCTCCCACACTCCAGAGCAGCAGGAGGAAAAGCGCAGCTGCTCCCGTGAATGTAACAGTGAGTCCAAACACAACAGCGGCCCCTCATCCGTCCTCCAGACCGGTCTACGGCCACGGCCTCATATTTAATCTGCCTCAAGCTGCAATGGGGCTGTAGCCCTGCCATTTTGGCCCGCTTTCCATAGCTGTAGTGAAAATCTGGGTATGACCACAGCGTTATCGCGGTCTCTCTTTACGGCAGCTTTATTCTCTCACCGTTTAATTTTCTTACTCATTCATTCTGTGGGGCTGGAAAGTGATTTGATGTGACTGTGTGTGTATTTAATGTTTTTGTATTTAAATGTTGTTGGCAGATGTGGATGAGTGCCAGGCCATTCCAGGACTGTGCCAGGGAGGGAACTGCATTAACACTGCCGGCTCCTTTGAGTGCAAGTGTCCCGCCGGACACAGGCTCAGCGATGTCACACAGAAATGTGAAGGTAATAATAATAATGATGATAATTATGATGATGATGATGATGATGTAGAAGGCTTTCCTCTCCTTGTGTGAGTGTATTTCTTAACGCTGTTAAAACCAGAGCCCGAGAGTTTGACCTGAGCGAGGCCTGGTGCTGGGGTCAAATTGAGGCTGAATTGAACCCCAATAAGAATGGGGTTCAAAGCATCTTTGTGACAGCGTCTCAATGAAAAGCAAGTAAAAATTAAATGAATCGAATTGCATGTTTGCGGGTTTTCCGGACATCCATAGTGCACTTTGGTCCAGCAGTCAGCACAAGTCGCACTTACATTAAAAGAGCTGTGCATGTGTAACTGTTATCTGTGGTATTTCCACCAACTACTATGCTTCTGTCCATCTGGAAGCTTCCTAAATTCAGAGAATAGCATGGTTTGGTTGTGTAAAGGCGCTGAAAATTGAGGTATTATTATAAGAACTGCTTGCCTTGTAAAATATATTTTTTTTTAAAAGAAAAAAATCTTCACATCAAATGTAAGGCCTTTGTTATTAAAACTCTAAAACACACTGGCTTATTAGTGAAGTCTTGTGATCGATTCCAGACCAACTGCAGAATGGTAAAACTGCCAAAATGGTAAAAGATGTGTTTGTGGTGATCAGGGTAAGGTTTTTTTTACTGCGTGAAGCCCAGAAATAATAATGTGATTCTGAGAAAAATTCCATCCCTTTAAAAAACAAAACAAAAAAAAAACAAGACTTTCAAATTTGGCTAACATTTATCTACTGTATATATTTTTTTATTCCTGCTGATCTTCAGCTAATGTTCAATTTCTTCCAAAATTTAGGTGGTAAGCACTGTCTTTAAAAATCTGCCATTAGTGTACTTCCTGGAAATAATATTCCTGTTAGAAATTATTTGATGGATCCTGTTCTTTTGTAACCACTGTTTGATTTTTCGAAGCAAGAGGGATTGTGGTGGGTCATAACACAAACGTTATAAAAAAGACCTGAATCTCATGTTCTGCACTTCAAATTGACAATCACACTTGTCAAATTACACACAAACTATAGGGCACATGCTGTTGTTATGACATGTTAAATGCCTTTTAATTCTCGTATTTGAACATAAAGCATAAAGCTTCTTTGTAAGAAATGTGGTTGAAAAGGGGTATTTTTAGTAAATGTATCAGGGTGTTTGGCTGATAAAGTTTGGGAACCTGTACCATTCTTCATTCTGACTGGCTGTGTGAAAGAAGTAGGACATTAACCACCCACACCCCTCTTCTCTGTGTTCCTGTAGACATTGACGAGTGCATCACCGTCCCAGGGGTCTGCATTGTGGGCGAGTGCGCCAACACCGTTGGGAGTTACTTCTGCAAGTGTCCCCAGGGGTACTACACACCTCCTGATGGTTCCAGATGCATAGGTATTGGCATAATATACATATTGGTGTCCATTTAAGGAAAAGGTTTCAATGTAAAAGTATTAATTTCATTTTTTAATAATCAAGTTTACTGTCCACAGTACGTAATACAGTCTGTATTAATGATATGTAGTCTTCATTTTTATGATTGTGTATATAATTTAGGCTACATTAGAAGCCTCCAATAAAGTGGCAGTAGTTTGTATATTTTTTAAAAAGACAAATAGATTACTAGCATACCTACATAAATATTACAAATATGACTGGCTTTCGTTTGATATTTTTATGATATGAAAAGTAAGCTATTGTCCTTTGGCAGTAAATCATGTGATAAAGTGACAGTTCATCAGTGACAGATAGAGATGGGGGAAGATGGAGTGATAGATGTATAGATAGAAGGTTACAGAGAGAGTTAGAGACTATTCTTTGCCTTCAGGCTTGTGTTTTTTTCAGTTACACTTGGGAATTAAGAGGGGTTTCTCTTCGAGGCCTGGGTGCTCACTTAGACAGTTTTATAAATCACCCGCTGAGTTTCTCTGCCACAAATAGGCTGTCCTCAGACGATCTCGCTTCCTCAAAAGCTGTCGTGAGCATTTGTGCCGTAAAACTACTGCAAACTTTCCAATAACGCCCAGCCGGGAGAATGTAGGTCAGTATTCTGCTGTGTGTCTGATTCTGCAGGAGTTGGCTGTTTTATTTTACGGTTGTCAGGGGAATGGAGGAAGGTGTCGCACCACACTGTGCATACCTGCATGAGGCTCTGTATCTCTCTTTCTCTCTCTTTCTCTCTCCATCTCCCTCTTTCTTTCTTCTCTTTCTCTCTCTCTATTTTCTCTCTTCTCTTTCTCTTTCTCCTCTCTCTCCTCTCTCTCCTCGCTTTCTCTCTCCTCTCTCTATCTCTCTCTTTTCACTTTTCTCTTTTATCCTCTCTCTCTTTTTCTCTTTTGCTTTCTCTCTCTCTCTCTTCTCTCCTCTCTCTCTCTCTCTGTTTCACTCAGTTTAGATAAAGTGTTTTATTGGCCTGACATGCAGTCAGTACATACAGGCAAAGCATAAATAACAACAAAAATGTAACACAAATGTTGCATTCTCTACATCCTCTCTCCCCTTGCTCACCACCCCCACCGCCCCTTCTCTCTCCCTCCCTTCCTCCACTCATTAAGTGTGCAGACTTGCTGTTGTCTGTAGCACAGATCTAAGTTCAGGCATTCCTCGATGCAGGGTGAGGTGAGGGTCTGGTCTCTCTCCTCGGTTTAGATTAGATAAGGACAGAACAGAAACTTTCAAAAGCAATGGGTGGAAAACTTCCTGATTGGCAGAGAAAATCACAGAAAGATTTCACATCACATTTTACAATCACAGAAAAACAGGAAGTTCAACAAATAAGTCAAGAAGGTTGAATTACTTAATTCCAAGATAATTTCCTTCCAATACACTTACCCTCCATACTACAGGCTACAGTGACTGAGTCAGAATGGACTCACAATTCCTTTCCACTCTACAGGGTACACAAAGTACTACAGGAGAGCTAGCGCCATCTCATTTAAACATATGGTTTTCACTAGCTATATTTAAGGTTGGCTGAAGGACACGAGACTGCCCAGCCCAGGTGGAGAGAATGAATAGGCTATCCCCCCAAGAAAAGTTCAGCCAATCATTTCCGATCAGCTTTTTCATGGTTTATATTTTTACTACATTGTTGTCATCTTCTTATTTGAGCTTTTTGAAGAAAGGAGGTGTCTATTGAATGTTATAGAGGCTAAACATCTGCAGGAAGTGACATAAGGAATGTATGATGTGAAATAGGAACTGACATATGGTTCTTGTGTCTGATGAAACCAGGAAGTGACGTGTGCGTGCGTGCGTGCGTGCGTGCGAGCCCGTTCATTTCATATGAATGCCCTTTCTTCCACAGATGTGCGGACTGGCTACTGCTACTCTAGCCTGCTGAATGGCCGCTGTGCCAACCAGAACCCTCAGCTCCTCACCAAGATGCAGTGCTGCTGTGACAGTGGCAGGTGCTGGTCCGATGGGCTCACCCCCGAGATATGCACTTTCCGGGGAACAGGTCTGTACCCCAATTTAACCCCCCCCCCACACACACACACACACACACACATGCACTCAGCCTTTCAGTCCTGACCATGGCACCCTTCTAAACTCTTACTTCATCATTTGTGAAGTGTAGCATAAAAATAAAAACAAAAACTCTGTTCCCAGAGCTGTGGGTCAAGAGGAAGGGTTGAAGCTGATCGTGGGAGATTGATGCTTAAAGGGGTAGCCCACCTCAATAAAACTAATCAAAATATATTGAGTGCATGTATTTTACGATGACATATTACTGCAATTTTCTTTCTGGAGGATTTATACATTTCAAAATATCACTTTATCTGGATATCACATTTTGGAAGCTTGATCTTCATTTGCTTTGTTATAAGACCTCAAATCTCACAATGCTTCGCTTTAACAAGACAACTGGCTGAAATGTATTAACTAGCTAGCTACTTTCCTTTTTTGTGGAGTAATTTACTTGAATGTAATGCAAAGAAGAAACCTAAAGTAGGCAAGTTTACCATTTAGCAAAGTTAGCTGGTAAGGTGGTAAGCTTAGTTAACCTAGCTCACTGGTTCGGGTTGTGTTTTTGCTTACTGAAGATTAATGTGTAAGCTAATGCTAGCTAATGTCAGATCTAAAAAGCTATGTCAACTGCCACACGCATTTCCATGTTTGCAGCCGAGTGTCGGCCTGTTTGTGTGAGGGATAGATGAAGTTTGTTTGTAACGTTAGTGTCCAGTGTGTCAGCCTGATTGCGAAAGATAACTTTGTCGTTGTCCCTAGCCGAGTATCAGCCTTAGCTACTAAGACACGTTGAAGTCAGTAGGCGACTGTTAGCTATTTTGTTTTTCTAACTGTAATGTTAGCACTCTGACAGCAGGCTTGTAGTTACTCTGGTTACAGCACCGCGATGATGTATGAGAGTTGGAGGATTGAACGGCTGCGAAATATCGGTGCAGGCCGTCTATACATTTCTTAATGTATTCAACATGTATTCAAAATGTAACAACATATAATTAGAAGAAAACAACCATTTCTACACATTTATCCTGGTGATATTATGATACAAAAATTCTAAAAATTCTCTGTTTTATCGCCATATGAAAATGACTCTCCTATCAATTTCCATATTAGACATTTCAGAAATGCAATTCAGTGACGTGATTGAATTGCATTTTTCAGTGTTCACATCGTCCATAGCAAATCTCACAACAGGAAAAAAAAACTTTTTTAAATTTTTAAATATTAGCCTAAAAGTTAATTACAGTGGACTACCCCTTTAACCCCAATATTAGGTGGCGCCACCCACTTCCTGTCAATCACTGACCCACATAAACCAACCAGATGATTTGCTTTTCCTGGCATACTGTGATTGGCTCAAATTGCAGAGTCATTGGTAACATACAACAGCTCCACCCATTTTTGGGTTTTTTGGAGCTTCACTCTTCTGTCAGTATTTGAGATGGGTCACCAAAAAAATCAACACTGTATATTATAAACCTTCATACCAATCATTGAATGCTGCCCTCGGTAGTATATACAGTGGGTGCAAAGATTTGGTCCTCTGTGCTCCCCTGGGGTGATAATCCAGAATAGGGTATTTGTCGCTTTCCATTCACTTCTATAGGGCAGCCAAAACAGTCTCAAAATGACACTTCTAGCATGTGTACGAACGCGAACGAAGCGGATTCTGTCAATACAAACAATAACCAGTCCTGGTACATACATGTATACAGTTGTGTTAAAAAAAAATAGCAGTACAACATCAGTAACCTGATGAACCACTGTTATTAGTAGTAGTGATATTTCTGCATGGCAAATCATTTACTTGTAGATGTAGTAGTGTAATAGAAAAACAACAGACCCAACTGTCATGACATGCACGCTGCTTGTTCTGAGTAATTGACTCATTCATTGAAAGGGGCGTGTTCAAAATAATAGCAGTGTGGAGTTTAATACATTCATTCTGTGTAAAAACAGGTGTCATTAATTGTCCTTTATTAAGGAAGAAGGGAAGCTAATTTTTCACACTTATAAAATATTTTTTTTTCTGAATTGCTAAGTAAAATGGGCCGTTCCAAACATTGTTCGGAGGAACAACTTAATTTGATTAAAAAGTTGATTAGAGAGGGGAAAACGTATAAAAAGTGCAGCAAATTATAGGATGCTCAGCCAAAAAAATCTTAAATGCTTTAAAATGGCAACAAAATAAAAAACCCGAAACACGCGGAAGAAAACAAGCAACTACTGTTAAAACGGCTCGAAGAATAGTCAGAATGGCAAAGATTCAGCCAATCATCACCTCCAGAAAGATCAAAAATAGTCTAAAAAAGTGCTGTTACAGTCAGAAGACGTTTGATCGAAACTAAGCTATCAGCAAGAAGCCCCCGTAAAGCACCATTGTTGAAAAAACAGCATGTGCAGAATCGGTTAAAATTTGCCAAGAAACACATCAATTGGCCCAAAGAGAAATGGCGTAACATTCTGTGGACTGATGATAGTAAAATTGTTCTTTTTGAGTCTAGTGGTCGTCGACAGTACGTCAGACGACCCCCTGGTACTGCATTCAAGCCACAGTACACTGTGAAGACAGTGAAGCATGGTGGTGCAAAAATCATGGTATGGGGATGTTTTTCATGCTACAGTGTTTATCGTATACCAGGGATCATGGATCAGTTTGAATACATCAAAATACAAAATTATGTTGCCATATGCCGAAGAGGAAATGCCCCTGAAGTGGGTGTTTCAACAAGAAAATGACCCCAAACACACGAGTAAGCGAGCAACATCTTGGTTCCAGACAAAAAAGATTGAGGTAATGGAGTGGCCAGCTCAATCCCCCCACCTCAACCCCATTGAGAACTTGTGGGGTGACATTAAAAATGCAGTTTCTGACACAAAACCCAAAAATTCACAGGAACTGTGGAATGTAGTTTGTTCATCCTGGGCTGAAATACCTGTTTCTAGGGGCCAGAAGTTGGTTGACTCGATGCAACGCAGATGCGCAGCAGTTATCAAAAACAATGGTTATGGAACTAAATATTAAAAATTAAAAAATTTCTTCAGTTTATGCAGTAAGTGTTTGAGTTTGAAGAGAAAAATGTCGACACTGCTATTTGCACTTTATTCACTTTTTTTAACGCACTGCTATTTATTTGAACACCACTGTATATATTTTTTTATTAAATGGCCCTTTCTAGGCTTTTTCATATTTTATTTGGAACATAGATCTGGTAGGTAATTCTTGCGCAAGAAACAGTGTTAATGCGCCGATGCGTAAGAAACCACTCATTGGTCCAAATTTCTACAGAAGCAAGTGTTCCTGATAGTATATATCTATAGTAAACAAACTGACCTGCTGACATTTTGCTAATTGTTTCTGGTAGCTTGCTAACAACATTGAAATTTTGTCCTCATTTTATGTGAAGCACATTGAGTTGCAATTGTTGTATGAAATGTTCTATATAAATAAAATTTAATTGATTGATTGATTTTAAATTGTAAGAAATGTGTCATGTTTAACTTTGTTCAATTTATAGGTCAGGTTAGCTTCTGTTCAGTTCTGTTCAGATATTAATTGTAAAAGGCATTTTGACCAGGGAGCCCAAATATTTGCACCCCACTGTATGCTGTTGCTTTGAAATGCATGATTTTATGCATTTAGACAATTTAATATGGTGTATGTCACAGAACTACTAACTGTGACATAGTCTTTATTAACAATTTACAGAACTTTGTTTGAGAACCACTGGTGTAAAATAAGCAGAGTTTTTATGCTGAATCTGCTTTATTGTAAAAAATAGATAGGTAAACTTCAGGCAGGATATGACCTAATACTGTTGCCTCTTCATTTCCCCTCCAGAGGAACACCGCAGGCTGTGCTCTCAGGTTCAGGTTGTTGTACCTGGGCTCCCGAACGGCCCTGGGGTCCCAGTTCGACCCATAGGTCCGGGTCCGGGTCCGGGTCCGGTGGGTCCAGGTCCAGACAATCGACCCATATACCCGTTTCAGCCTTTCCCCCCTCTGCAGCCTCTGCCGCCACTGCAGCCATATCCGCCAGATCTACCCCAACCTCAGCATCCAAGTATGCACCCCCATTTCTGAAGCCCCCGAATCCTATGCATCAGCTCTTGTTGTACTGCATTAGCAGTTCTGTAGCCCTATGCTTTCTACAAAAACAGTTTCATAAACTTTCATTACTTTGATTGGCAGATGACTTTGCCATATATAATTCCTCTTTTTTGTTATTTTTAATTTTTTTGGTTTGACCACCCAATTTTGAAAAAGGGCAATTTTGAGAAAAGGTAGGATGTTGGGAAAGTTAAAGTTGGAGTGCAGCGGCTGAGGTTGTAGTTGTACGTTCTCCGTTCGTCTCTGCAGTTCTGCCCCAGAACATCACCACCATGTGTGAGGCCTACAGGAACCTGTGTTTGAATGGCCGTTGCATCCCAATCCCTGGGAGCTACCGCTGCCAGTGTAACATGGGCTACAAGCTGGATGTGAGGGGGGAGTGCATCGGTGAGCACCTGCCTGAAATGTACACTCTACCCACAATGCACCTCTGTTTCTCATAAAGTGCCAAACGTCACATGTCATTACATCCATTTTGCTTATTCTCTCATCTAAAATGACTTCCCAAAGACGTACACAATATGTGTATAAATTTGGATAAAAGCGTCTGCTAAATGAATGTAATGTAATGTGTTTGGCTACACGTACACATATTCCATGGGTATATCTGAGCAGCAGTAGCTACAGAAAAGTATACTGTAATTCCTTTATCCAAAAGGGGAAAAACCAGCCAAAACATGATGTTACACCTTTATGACGCATTCATAATCTGTTGTTGTGCTTTGTAATGTTGGACATAGGGTGACCTTGTGGTAAAAATAAAAGAAAAATGTACATAAAGGGTGACACCAGGACTCATATAGCGTCTTTTGCAGAATTAGGGAAATGTTGATTTAGGACTGGTGTTTTCTTGGCGATTGCTTGGCTGTTGATTGGTAGTTGATTTGTCATTTCATTGGTCGTTGTAGATGGCATTTGAATGATAGTCATTTGTTGCTTGACTGATGCCTGAGTGGTTTGATTCTTGGTTGCTTTTTCAGTGGATTGATGGTTTGCGTTTTGTGTTGCAGATGAGATCGAGTGTGAGCGGAGCCCCTGTAAGCACGGCGAGTGTGTGAACACCGCCGGCTCGTACTTCTGCCACTGTCCCCCCGGCTTCCAGAGCACGGCGTCCAGGACAGAGTGTCGAGGTGAGGCAAAAAAATCAGCTCACAGAGTACAAATCAGCTCACAGAATACGCTGCCAAACTTGCAGCCTTTCTGTTGTTTTTCATCATGCAGTGCATTTGATGTATGATCAATAGTTGATTGTTTACCCACAATTTGTGTAATTGGTTTATGTGCGTGTGCGCGTGTGCATGTGTGTGCGCATATGTCTGTGTGAGTGAGTTGTGGCATGTGAGAAGGTCAGTGATTGTGTAATTGTGTCCCACAGATCTGGATGAGTGTGTGGCGAACGGGCGAATCTGCAACAATGGCCGCTGTGTCAACACAGATGGCAGCTTTCACTGTGTCTGCAACGTCGGCTTTGAGGTTACCGCCAACGGCAAGAACTGCCAAGGTCCGTCTTCCTGTTACACACACAGAACAGCTCTCAGACAAAGGTCTGTTTTGTGTTTTACATGACCGTGTCGGGCAGAATATATCTAAGTATGAGGTCTAATCTGATTGTATACGAATGATGATATGAGAGGGTATGTGACAATATATAACAGTATGGAAATGCACACTGTATTATATGTAGTATAGAATGTAATCTGATTGTTTATGACAGTGTGAATATATATGACCATGTCAGGCAATATTTTACTTGATTGATAACAGTAGGTAACTGTGTATGGAAGTATGAGTGGTATTTAAATGTATATAATGGAACATAACTGTATATGAAAGTATGAGCAATATGTACATTTATAAAGGAATATCACTGTATATGACATCATGTGCAGTATGTACACCAACACAGAGGAACTGTAAGGAGCCTGTAATTCTTATCCCCATCACAATGACTTGCTGGATCCTGTTCTGCTTTGTACCACAGGGGGTGCCAGACAAGGAGGGACAAGTCATTTGAAACTATTTTCATTCATGCAACTAAAAATAGAATGTTCTAATATTACCATAGATTTTATGTTTTTCCTACTTTGTGAGGACAGCAACTCTTGGACTGCAACATTGTATCTTCAGATATGCTCACTGTTGTTAAGATACAATGTTGCAGTCCATTCTGGGGAGTTGCTGTGTTCACTAGGTGGGAACAACATGTTAACGGTTATCTGGATTTCTTCCAAGGAAAGCCAATGTGTTTGCACCGACACGTCACAAAAGTTCCGTAGTTAGATTCTCGCATTCGCAAGTTAACACTCTGAGCTAGAGAGGTGTGTGACGGAAGCGTGATTTCAGATCAGGACGAGTGCCGAAACAGAAACATGTGCATGAACGGGATGTGCGTCAACGAGGACGGCAGCTTCAAGTGCATCTGCAAGCTGGGGTATCGCCTGGCCCCCACCGGGCGATTCTGCATAGGTATGCCTTCACCTCGCATTGAGACCGTGTGGTGACCCCACGCTTGGTGATACATACTAATTTGTGCTCTGCGTCGTCCAGCAGGAGTCTGGCCGTAGACTCGTGTGTGTGTGTGTGTGTGTGTGTGTGTGTGTGTGTGTGTGCGTGTGTGTATATAGCTGGGGGGGTTTGTGGTTGATTCCTTAGAAAACGCTTGGTCTACAGCTCAGAAATTTTATCCAATGATCTCAGATGTAATAATATGCAAACCGAGCACGGTACATACAGAGCTCTCGCCTCCAGCTCTCAGTGCCTCAGAGGTGTTTATGGGAAATCTCATTACCCGTTCCACTCACACAATGCCAATGAGCCCGTCTGCAATTACAGCAGTGTTTCTGGAAGGCATTTTTTTCTGCATATGCCAAATGTTATACTGGCTCAAAAGCTTTCTTTCTGGCATTTTCTTGTAAGGGCTTCAGGGTTTATTGGTGAAATGCTTGCTGTGGGACTTTCTTTAGATTTTACAAAGCAACATTTTGTTTGCAGGTAATTATTTGAGTTGGGTTACTTTAATTGGTGCAGTCAGCACATGTTGTGGAAAAACAGCAGTCCTAGATCAGCTGTGTTAGATGGAGAGCTGTGTTAGATGGAGAGCTGTGTTAGATGGAGAGCTGTGTTAGATGGAGAGCTGTGTTAGATGGAGAGCTGTGTTAGATGGAGAGCTGTGTTAGATGGAGAGCTGTGTTAGATGGAGAGAGGCCTAGCTTAGATATTCACATAGGCTTATGTAGAAAAGGGAGTTTTGGTCATTTGGGCTCTCAGGAGGATTTGTGATGGAGGCGGTACCCCAGCTCTCCTGGGGTACCACTAACGCGAGCACTAATGCTAACCTCTTTCGCTGCAGACATTGACGAGTGTGAAACTCAGGGAATGTGCATGAACGGCCACTGCGTGAACACGGACGGCTCCTTCAGGTGCGACTGCATGGCCGGCCTGGCCGTGGGACTGGACGGGCGAGTCTGTGTGGGTGAGTGAGGCGCTTTCCTCCACTCCCATCCCGTTTGCCAAGCACAATTCTCCCACCTGTGGTAGGAAAGGACTCAATATCAGCTGTTATTGTGACGTTGATGATGATGATTATGATTATTACTAGTACAAAAACTACTACTACTACTAGTCGTAATAGTAGTCTTCACCATAGTGAAGAAATGTTTAGTTGAGACTGCCTAACTATGATTGCTCGTGGTCTTGATAGATATTGTTTGTTGCTGGAGTTTCCCACATCTATTATGTTCTCTCCATTCCGTTTGGATGATGAACTCTGTTTGTCACGAGTACAGTCCGTGTTCCAGCTTGCGTTACTCTTGCTCAACATGGTCTAAAGGGTTTGATTGATGTCGTCCAAATATCACTCATGTCCCCTAGATACCACTGGTTTTGTTTTTGGAATGATCTAATCAGGAAGTGAGAACACGAGTCATTATTTCCCTTTTGTTGCTCAGACACCCACATGCGCAGCACATGTTACGGAGGCTACAAGCGGGGCCAATGCGTAAAGCCTTTTTTCGGCGCTGTCACCAAGTCGGAGTGTTGCTGCGCCAACGTGGAGTATGCCTTCGGGGAACCGTGCCGACCATGCCCGTCCCTGAGTTCAGGTACTGTACCAACGTTTCCCACAATCCATCAGCTGCAGTGCACTTGTTGACACAAGCTAGCTGTTCCCTTCTTGGGGCAGAAGAGGGCGCGGATGATTGGGTACCGTTATGCCTCAATAAATATGCAATCTGTGCCATCTGAGAAATAAAGCTGGGATCAGTTTAGTCGCCAGGGGAACGGGTAACTGCCACAATGTAAGGGGGGGGGTATTATTAACATGATTTTAACCAACATGAGTGATTGTGCAATATCTGTTATGGCATTACCTGCCAGTGTCCCACAGTGCAGTCTTACCTTGGTTGCCAAGGTAACATCAGGTGAAGGAGTCCTGTGAAAGGTTTGGCCATGACTCCACAGGGGGGGGAGCTCCCCAGAACCCTCATCTATTTTCTCGTTCTGGCAACTGGAGTTAAAAAAGCAACACTTTTTGAAATGTTAGTTTAAAGTTCGAGGAATGTACTTTGGCACATCCCCCTTGTGTGTGAATACCACAAGGAAATGAATGTTCAAAGCCAAAGATTTTTTGGGTTTAAGGGTGAGCGAACAGCAGCATTTCTGCAGGCTCGGCTCTCACAAACCCCCCATCTGTGGGTGATGGTGAAAAGGTGCCACAAGCTATGAGGTGATGTGGACAGTGATCAATTCAGCAGCAGGGCTCTGAACTTAGAGAATTGCCATCACAGAAGCCCATTCACAAAAGGTTGAAGACTGAGAATTTTTTCTTTGCACTATGAATTCAAGGAGTCTAATTTCACAAAATAGTTTTGGAATTCGCAACTTTCTACTTCCATAAATTGTGTTAAATCTTGTGATTGTACTTAAGCTCTTTGTAGTTAAGCTCTCTTGTGAGCAAAGATTTCTGAAGTGTGTTGTGACTGTGACAGGACACAGGAGAAAAGGTACATCTGATTTTTCTTTCTTGCCAAGTGTTTTTTTCAAGATTTTGCTCAATTAAATCCACATCTTTTCCGGTTATTTTTCAGCTGACTACTCAACTCTTTGCAGCCATGGGCCTGGAACTACAAGTGACGGCAGAGGTATAACGGCTGTTCGATTAATATTAGCATGTACAGTGATCAAAATCAAATAAACATCCGCCGTTGTGCATGTGACCAGCTGAAGCATTAGTTCTCGGTTAAGATGGATGCCCCAATGGCTGGAATCTCTCACCCATCACTTCTTTCAGTTACGGTACTCTCATCTCCCAGAAGGTATAGGCCCATACTCACCAAAACTAACCACTTTAAGAACAGTTTCTTCCAAACGGCAGTCAGATCGATTAACTCTACTGGCTAGCCCCCCTCTCTTTCCCCCTAACTGGTTTTTATACGGACTATATAAGAGACTATAAATATTGATTGTCTGTGCTGAAGGTACTGTGAGCTTGATTTTGTCCTGTGTTATATGTAGGATGTGTATGTGCCACTGTCTTTTATAAACTTATTTGTAACTGTAACTGAAGCTGCTATGTTGTGTGGCAGTAAAGGATCTTGAATCTTTAATCTTGAGTCTAACCCAAACTGCCAATCCCAGTTCTGGCTGTAAATCATGTGGAGCGATGGCCAATGGGCCGCAGCATCATCCAGGGTGGGAGGGATTTAAGTTGGAAGGGTTTCCCTAACGTCCTCCTGTAGTAGCGTCACCTCTGGTTTATCGGGTAACTTCAGTCTGCCTGTAGCGGTTCTGTAGTCCACCAGTGTAGTGGCTATTCAGTCCAGCTGGTGGTCTGCTGAGGAAGACTTATGTGCGCTTCTTGCTCGTTGTTGGCTTACAAAACTTAAGTGAGGAAGAAAGAGGCATGAAAAATGTTTGAAAGAGACGTGTGAAAATAAATAACAAGCCCTGGAATGGAGCCATTGAAAACCTAATTACATACTTGCATGAAAATGACCTTTGCCTTTGACATGAAAAGCAAGTAAAACATGTGTTCTTGTGTTACAGATATAAATGAATGCGCTCTGGATCCAGACATATGTCAGAATGGCATTTGTGAGAACATGCTGAGGGGCTACAGGTGCAACTGTAACCTGGGCTTTGAGGTGGACTCGTCAGGCCAGAACTGCAGGGGTGGGTTGGCTTTTTCTTTCTTTATTTCAGATTGCTCAGTGGCAAACACATTTTTGCCATTTTGTTTGGGGCAACAGAACACATTGAAATGTCACTTGACCGTCTCTTGGCAGATATCGATGAGTGTTTTGCGAACAGTCTCCTGTGCGAAAAAGGCCAGTGCAGGAACACACCGGGCAGCTTTACCTGCCACTGTCCCAAGGGATACAGGTTCGACACAGAGGCCGACGTGTGTGAAGGTGACCGTTTGTCCGCTCTCCTCTCTCATTATGTTTACTTTTCAGATATCGCTGTTGTCTTGGTTTTTTCATTCGTAAGCCTTTGTCTGCCAATGAGTCTTTACAGGCATGCAGTGAAGGGTGGATGTGTTGGGTCTCTTGGCAGTGACAGGCAGTGAGGGTGTGCCTCTTTTCTTTTGCAGATATTGATGAGTGTGAGTCAAACCCCTGTGTGAACGGGCAGTGCAGGAACAACCAGGGGTCCTTCTTCTGCCAGTGCCCTACAGGCAGTACCACGGACAGCTCTGGAACTCAGTGTGTGGGTGAGTGGGTGGAGTCGATATACATAAAATGCTATAAAATTTGATTGATTGATTGATTGAGAATATAGGGTGAAGTCTGCATGTGGATAACTGTGGCGGAGTATGGGATCATGGGTGGGTATTTTGGGCTGGTTCTTTGCCCTGTATTCAGTCAACATGCATTAACTTTGAGTTCAAGTATAAAGCTTTTCATAATTCCCTTTTTCTTCACAAAGCCAATTTAATGTTTTTTGTTAAATTGCTGAACTTTCCAAAGTGTGTTTTTAAAGAACAAAAATTATTGTTTTTAATTGTTCGTCAAAATGAAGGACGAATGTTGACTGAATCACATTTGTGTGCCTGTATTCAGGGTGGGGTTCGCGCGGGTGGGGTTCGCAGGCCAATATCAGTGTAAAATGGAAACGTGTGGGGGTGGAGTCTGTATGTGGGTGGTTATTTGGGCCAGGATTTGTGAGTGTGTGTGTACGATGTTTGGATACGTGGGTTAGGGTTTGGACAGGGGTTTGTCGTGTGTATGGTTTGCATATGTATATGAAGCATGTGTTTGCAGTGGGGAAAGGGGGAGGGGTGGTAAGGGGGAGTATTGTTTGGGTGGCAGACAGACAAATAGCAATGTTTTTACAGTGTTTGTAAATACTACTAATCTCCATAATTTGTTCCAGAACCATGTCGTACAGACGGCAACAATGACAACAGAAGAATGCAGAAATATTAATATTGTTCTCAGTATGAGTAAGTATTGTATTGTTTGTGCGTGTTTTGTTTTCGCAGAAACGACCAAAGGGACATGCTGGCTGAGGCACATTGACGGGAGGTGTGAGGTCAACATTAACGGGGCCACGCTAAAGTCACACTGCTGTGCCACACTGGGTGAAGCCTGGGGCAGCCCCTGTTCCCCCTGTACCAAAGGTGAGTTTAGAGGTGGCGCCCCCTAAAGCCCATAAGCTAATATTGCACAATTTAGCATGGATGACCACAGATGTCTTTTGGATAATTTGTCCTTGCACATATCAGTGACTTGGGTGTTGAATATTCACTGCATGGCCAACAAAACACCTTCTCTGGAGTCCATGTCCTGAGGCTCATTATCATGTTCCAGAAAGCTTTTTTTTGATCCATTCACTGATGATTGCAAGACAGGCATCTAATAATTACTTTATAAAATAATAACTGGATGTCAGAGAATGGATGTCACCTGAAACTGTATACAGCTGACCTCCAGAATATGTGTGAGGAGTATTTGTGCTGCTTCAGTTTGATTAGAACATAAAAATGTTTGCTGACAAGACCATGTCATTCAGCTCAACAAGGCCCAAACACGTTGCCCACTGTGGGAGGAGCATGTTGCCCAACCCTGGAGAGCTGCAGGGTCTGCTGATTTTCATTCGTACTCCATACTAAATGGATATTGCACAGTTAGTCCACTTCACCTTCTTTCTTGGGACTGTACTGCTTGTTTATTTTAAAGTAAACGACAGTAAGCAGACGCTGTAGATATCCAGGGCCAGGGCTTGCTTTCCTCAGACTAGAGCAGCGGATACTTAAAGCACAACTGAACTTTGGTAGAACTTTGGGTTGTGTAGTTACCTGGCCATGTTATGAGTGCAAATGGTGGTGAAATACAGTGCCCTCCACTATTATTGGAACCTGTATTTATATATAGAATAAAGCAATAATTTTTTGTATTTGGTTGCATATCCTTTGCATGCCATGACTTTTCTGTGACCCAATAACATCAAAAGATTAACATATTGTATGGTACTCTTACAAGTGATACTATAACGTCAACACAAGTTCTAACAAAGTTCAGTTGTGCTTTAAATCTGGCCCTCAAGGCCAAGGCTGTGTCCAAATCAGAACCCTATCTACTGCATCCTGTTTCCTGTGTGCTGTGTACTAGCAGCTGTGTACTGTTTACTGCAGTATGCTAATGAATATCTTCCATACTATTTTCCAACTGTACTGTGGAAGTGTCCTTGCGGGACCATGTCACTTGTTGTTTTTGTTGTTATTGAAGGAAAACGTCAGCCAAGCTGCCCCTCATTTTCAAAACTAAGCTGCATGTCATATTTATGCGACTAAAATGTTTGAAAAAGTATGTTCCCGAATATACTCAGCAATACCTCGGACGTAAGTATATCATCCGGGGGTTTTAATTATACTGCATTTAGAGAAAGTTTTGCTTAATTAACTACTTCTGCATCCTGTCTCCTCAACAAGCATACTCAATAGTATGGAAGGATACTGATTCGGACACAGCCCAGTAGCTGGTTGTCTTTTCTACCTTATAGATAATTGATGGATCAATGCCACTCATTGGCCATAGATTTAACTGACCTGGTGTCCCAGTTGTAATCAGTCCCTGATTAGGAGGGAAATGAAAACCAGCCGTACTACTGGCTTGAGGGCCAGGTTTGTGTCGCCTTCGGTGGAGAGAATATCCAGCACTATGTCAGACCTGATCTTAATAAATCTAATAATATATTTCATTTGATTGGCGCTTTCTCGACACTCAAGGTTTCCTCACATGAAAATAAACCAGAAAAGTAAAATGAAACATTGAACACCGCAGGCAGGCATCTCTCCTCATGCATGTAGTGCATGACTTGGCTTTTCCAGACATTGACAGCTCTGTTTGTGAAAACTCTGTTTTCTGCTCATCTGCTAAGGGAGTGAATTCTAATGCATGGCCCACGGTTCCTCTGTTTTAGATCCTGTTTGCTCTAAGGGATATGCTCGGGTCAGAGGGACTGTCTGTGAAGGTAAGACTGTCTCTGGATCTACAGAAATGTGTAGGGCTGGGTTTTTTTTAAAACAGTACTAAACTTGAGTTATTTCTGAGCTGTTGAAAGAGTGTTATTGTTGTAAAAATGATAGCATTCCTCATTGCATGTGGCAAGTAAATTTCCGTTTTTTTCTACTTAAATAAATAGGTCCAATATCAAATAATATTTCTTGACATTTAAAAAGAAATCTGGCCTTATTTTTATTTTGCTTCTTTTGCTTGATCCCTGATTAAATAGTGTTAACTTGATTAATAATAGATTTTAGGGCGTGGTTTAAATGTTCTTTCCCGGCTCTAGATATAAACGAGTGTGAGGTGTTCCCGGGAGTTTGCATCAATGGGAAGTGTGTAAACACCGAAGGTTCCTTTGTTTGCCAGTGTCTCAATGGAATGACTGTGGACTCCACTGGCAGGACTTGCATCGGTGCGTATGTGTGGTTTTATGGGTGCTCGTCATTGTGACTCATCTCATTGGGCTAAACACAGTTCTGTTGCTGGCTCGTGTCAGTTGACTGTGTAGATACTGTATATATTTAACACTCAGATTTTAAAGCTGGCCTTGTGCTGATCTGTGTGTATCTTACTTGTATGTATGTATCTGCATGTGCTTATTTATTTATTTATATACTTAAGGGTACAATGCACACCCATGAACATGTCACCAGTTGCATCAATGCATAGTGTATGTACTGGGTGTGTTTGTGTGTGCATACGTGCATGCGTGTATATGTATATGTGACTGTGTGTATAGGTAAAAACAGACGTGCTCAAATTTGTTGGTACCCCTGGTAAAGATGAGTAAAAAGGGTTGTAAAGAATTCACTGTTTGGTGAATTAGCTTAATTGAAAAAACTGACGTTGTCCACAATTATTGGCACCCCTGTGTGTATATATATATATATATATATATATATATATATATCCATATGTGTGTGTTTGGCAGACGTACGCACTGAGCAGTGTTATCTGACCCAGATATCTCCATACGTGTGTGTTTGGCAGACGTACGCACTGAGCAGTGTTATCTGACCCATATATCTCCATACGTGTGTGTTTGGCAGACGTACGCACTGAGCAGTGTTATCTGACCCATATATCTCCATACGTGTGTGTTTGGCAGACGTACGCACTGAGCAGTGTTATCTGACCCATATATCTCCATACGTGTGTGTTTGGCAGACGTACGCACTGAGCAGTGTTATCTGACCCATATATCTCCATACGTGTGTGTTTGGCAGACGTACGCACTGAGCAGTGTTATCTGACCCATATATCTCCATACGTGTGTGTTTGGCAGACGTACGCACTGAGCAGTGTTATCTGACCCATATATCTCCATACGTGTGTGTTTGGCAGACGTACGCACTGAGCAGTGTTATCTGACCCATATATCTCCATACGTGTGTGTTTGGCAGACGTACGCACTGAGCAGTGTTATCTGACCCATATATCTCCATACGTGTGTGTTTGGCAGACGTACGCACTGAGCAGTGTTATCTGACCCATATATCTCCATACGTGTGTGTTTGGCAGACGTACGCACTGAGCAGTGTTATCTGACCCATATATCTCCATACGTGTGTGTTTGGCAGACGTACGCACTGAGCAGTGTTATCTGACCCATATATCTCCATACGTGTGTGTTTGGCAGACGTACGCACTGAGCAGTGTTATCTTACTCTCATATCTCCATACGTGTGTGTTTGGCAGACGTACGCACTGAGCAGTGTTATCTTACTCTCATATCTCCATACGTGTGTGTTTGGCAGACGTACGCACTGAGCAGTGTTATCTGACCCATGAGGATGAGCGTTGTGGGGCCCCCATCTCGGGGAGACACCGTGTCGACACCTGCTGCTGCTCGGTGGGTTTGGCCTGGGGTCCGGAGTGTGATGAGTGCCCGGAGAAGGGCACGCCCGAATTCACCCAGCTCTGCCCTCGCGGTCCTGGCTTCTCGCACCGCGGTGACATCATCAATGGCAAACCCTTCCTCAAAGGTAGGGTCCTCCCAGGTCATCTCCTCAGACGTTGCCCTTCGTTCCTGTCTACAGCTGTTTCTCTCGTGTCGTTTCTACTTACTGTTTTTTGGGGGGTTCAAACCGGGTCTTTTCCCAGTTTTACTACTTACCTGTCTTCACATTTGCTTAGTATCTCTGAAAAGCACCATGCGTATGAAATATAACTGATATAACAGATTTTTTCTCTCATCGTAAAACCTTTTGGTGAAGGTTGACTATATCGCCATGACTACACAATGCTTGGAGATTTGAAGGAGGAGTTAATTGCCAGCATGACACCACGCACACCGATGGTGCTTCATCCATTTTCATTCAGGGACTGTGCTAGTGCTAACGCTAACTCCTGCTCTCTAATATCTGGGCCCTGCAGATATTAACGAGTGTAAGATGATTCACACTCTCTGCACTAATGGAAAATGCCGGAACACCGCGGGCAGTTTCAGGTGCCGCTGTGACAATGGATTTGCCCTGGACCACCATGAGAGGAACTGCACAGGTGGGCCTGTCTAACGTTCTGCGTTGGCTTGGTTTAGCTACATTATTACCTGTGATAACTAACGTGACCCAGTCATCTATTTTTTGGCTAGAATGTCAAAGGACCGTTGTAGCTGACTGGATCATTTTTGTGTAGGGCAGAAAGAATGACCATTCTGATCTAAATCTGTTCCCATGTGAACATTTCTGTGATTCAGTCAGCGTTCACATGTGTACGTGCGTATGAGCATGCATATTCGTGTGTGTATGTGCATGTGCGTGTCTGTGTGTGCACATGCTTATTTGTGTGCGCCCATGTACGTGCGCATGTGTGTGTGTGTGTGGGCGTGTCATTGAGTGTTAGCATTGTGTGTGCCAATCCTCACAGACATCGATGAATGCCGGATTATGCCAGAAACCTGTGGCCGTGGCACCTGTGTGAACACCCCGGGAGACTTTGAGTGCGAGTGCTTCGAGGGCTACGAGAGCGGCTTCATGATGATGAAGAACTGCATGGGTTAGCCAAGGACACGCCTGCGCTGCACTACACGCGTGTGCGCTCGTACACGCGGCACGCCGAACACACGCAGCAGTGATGCATTGAACCGTTCAACACTGTGTTCTCTCCACATTTAAAAACCACAACCTCAGACTTGAGTAATACTTCATGGACCGTATCACAGATTAAACCTGTTTTATGTGTGCGGAGAAACCCTTTTCTACAGAGATTTGCCCTCCACTTAGATTTTAGTTATAGCTTTATAGTTACCTGTGATATCTTTGTGGTTACGAAAGAACAGAAAGAAGGGTATCCGGCTCTGGTCTCAGCTGGTCATTTATTCTGGGGAGCCTGTGCTGCAGCTTTAATGGATATTAAAAGAAACACGGTGGTTGGAGGTGTTGAGTATTCTGTTTCCTGTTTCTGTTGTGTCTTTGTGATTGTCTCTGTAAAAAGGAACGGTATGTGTAGTCTATATTTGCTATACAAATGGAATTGAATTGAATTGAATGAAATTGTTTGCTGTTGAGACACATTCGCATATTCTCACTCTGCAGGAGAGAGAAATATATTCATATTTATATTTTTTTCCCTCTGAAAAATATATTTATATAAAAAAAAATCTCTCTTCCGCTCCCTCTGCCTTTTCCTTTCCCTCTCTCTCTTTCTTTTTCTTTCTTTCTCTCTCTCTCTTTCTTTCTTTCTTTTTCTTTCTCTCTCTTTCTTTCTCTCTCTCCCACCCTCTCGCCCTCTCTCTCGCTCTCTCTCTCACAGACATTGATGAGTGTGAGCGAAACCCCCTGCTTTGTCGGGGAGGGGAGTGTGTCAACACAGAGGGCAGTTTCCAGTGCGTCTGTCCCGAGGGTCACGAGATCGCCACGGATGGGTCTGCCTGTCTGGGTGAGAGCTGGGGCCTGCTGGGGGGGGGGGTGTTCTGTGTTTATTGCTGGATAAGGTGCTGTGTGTCTGGAGTGAAGGGTGTGTGAGTTGATTAACCCAAAATATCTATTTAGTCAAGCTTATTAATGTGTATTGGAGCTAATTGATATTTTGAGTTAATCAACTTTGTGTCCAGAAGTTCAGTTTACTCCACATTTTGTTTGCAGAATGTTGACTTATTTTTTTATGTTGTAGTCATCTACAATTTTTTACTGCAGTAATCTCACTCCTAAAACCATCCAATACCTCACCATATACCCACATATCCAACGTCTCACAAGCAAGTACACCTATGAGTATGATGAGTTCCTGAGTGCGTGGGCGCCTGATTTTGGATGGGCGTGTTCCTGTGGGTGAAGTGATGCCGTTTGGGTGGAGGTTGAGGGAGATGAAACCTCTTTCTTTCTTTCTTTCTGTAGTGTGTGTGTGTGTGTGTGTGTGTGTGTGGTGTACACTGAGCTCTGGAGAGACCCGTGAAAACCACTCGCTTCCAGGCCCCAATGTCAAACACAGAGCTTCGCACACAAACAAATAAATCTATCGGAGTCTGAAAGCAGACTGCAGATGTTTTTGGGTTCCTTTAAAGACCTGGAGCTGTGCTGTTCGCTGCCATCACTAAATATCTCCATAAATGTACATTGTTCCACTGAACAGAGTATAATCGGGTGGATTATTATTACAAAGTTTTTAAGCCGGTTGTTTTGGCCAGAGAACATGTGTGCGAATATGTCGGTGTTGAATGACTTCACGCACGCTAATGGCTCATGTATTTTTATTGCAGGATTAAAGGTAATTGGCCCTTGACCGTACATAAACAGACCGATTTTCAGCCGTTAAACTGACCCCCTCTACTCCCACAGTCGGCTGGTAGAGCTGCAGCTATGTTTCTTTTTTACCTTGCAGACATTAACGAGTGTGAGCTCAGCGATAAGCTGTGCAGGAACGGACTGTGCGTGAACATGATTGGACGCTACCAGTGCTCCTGTGACACTGGATACAAGGCTACAGAGGATCTCGTCTCCTGCGTCGGTGAGAAACCCACACCCCGAATCGTTATTTTTAATGCAACGCTGAAATACTGCACTACTGTGAAATGAAATATCTGAATGTGTTCTGTCTGGATTATATTAGAATATCTTTTTTTCTCTTTCTTTCTTTCTTTCACCCTCCCCACCCCCCTCTTCCTCTGTCTGTCTGTCTGTCTGTCTGCCTGTCTCTGTCCTCTGTCTCATTCGCTCTCTCTCCTTCTCAGATATTGACGAGTGCACCATCCAGAATGGGGGTTGTGATACTTTCTGCACAAACTCAGAGGGGAGCTATGAGTGCAGCTGCCTAAGTGGCTATGCCCTCATGTCCGACCACAGGAGCTGCATAGGTGAGGCACTCACCTGGTCACTTACACCTGAACATGTAAACTACAACACACCTGAACTCACCTGGTTCTTTAAACTTGAACATGTATACCTGAACAGGCCTTACACATCCACCCGCACATTCTTGAATCTGTACACCTGAACATGTATCTGGACACCTGCACCTGAACTCACCTTATCATGTAAACCTCAAAATGCCTTGATAGGGCCACCTGTATACTCCTAAAGGCATACACCTGAACACATATCTGGACACAGACACCTGAACACACTCCTATACATGTACACAGCATACACCTGGGCATGTACACCTGGACACCACGAATACATAGGCGGGAAATGTATACTTAATACAAAATCGAAATTGGCGGATTTGCAAAGGCTGTCAAACTGCTGTCGAATATGGCGCTCGGAGCAAATGTCAATCTACTGCGACTTCAGGTCTGTTCGTTTAATGGCTCTCCCCACCAGATGGATTAAAAACTCTTTATAAGTTTCGATATCGCAATCATTGGCGCGAATGCAGCCATTACGCAAATGCAGTCAATTAACTCTTGGAGGAGATTCAGACTTATCTCTAAACTAATCTAAGTGCACTTTTAATATTACAACATAGGCATTTGCAGTATTGCCATGTTGAAAACGTCATGGCAGGATGGAAATGTAGCCTAAACCCTGATGAAATAAATACACATTTAAAATCACAACGCAGGGTGTTCTCTAGTGTTAATAAAACGGAAGAAAACGGTAAGTAAGATAAATTTATCAATTGTAAAATGGATTTTCAGTGTCTCTCTAGTCCCTGCTTGCACGGTCATACAAGCGGATATATCCTTGAACAGCTTCAGCAGTCTGAATTCGTAAATTTAGTTTGTGACCAGTATGTAGTGCTTGTGAAAGCTCTCGACTACTATTGGTTGAATATTGTCATGTGCTGAAAGTATGCTCTGTGTTCTGCGTAGATATCGAGGAGTGTGAGGAGAGCCCAGACATCTGCGATGGAGGCCAGTGCACCAACCTTCCGGGAGAATACCAGTGTCTCTGCTTCGATGGCTTCATGTCAGCCGAGGATATGAAGACGTGTCTCGGTAGGAATTCATCCCAACCGAAATCCGTCAGCGTAAACGTATGCGCACGGTTGTGTTTTAGATGTTTTGGCCAAAATTAGTAATTAGGTACGAAATATTTCTATTAAAGTTGAAGCAGTCAGACAGTTTTATAGGTACGCTTGAAATGCCATGCTGTATTTGGTTTTCTGAAGGAGCGAAGTGGCAAGTCTGATGCGGGCGCCCCACCTGCAGACAGAGGCCTGACTCCTCCCTCGCTGCATAAGGGCCTGAGGATCCTTTTTTGGTCAGAGCACAGGCCGCTTTTATTTTTAGATTGTGAGCCGGTATGTCTCTCTCCCCCTCCCCCTCCCTGTCTCTCTCCCCCTCCCCCTCCCCCTCCCCCTCCCTCAGACGTAGACGAGTGCGACCTAAACCAAAACATCTGCCTGAACGGGAACTGTGAGAACAGCAAGGGCTCGTTCATCTGCCACTGTGACCTGGGCTACTCTGTCAGGAAGGGGTCCACAGGCTGCACAGGTAAACACTCCCCCCCAACCCCCACCCCAAAATCTCACCTGGGTCACTTCTGCACACCAAGGCACCCGTCTCCCTTTTATATGAGAGTATTATTATTATTATTATTACATTTAACACACACTCTTGTCTTGTCTTACACCCATTTATTTATTCATTGATTGTACTGTACATGCAATCGATTTATACAGGTGGAGGCTTTACTGATGATATTTGGGTTAAGTACTTTGCTCAAGGGTACAAACGGCAGTGCCCCAGCTGGGAATCACACTCGCAACCTCTGACCTAAATGCCCCGCACGCCGCGCCACAGCCATGATGCTACACTGCCTGCCTGAAGGCTGTGGGTCTGCGGTCTCGCCCTTGAGCTGAGGCACTTAGGCGGAGCTTCTTCTGAGGAATCCCCAGCGGTGTGCAAATGGATGCTGGTTAAGATGTAAGCCGTATAAGTCGCTGTGGAGTATAGGGCGCCTGCAGAGGGAACAAGCGGCGCGGCGTAATGCGTCCGCTGGCTCCGAGCCTCGGCCCGATGTGACGGGGGTTTCTCTTTCCAGGTTGAGCTGAGCCAGTCTGGTCCGGTCTGGATCCTGACAGTGTGTGTGAAGATGTATGTGTTTGGTAAAAAAAAGTTTGGCGTTGGCACTGCTTGCGAATTATTTATGTATCTTTGTTTAATATTGTTTGAAGTGCAGCTGGAGGAGTGAGAGATGAGGGTGGCTAAACGGCATGCCTTCCTGGGCTCCATTAGCGCTCTGACTGCATTTCTCGACTCTCGTGTCATCGGCTATTGTTTGCGGTTTCATATACAAACTTAAAATTTTAAACCGCTTTTGGAGAATCCCCGTCTCTGCTTGCATTAGCGCTCGTGCTCATGTTCGTGTCCTGCCCCCTGACAGACGGCGGCGGTCTTTCTCATTTCCAGACGGGGGATTTCGGAAAAGGGTACACTTCGTTCCCGTCGTCCTTTTGATGTGGTGGAATTTGAAACGGAAACGACCTTGTTGTGTCCGTCTGTCATTCAAAGCTTATTTGTTTTATTTTGTCTTCGGTCTCACTGCCGCCTAATTGTCACAACTTTCCATAAGCACATTGTTTCTGAAAACAAATGTTAAGTGTTTTTTGTTTTTTTACTTCCAAATTTGGAATGCCCAATCATATACAGCCGTTCTTATGCTGCCCATGTAGGAGTGTAGACAACCACGCATTCTCCTCTGAACCATGTGATGTCGCCGGCTGCTTCTTTTCACACCACGGCACACAAGCCGAGCTTGCACGGACACGAGTTGGAGGAAGACATTTCATGTGCAGATTTAGCAGGCAACCAGCATGTGTTTCCATTCCATTCTGTGACTTATATATAAAAAGTGTGTATGAGTGGCTATTTCTATGGTGCTACAGTGTTGCATTACTTGCTACAGCGATAGAAGACTCAAACACTCAGGGCTTTTGATCAAATTTTTATTTGATTTGATTTCTTGGCAGGTGGACAATAATACAGAAGAAAGGCAACAAAAAAAATTAAATGCATATGTGCATATATGCATACACCCTCATATACAGTATATGCATAGATACCTACACACCATGTAGGTCCTAATCCAATGCCATACATCTGCCCCTCCACACTTCTCCATCGTACTCAACCAACCCCCATTCCCACCCTACTCCTACCCCCCCCATTCCCACCCTACTCCTTCCCCCGCCCCCCCCCCCTTCCTGTATTATTGTCCACCTTCCAAAAAATAAAATTTCAAATATATATTTTTTAAACACTCAGGGCTGTTTGGTACAATGAGCTTGCATTTCTGTGTGTTACATGTGCTGAGCAGGTTTATTCTTAAGACAGCTTTGGCCCTCTGCTCTGTGCTGTTTTCCCCTCCAGCTGAAACTGCAGTTCTCTGAATGCTAACAAGCTGTTGATTACTGTCAGATTTGAATTAGCCAGCTGTAATGATCCTCCTTGTACAGCACACGGTGTGAAGAATGATGTCAGGAACCCTATACGTGGGCCATCTGGAATAGACACTAGATTTATCTTTGTATTTATCCAAGATCCTCTAATCAATGGAGATGGTTCTGTGACGGCCAGTGATCCGCTGTTGATGGATTAGTCTATGCGAGGTCTATTTACGCCACAGTTTGCACAATAAGACAGCAGTAATTATTGGAGGTTATAAAAAAGAAGACTTGTGACCCAACTATGCAGTCGAATGGATAACATTGGCAAACGACCACACTCGTATAAAAAAAATAATAATCCTGTCCAATTTTTATGGTGAGTGTTTATAGGGAAGCCCACACAGGCAGACGTACTGCAGGCTCAGTGTTAGTCTCCTTGGTGGTCCAGATAAAGCATTTGTCTTTGGTGCAGACGTGTGTCTCTCCCCCCCGTATGAACTGCAGCACCACAGGTGACACAAGACAGCCCTGCTACATAAAGATAAAGGCGCTGTCGTATTCCTCTAAAACTGTTTGGACGTGTTAAAATAATCACCCACATAACCAAAATTAAGCTTAATATTTTTTTCTGTTTAGAAAAGCCTCTGACATTTTTTTCCTACCCTTTTTTTAAAATAAAAAGCTAAAGTACAAGGGCTGTACACGCAGGAATCAGCATGCTTACGCTTTAGAAGCTCTGAGTCCTCTTGGAGGTTGTGCCTGTTTTCTCCATATGTATGGTCTGCTTTTGTAGCTTAAAGGGGTAATAAATGCCGGCTTTTGTTTTGTCTCCACCCAATTCACAATTTCAAGAGAGCACAGACAGGAGAGGGGAGGTGGAAAGAGGGAGGAGTTAGTTGGATCCATTCGGTAACGTGCCATCGGCACGTAGGCGGAGCCAGCAAGGAGAAACCCGTTAGGGCTAACATTAATTTGCACAGTTTGAATACCCATTAATCAAGAAGAGGGGAGACGGGGCGTTGACTTGCTTACGTGGAAAAAAGGTTTTTACCTTTTTTTCATGTCACGAATAGGGGCGTGGCTCAAACAAAACTTTTCAGTTTGATTTCAGCGAATACCTCTTTTTTGACAGAAAATACGTACTCGGCATATTCGGCTTGATTTAGTGTTTATTACTCCTTTAAGTTAAGTGCAATGCTGTAGTGAGATTCTCTGGCCAGGCAGCCTGTATAAAATCCATTAAACTGTTCTATATGGACTCCACCTTCCATTATTCTAGATCATTTAGTCTGAGTATTTCAGGAACTGTTTTGTACTGAATTACTTGTTCTACACATTCACCTCAAAACTGAGCATGTGATAATTTTGTGGATTTGGAACTTGAGCTGGCGGAGTTCACTCCCAATTTACTGTGACGCTCCGACGCTGGGCACATGCGTGACGCATCGACCGAAAGAATTATCCGCAGCTGTCGTCGACGACTATCTATGTTTAAAAATAAAACATTGCAAACTGAATTTCGCATTAATTTCATGGAAACTGAAAACTAATGACCAATAAAAGTTATTCTAGGTTTTTTTTCAATCATGGAGTCAATCCTGTGTAAACGCAGTTGGCGTACTTTGGTAGAAAGTATTTTTTTGGGGAAAAAAACATGCACAATAAGGTCTGTGCATGTTTGCGAGTAACCGTGTCATTATATTTGGAAAGAGACGTTGCTGTTGATTCTTTTGAAATGTACATTTTTGGCGTTTTGAGCACCACAAACTTTGGACCTGTTGAGGCCCGTTCTATCAGGGTCATATCATGGTGAGCTGCAGCGGATATCTACAAAACTCAGTGAGTTCGTCGCTAAACTATCTGGATGGATGGATAGATGGCACTCCAATCAATATCACTCTATTGATATTGGCAATCAATAATTTTGCTAACTTATAGTACATTCTGTTTTTATTCCTCATATGAAAAGCAATGGCTGGTTTTATTCCATGGAACGTGAAATAATTTTGTGCAAAGATGACCTGCTTATGAGTGACTCGTGGTTATGACACTTCCTGTGAGGATGTGATGCTATGCACCCTTATGTACACGAGTGCCCTTGAATGCATTAACAGAGTGAGACTCCCCATTATAAAAATAGTCAATATAATGCTTCCCATAAGTCATGTCTGTAGAGATTTCAGTTGAATATTTTTACAGAAATGGAAAGTTGTTCCTGTTCTGCCCTAGTTTAGGTATACTGTACCCCTGCTGTTTTCATTTATTTACATTTACAGCTGCTGAAAATTCACAAACCGTTCCATTAAAACAGGTTGTTAGCACAGGAAGGGTAATTCCGGCTGTGTTAGCATGCCGTTCCACCACAGGAGCTGTATCTCATTAACTGTCATTATCTGCAAGGGCTAGCCAGACTCCTGCAGAGCCGCAAGGAGCCACAACATCCAGACAAACAGCCCTGTGATGCTAATATTAAGAATGTTTGTAATTGGCTTTTTTAAAATACTGTCAAAATATTTTCTCTCTCTCCCAAAGGATTTGTAACATGTTCAAAAACAAAAAAAGCCAAAAAAACAATTAGATTAATTAGGGATTGAGCCATTGAGATTTGATGCTGCAAGTCCCCAGTCTCCAAAAAAACCCAATAAAATAACTCCCCGCCCCAAGCTGGAAGTGTTTTTGTTTGGCCAGACAAATGCCTTGGAATTGTTCAGTGCATGATGTTCTGTTTTTGTATGAACTTTGACCCTCTTTCATGGGTGTGATGGAAAAGAAACGGCAGCGGAGCTGACAGATTTATGGGCAGACTTAAAGGAGCACAAATTTTGAATGTTCGTTTTGAAATTGAAATTCCCTTCCGACTTGTGTCCTTTCCCTCTCAGCCTAGTGTTCTGGGTTAAGTGCTTGTCTGTGGTCCTGGTTTCTATGGTGATGTAATTGTTCTCCCTCTCAGCCTTGTGTTCTGGGTTAAGGTGCGTTACCCTGAGCGGTGCCCGTCTCTGATTCTGGTTTCTGTGGTGATGTAATTGTTCCCCAGACGTCAACGAGTGTGAGATTGGGGCCCATAACTGCCACAGGCACGCCACCTGCACTAACACAGCTGGCAGCTTTAAGTGCAGCTGTGGTGTCGGCTGGATTGGAGACGGGATCAAGTGTACAGGTGAGCCGGCCCCTTCCTAAAAGTCCACGTGACACACCTGACCCGCCCCCCCCGCTCTTGAATCAGATGTTAGTTTGGTGAATGTGCAAGCCCAAAATGTGGTCGGCTCGCGAATAAAGGGCCTTTGACTTTTCATATGTGAACATGACATGCCATGTGTGTGTGTGTGTGTCTGTGTGTGTTTGCGTGTGCGCCTGTGTGTGTTTGCGTGTGCGCCTGTGTGCACATTTGCTTCAGACCTGGACGAGTGCTCCAATGGCACCCACATGTGCAACCACAACGCAGACTGCAAGAACACGATGGGTTCATACCGCTGCCTGTGCAAGGAGGGTTTCAGTGGAGACGGGTTCTTCTGCAGCGGTAAGACCTTCCCACCCACATTCATTCTTCCTCAGTGATGTGGAAGACTGTGAGAGAATTGTTTTCCCAGTTTATTATGGGATATGAATCTTGCATTACTGAGGCACTGATCTTTTTCAGCACAGTGGCGTTGGCTGTGATTGTAAAAGATGCGCCGTTTTCATTTTTTATTTGTATTTATTTATTTATTTTTCCAGACAGTGACGAGTGCGCGGATAATGTGAACCTGTGTGAGAGTGGGCACTGCTTGAACGTGCCTGGCGGTTACCGCTGTGAGTGTGACATGGGCTTCATCCCCACCACTGACGGCAAGGCCTGCGAAGGTGAGGGATCCCACCGCTGACACCACGGTCACTGCTGAACATTAGACTCTGTTACCCACAGCAACAGGGAAAGATTGCACAGAAAAAGTTTGATGAATCCCTCACAATTTAGTAGTCTCTCTCTCTCTCTCTCTCTCTCTTTCTGTCTGTATGTCTGTCTCTGTCTTGCTCCACAGACATAGACGAATGCACATTTGCTGACATCTGTGTCAATGGGAGGTGCCAGAACATTCCAGGGCTGTTCAGGTGCGAGTGTTACATCGGGTATGAGCTGGACAGGAGCGGAGGAAACTGCACAGGTGAGAACACCTGCAAGACTCTTGCCCCTCCTCCACCTCCCAAAGCCCCAGCTGCGAGTACTCCAATAATGACCCAACAGGCTTCCACCAATCCTGACAACTTCTCGCTCTCCAATGTCCTCTCCCCCCTCGTGCGCCCCCACCCCACCCTGCCCCAGGAGGGTGACTCATACCCCTCTATACACGCCTCCGCATCGTGTTGTCAAGAAGACTGAGTCACCGCTGAGAGAGATGATTAATGTTGATGTCATTTGGTGCCTGAAGGTTTATGGAACCCCGGCTGTGATCGTCCCTCTGTCCGTATGCACAGGGTGGGGGGGTCTGTGTGGCGGTTTATGCCCGCTGGTGCCTCACCGCGATTTTGTTCTGATGTTCTGTGTATGACAACATTCCGCATTTCCCTGCGGTGATCGAAAGGGCGGGTCCCACTTCCTTATTTTCCAGATATGAACGAGTGTGCTGATCCAACCACATGCATCAGCGGGATCTGCGTCAACACTCCCGGCAGCTACCTCTGCAACTGCCCCCCGGACTTTGAGCTGAACCCCACCCGAGTTGGCTGCGTGGGTGAGAGACCCCCACAGTATCACACAACCTGCATCAAAGTTCACATTTAAGCGAATGTCCGAGCAGTCGAACACTGATATGTTTAAATGTTGCTCTGCAAACTTTTTCGTGATGTTTTTCAGATACTAGATCGGGGAAATGTTACCTGGACGCGCGGTCTCGCGGGGATTCCTCGGAGAGCTTGGACTGTTCCACTGAGATCGGCGTGGGGGTGTCCAAGGCCTCGTGCTGCTGCTCCTTGGGTCAGGCTTGGGGAAACCCCTGTGAGGCGTGCCCCCAGCACAACTCCTGTAAGTCTGGCTGCCGTCTCACTGCACAACACTGTATTACACTGCACAAGTCTTCCATCCCACTGCACTACACTGTACAGGCCTTCCATCCCATTGTACTACACTGCACAAGCCTTCCATCCCACTGCACAACACTGTACAGGCCTTCCATCCCACTGTACTACACTGCACAAGCCTTCCATCCCACTGCACTACAAATCTGCGTTCCTGGTCCTATAAATTCACGACCAATGTTTTACGATTGCCTTGAATTATGGCTGTAAACCCGCAGATTTGTAATAAACATTACAACATTACTTTAACATTACAAGTCTGTTACTTTTTCAGCTGCTTACAAGATCCTGTGTCCCGGAGGAGAAGGGTTTAGGCCCAACCCCATTACTGTCATTGTGGAAGGTGAGACCTAATTGAGACTGCAACTGATTTAATGTGATGTGATGATGTGTGATTTACTATAATGTGCCATAATGGGATGTGCTATAATGTATTGTGATGTGATGTCCTGTGCTCTTGTGTGATGTATGGTGTTGTGATGCAATGTGATTTGATGTGATGTGGTTTATGATGATATGTGATGTGGTTCAAGGTGAGACTCTCTTTTTTTTCAGATATAAATGAATGTGAGGAGCTGCCCGGTCTGTGCCAGGGCGGAAACTGCATCAACACTTTCGGCAGTTTTTCCTGCGGATGTCCCCAAGGCTACGTGCTGAACGAGGAGACGCGGATCTGTGAGGGTACGGGTCGGCCCTCTCCTCTGAGTCTGTTTAGGGAATCCTGTGGCATTCAAAGCCCATTCCGTTTTTGTCATTAGGAAATCGAGAACAGGATTTTAGCATGCGCTGTGCTGAGAACTGATTGGCCTGCGGTCACAGGCTTAACACAAACAGACGCCTGACGGCCAGCTGATCTTATGAGCCCATAAAGAAGGAGAATTAGCACATGTTAGTGCTGATCCTATACAGAGAATGGCTGACTGACAGTCTCCAGCCTACTGTGCTGTGGTCAGCCTTCCTCTGGGGAGGAGGTAACCTCTTTCAGCTAAACCACACAGTGCAATCAGGGAGGGAAACCGTCTCACACAGTTCATGCTATTCTAATTTGTTGAAGGGGAGTACTGAGGAATGGTGTCATGTTTCTAAGAGTATACTGAAAACTGGACAATATATATTTTGGCTGTTTGCAGCTTTCGAAGCTTTCTGGAAAAACGTTCCTGTTTCGCTGTGTTTGCAGATGTGAATGAGTGTGAACGTCCAGGAATCTGTGGTCCGGGCCAGTGCTACAACACCATCGGAAACTACACCTGCGTTTGCCCCGCAGACTACATGCAAGTCAATGGAGGAAATAACTGCTTGGGTAAGAAGCTGTGTGTGTGTGTGCGTGTGTGTATATACAGTATATGTGTGTGTGTGTGCGCTTATGTTGTATGTATCCCTGTATGCATGTGTGCTCTGTGATTTAAAAATAAATTATACTTCATTCCTAAATATTACAGGGTTTTTTAATACAAAATACATATTTTCTGACCAGAGCCAAAGACATAGAAAAAAGAAAATATCACTGAAGAGATGCGTTTCTCTCACCATCTTCCCCCTCAGACATGCGGAAGAGTCTGTGCTACAGGAACTTTTACTCTGATAACAGCACCTGCGACGGAGAGCTCACCTTCAACATGACCAAGAAGATGTGCTGCTGCTCCTACAACATCGGCCGGGCCTGGAACCACCCCTGCGAACAGTGTCCGATTCCCAGCACCAGTGAGTACTGGTGCATGGCCTCGCCCACATGCCGGGATCCCGTAATAGTGCCGCGTCCCCCTGCCTCCTGCATTCGTGAGCACCGACAGGATTAAGAATTGTTTATCAGTCAAAGAGATGACTGGTTGAGGGGACAAAAATCTCCAGAAAACTGGTTTCAAATGGATTCCAGATTTTGGAGGGAAGAGATTGGGCCCGTGGCAGACAGGTGGCCGGCCGCATTATCAAAGAAAATTGAGATGGTTACCCCGGGGGAACCAGTTATTTGAGGAGTAGACAACGTAATGTGGATGGATCCGATTTTGAAACGAATGGAACAGGCGTGTTAATTTAGCCACTACGATTGACAGCAGAATCTTTGCACAGAACCACATGAGCTATTCAATTGGTCCCAACTGTAGACTGGAGTGGCCCGTCAGGGACGAATGCATGATGGTTTCTGCCATTCATTTGCTTGTAAAACAAATACCTTTGTTTACTCTGATCCAACTCCATGAGACAAACATCAGAATTCGGGACATTTATCAAATGCGTTTCTATTCATTACCCAAACAAAAGGTTATTTTGTTTATGTTTAAAATAAAATTATTTTGTTGGGGGGGGGGGGGGGATTTGAGCCTTGGGAGTCTATAAATGAGCTACTAATTGCTCATGTTTATATGGGCTAATAGTGAAATGCGTTTGTTTAATATGACAGCCTTTTCCCCCATGTACAATTAACGGTTGTATGTGTGTTGTAGGAGAATGTTTATTGAACATGTGGCTGTGTTAATAGCAAGGTTTTTGGAGGAGGAGGAGGCTGGAATTTGCCTCTCTGATCAGCAAACACTCTTCTGTTCCTGTGTTGCCTCATCCCGACGTACCTGTCTCTCCCTCTAGCTGAGTTCGCCATCCTGTGCGGCAGTGAAAGAGTCGGCTATTACATCGACATTTACACTGGCCAGGTTATAGGTAAGGCATTTGTGCACAAATTTCACCTTGTTATTACATTTGCATTTATTAATTTGACTTTTTACCAGGCCATTATGAAAGTCAACTCGAAGGACACATAACAAGGGTTTTATGGTTACTACTATCAGTAATTGTGGTAGTTGCTGTTAGTAGTAAACGGTGTGGTTGTAGTAGTCACACTGGGACGTGGTTTGTTATATCATGTTATTAAATATTCATATGGAGTCAGTCGTCACTCTCCTCAGTATGAGCAGCTGGTGACATCACGGCCGCTCTGTCGTCCCTCAGACATCGACGAGTGCCGCGAGATCCCCGGCGTTTGTCAGAACGGCGTGTGCATCAACATGATTGGAAGCTTCCGCTGCGAGTGCCCCATGGGCTTCGTCTACGACGACAAGCTGCTCCTCTGCGAAGGTGCGTTCAGGTCACTGCCGCGTCGAACACAGGGTGTCAGTAAAATCTCCCTGTACGGTAGAGTATTCCATTAATACATAACAAAATCCACATCTTTGCCACGCCTTCCAACAAAGGGCATTTTGAATGCTGTAATCTGAGAGACGGATGCAAAATTAGTGTTTCCATGAGTGTGGGGTGGAGGGCGTGTCTCTGCGGTGACCTGTATGTTGTGTGTGTCTTTGCGACGCTGCTGTGCTCCACCGAAGACATCGACGAGTGCCAGAATGGCCCGGTGTGCCAGCAGAACGCCGTGTGTGTCAATCTGCCCGGGAGCCATCGCTGTGAATGCAAGCCTGGCTTCCGCTTCACCCACAGTGGCCAGTGTCTTGGTACGTTCCACCCATAGAGTGCATGACCACCTCCACTGCTGGGCCTGGGACTGTACCAACTTTAGGAGGTGATGGGGGGGCAGATAGAGGGAAGGATGAGGAATGATATGAACACAGTGTGTGTGTGAAATGGCAGGGAAACACAATGTGAAATGTTTTTTGAAATCCAGGGGGTATTTTGTTGTTGCATTGTGTTCAAACACACCAGTGTGTTTCTGCTCACTCTGGGATGGTCCTCCTCTCTAAATGTCATGCCATCATCTCAGGAGATTCTAGACTGCTGCTTCTGATGGGGGCTGGATGATCACAGTTTATTACAGGGCATGTCTCCATCCTGCTGTTCTTCCTGCTTTCATACGTCAGGGGAAATGCCATCCGCAGTGGGGCTCGTACTAAAACACCATCTGATAAGGCCTTGAAGCCAAGCCGTGTGGAAAATGTGTTCTGTTCATAATCCAACTTTTCAGTTGTTATCTGCATTGTGTAAATAATAGAGAGATTTAGGGGGCAGCTGACCTGAGGTTAGTATTCAAAGATTTAGGTAAATTGCACAAAGAAAGAAGTATATTCATAACTCATTCAGAATGAAAGGGGGAAAGAGATATGACTCAAGGCCTGGGAATTTGCAGCTGTTTAAAAAATAATAAAAGAACAGGTGCACGTGTATATTGCTCTTGCTTATTGCATCCCTGTCCTCCTGCAGATCGGAATGAATGTGTGGAGATCCCGAACGTTTGCAACCCGGGGCAGTGTGTAGATACCGTGGGGAGCTATCGCTGCATCTGCCCCAACGGATACAAGCCAACGGCAGACTCCTCCATGTGTATCGGTGGGTCTCCGCCTCAGTTCACCAGCAGGTCTGATGAAACGTACCACATTACCGTTAATTATCCAGTACCGCAGGTCAGTGGAGAGCACAGGGCCATTTGCAGTGACACACAGCAGGTACACGGCACACTTTGTTTTGTTCTAGAGTCATTTTAAGTCTAATAGAGCACATGTGGTCCCTCCTGGACGATAAACATTGGTCACAGTTAATTTAACACTGAAAATTCTGCTGTGTAGAACACAAGACGAGAAAACACAAAACAAATTAAGACATAACAGCGTTTAACATTCAACCAGAGCTACTCATCCGATTTAACTCTTACTAAAATCGGTCCAGAGATTTGTGTATTTAGTAATAGTTTCTGTGGCAGTACAATGTGGTTATTGGCCCTATGGACTGGAAAACATTGTGACCAGAACTGGACTGAGTTTTATGCGTATAACTGGTTTCTTCCAATATGTCACCTCCAACACACTAATCCCTAAGTGTACGTGTGCTTGAAGATAACTGTAAATAATTAAAGCATTGGTGAATCCATCCTACGACAAAGAACTCTACTATAGTAGTTATACTGGTGATCATATCCATACTGGTGATCATATCCATACTGGTGATCATATCCATACTGGTGGTCCAATTCACTTGGTGATCGTAGTTCTTCAGGTGATTCTAGTTTGACTGGTGATTGGTCATCCTTCAGTGCTCGCCGTGTTTCTATGGTTACAGATGCGGATGAGTGTGAGAGACAACCGTGCGGAAACGGGACCTGTAAAAACACCGTGGGCTCGTACAGCTGTCTCTGTTACCCGGGTTTCCAGCTCTCCCACAACAACGACTGCATCGGTGAGCCCTGCAAACACTGACACAACGTACTCCTAATGTTTTCTCCCAGGTTTATCTTAAACTGGAACTATTCCTAGCTGATTTATGTGTGAGAGTGGTGATAAAAGAACATGATACCAACAATATGGTCTGCCCTGGCTGTGACATCTGTGCTTGTGTGCTGAAGAATATATGAGTTAGCTGAGTAATTAATACAGGATGAGTTAGCTGAGTAATGAATACAGTATGAGTTAGCTGAGTAATTAATACAGGATGAGTTAGCTGAGTAATTAATACAGGATGAGTTAGCTGAGTAATTAATACAGGATGAGTTAGCTGAGTAATTAATACAGGATGAGTTAGCTGAGTAATTAATACAGGATGAGTTAGCTGAGTAATTAATACAGTAAGAGTTAGCTGAGTAATTAATACAGGATGAGTTAGCTGAGTAATTAATACAGGATGAGTTAGCTGAGTAATTCATACTGGATGAGTTAGCTGAGTAATTAATACAGGATGAGTTAGCTGAGTAATTAATACAGGATGAGTTAGCTGAGTAATTCATACAGGATGAGTTAGCTGAATAATAAATACAGTAAGAGTTAGCTGGATAATAAATACAGTAAGAGTTAGCTGAATAATAAATACAGTCAGTTAGCTGAATGACAAATACAGTAAGAGTTAGCTGAATGATAAATACAGTAAGAGTTAGCTGAATGATAAATACAGTAAGAGTTAGCTGAATGATAAATACAGTAAGAGTTAGCTGAATGATAAATACAGTAAGAGTTAGCTGAATGATAAATACAGTAAGAGTTAGCTGAATGATAAATACAGTAAGAGTTAATGATTTCAATGTGACTCTGAAAAGAGGAGTAAAATGATGACCAAGTGACTAGTAATCTGTACAGTCACCCATCTCCAGCTGAAACTGGGCTGTGTGTTGCTCTGTGTGTGATAATTGTAGTCTGTTTCAGACAGGTGAAGCAGGGATGCCCATGTTGCTCTGTGTGTGATTATTTTGGTCTGTTTCAGACCTGGATGAGTGTGCCACACAGAGAGGTCTATGCAGGAATGGAGACTGCATCAACACGCTGGGATCCTTCATCTGCTTTTGCCGCGACGGGTTTGAGCTCGCGCCCGACGGGCGGACCTGCGTGGGTGAGGGGCTGCCACCTCATTCTGCTCTTTCACACGTTCTCATCACTCTTTTTATTTCACACAATTTATCTCATTTGAATCTTGATCATTTTTTCCCCCTCTATAACTTGTTATTACTTGTATGGGGTGGGGGTGTGTAAACAGCAAATGCATGGGGGAATTTATATGCACGATCGTAAAACTATTTCACTGTGAAAGAAGACATTTTTTTCTAGATGTCTTGCAGTGTTAGGAGAGCAGGCTTTCACTGTTTATTTATGTTTGTTGTCAGAATATTTATTATCCTACATTCGGCTATGACGACCATGACTAATTTCTACAGTGTGTTTTTCAATAACATAAACTACATTAATGCACTGCAACATGTTTTTACTGGGCCCGTATTTATACGGTCTTGTTTTGTCTTACAAAACATTGTTTCTAGGGTCAAATTCTGACCAACTGGCTTTGAAAGCCAATTGCAAAACCTCTTTGTGCTGAATCATTTGGGACAACAACGCTGTTTTACAGCACACACATACGCACGCACGCACGCACACACAGATACGCATGCGCAAACACACACGCGCATGCACACACACCATCTATAAGGTTCTGCCATCCCTTACGAATGTATAATTGAGGCAGGGCTCAGAAAGACAAGGTGAAATATTGCGCTCTTGTGTTTCCTGTGCAGATATTAATGAGTGTCTGGTGAATCCGGGAACCTGCGGCCCAGGAACATGCCAGAACCTGGATGGCTCCTACAGGTGCATTTGCCCACCTGGGTACTACCTAGTAGACGAGACTTGTGAAGGTAAGGAAGCGTGCGGTCCACTCAGCCCACCTGACTGCTCGGATAACCGATTCGGCATCAGCTGATCGTTTGATTGTTTTACCTGCAGATGTGGACGAGTGCTCTCAGACGCCGGATCTGTGTGCGTTTGGCACCTGCTCCAACACGGAAGGCGGCTTCAAGTGTGTGTGTCCTCCGGGCTTCCAGCTCTCCTCCTCAGGGCACAGGTGTAACGGTAAGTCAGCCCTGGCTCTGTATCTTCGCCGGAGGACTTCAGCGCTAAAAGAAGTGGTGGCTGTGGCAGCACATGCTGTCCTGAACTGAACAGGTTTCAGCAACGAGACCAGCCTTCAACTACAATCGCGCATTGTCATAATTCTGGAGAAGAATAAAACGCAATGTTAAAAAATGAAATTAACTAAGTTGCACATACAGTTCTGCACAAAGAGATGGTTGTGTAGTAAGCTCATTTCACCACTAGGGGTTGAGCAGGAGGACAGATTGTTGACCAGTGGTGAAAAAAATGCTTTGGAACAGAGGGGAATTCAATCAATCGATAAATTACTTGCAAGTGTCTTAACAATAATACCCAACAGTATATCACCTTCTTATTTCTTAAAACAGATTTGAAATCTTCCAGGCTGCTGTAGCCTTTGCTGTCACAATGGCCTGAGTATGGGCCCCAGGCTGTGTTCCTGGTACCACACCCCTCTGGGGTTGTATTGGGGTGTCACCTCAGTTTGGTAAAAACCCCCCCAAAGTTGACCTGACTGAGTAAACCTTTCCCTCTCTAGTTGAGCTTGTGTACCTGGCTGAGGCTGTACCTGACCCAGGTGCCCACACTGTCCCACACTCCTCCCCCTGCCCCGTAAAGCTCTTTGGAGTGTTACCATACTAAGGCAACCTTTTCCCCCTATTTCTTCCCTCCTTCCCTCCCCATCTCCCAGATATCCGGGTAAACTACTGCTTCTCTAAGTTTGAGAATGGGGTTTGCCAGTCCCCCCAGTCCATCAACACCACCAAGGCGAGGTGCTGCTGCAGCATGCTGCCGGGACAAGGATGGGGTGACCCCTGCGAAATCTGCCCCACTATGGAGGAGGGTGAGTATCTGCCCCGCTATGGAGGAGAGTGAGTATCTGCCCCGCTATGGAGGAGAGTGAGTATCTGCCCCGCTATGGAGGAGGGTGAGTATCTGCCCCGCTATGGAGGAGGGTGAGTATCTGCCCCGCTATGGAGGAAGGTGAGTATCTGCCCCGCTATGGAGGAAGGTGAGTGCACGGGGTAAACACTCTGCTGTTGGAACCCCCTCCTCCAGAGAGTGGAGTGTTTTCTCACCATACTGATATATTTTTTTTTAAATAAGGGATGATAAAGACATTATTATTATTATTATTATTGCAGTAGGCAATTTTCTATCATTTATGAAAAACAGATGTCAGATGGGGATGGGTTTCCAGTGAGGGCTTCTCTTATTTCTAACTTATGAATTAATGTAAGGTTGTATGCAAAGGTTTGAGTACTCTTGGTCAAGTTGCATGTTTTGTTGATTTTCTCATTGAAAAGAAGTTAACCTCTGTAGGCAACAAACTTAAATATGACATATTTCTGTCCATTTGAATGCACAATTATTTTTTATTTGCTGATTTTAACAGATTGGAAAAAATAAAACAGTAAATGTTGGTGATCTCTCCACAGATTTTCAATAATATTCTAGGGGCTGTGAAGGCAATTCCAAAACCTTAATCTTATGTTCATGGTTGATTTTTGAGGTAGGTTTTTGGATCATTGTCTCGTTGAAATATCCAAACTTCTTACAACTTCAATTTCTTCTCTGACTCTGGGACATTGGCTTCTAGGATTTGTTGATATTTAGTTGAATGCACTTCTGAGAACTCTTCCATGCAGATCATTTTTGTGTAAGCAACACTGCACAGTTGACCAGTGAACCACTACTCTGGTGTCACTAAAACCTTCTGCAGGTCGTTTGCAGTGACGTGTGGGTTTTGCTTTGCGTACATAACAAGTCTACAAGCAGTTTCATCAGAGATTTTATTCTGTCCAGATCTTGCTTTGACTTCAACAGTTGCCTGTAACTTCCATTTCTTAATGATGTTTCTGGCAGTGGAAATTACAAACAGGAAACATGTAGATATCTTCTAATAACCTTCCCCTACTTTGTAAGAGTCAATAATATTTATTTTCAAGTCCTCAGCTGGCTGCTTAGAGGAGCACAACACGACACCCTGAGTCGAGTTTCGAAGGGTCAGATATTTATTAAGCTCTGGAATTGTCTTCTCTCGGTTTAACTTAAGGCCAATCAAATTGAGACCTTTTAAAAAAATATATATATATTTTTTTTTTTAAAGTATGAGTGGATCAACTAAAAGGGTGCCTAAATTTTTGCATCCAGATTTAATGTTTTATTTTTTTTCAATTCTGCAAATAAAATGTCATTTTGCATTAAAATCTACAGAAATATGTCATGTTTAAGTTTGTATCCTGCAAAGGTTGTGTTAACTTCTTTATAAGATCAACAAAACATGCAATTTGACCAGGGGTGCCCAAATGTATCTTTCTTTGTTTAATATTTAATTTGAGTCAGGTCCATTAATGAAGGTCTGCCGTTTCATGCACGTGATAGCTTTGTAAATAAGGGTAAAGTACAGTCATTGGTCATGGTTGTAAAGGTGTGTGGTCTTGTGTTTTTTCTGACAGAGGGCTACAATTTGCTCTGCTCTGGAACAGGCCATTTCACCAGACCCGATGGTGAAACTGTAGGTAAGATGGCGTTCCCACTTCCCTCCCCTCCCCACTTTTAATTTTTTTTTTTTTACTGTTATAAATCCCTCTGAACAGGCCCACAGTGAGGTGTGTGTGACAGTCTACACCAGTGGTCTGCAACCCTGGTCCTGGAGAGCCACAGACTGCTGTTGTTTGTTTTTACTCTGCAGTTGATTACACAGTTAACTCTTCACCTACCTGGTTGCTTGGGTCTTAATTGAGTGATATTGATCGATTGATTAATTGATTCTAGGCTAGCTTGCTAAGCACATTTTCTCACAAATGCTGATGAATATTCCCTGTGAGATAGATATAGACGAGTGTGCAGACAATCCTGGCATCTGCAGGAACGGGCAGTGCATCAACACGGACGGCTCCTTCCGCTGTGAATGCTCCTTCGGATTCCGACTCGACTTCTCCGGGATCAACTGTGAAGGTGAGCCATGCACCTGTTTGAGATGGAAAAAGTGTGGGGGGGGGGGGGGGGGGGAGAGAGAGAGTGGTAGTGGGGCGGTGAAAGAGAAGGGAGGAGGTAGAGAGAGGCAGGGGGAAGGGAGAGGGAAAAGGGGAGAGGCAGATGGAAAGAGAGGGGAGAGAAGATGTGCCATGATACTTTACTGTTTCCATAGACACCAATGAGTGTGAGCTGGGCAACCCATGTGGCAACGGGACGTGCACCAATGTGTTTGGGGCATTCGAGTGCACCTGTGACGAGGGCTACGAACCCGGGCCGATGATGACCTGCGAAGGTACAACCCACATTTTGGATTTTTACTCGTTTTTTTTTTTGTTTCTGAAATTAAAATACCATTCTTTTTAATATGAACATCAGTGCAACTTTGTGAACTGATCTATTAACTAACACTTATTGATGCTGAATGAAGGTATCAACGCAAATATTAAGAATAGTTTTACTCTAAATTCTGGTGGCTGTTCAGTTCTGATGAGCTGTTGTCTCTCTGCAGATGTGAATGAGTGTTCCCAGAATCCTTTGCTCTGTGCCTTTCGCTGTGTCAACACAGTGGGCTCCTATGAGTGTAAATGTCCCACTGGCTATGTCCTGCGCGAGGACGGCAAAATGTGCAAAGGTGAGCCATACCCACCAGTCAGCCAATCAGAGAACTGCAATGACGTAAAGTAAATTTGCAATTGAGTGGATAGACTTGAGGCTGTTGGATGACACGCAGACAGTATGTTTGTGCAGGTGTGGTCTCTCATTCTCAGGACTCCTCTATAGTATTTACATTACTCTACATCTGTAAAGTGGGCACTATCTCGCTGTTTAAACACTCATAAAGAACAGGATTACATGTTCCTCAGGGTTGCCTGAGGCTGTAACTTAATCAACTTGGTCATTGACACACAGTTCGTAGAGCCAGACTCTGCCACCCCACACACACATACACACACACACACACATATGTGTAATGTGTTTACACCCCCCCCCCCCCCCCCATGCACACGCACATTCTTACCACTAATGCACAAGCTCACACACATTCTGTACATGCTGATATTTTCATGCAGACACACGCACACAAACACAAACGTGTGTGTCTCTTGTAGACCAGGATGAGTGTGACGAGGGCATTCATGACTGTGAGTCCAGGGGAATGACCTGTAAGAATCTGATCGGCACGTACATGTGCATCTGCTCGCCGGGATATATCCCACAGCCCAACAGAGAGGCCTGCATGGGTAAGACCTCCATTTTCTCATATTAAACTGCAGTAATGTTTGTGCAAACCGTTGCAGAAATGCTGCCATTATAGATCAATGCTAGTTCTGTCAAAATAACTCGCGTATTTAATATATGAATGAATATATAATATTTTGGTTTGTCGCTGAATGGATCAGTTGTCCTATCACAACAGTTTAGGACAAATGTTGATTGAATACAGGCTTTTTTTTACAAAGCTTTTTTTATTTGCCATGTCTTCTGTGTGTGCATTGTTTGTGTGTCACATGCCTGTTGTCTTTTGGGCCAGATCTGAACGAATGCTCTGCCAAGCCGGGTATCTGTGTGAACGGCCGCTGTGAGAACACCGTGGGCAGCTACCGGTGCAAGTGTAACACGGGCTTCAACGCCAACCCCACGCAGACCGAGTGCATCGGTAAATATCACGCCTCACCCCTGTGTGTGCGTGTGTGCGTGTGCGTGTGCGTGTGTGTCTGTGTGCAAGCATATGTGAAAGTATGTGTGCATTTGTGTGCGTACCAAAATGTTTGTGTGTGTGATAGAATGTGTTAGAATGTATGAATGTGTGTTAGTGTAGGAGAGACTGCGTTTGTCTGCGTGTCTGCGTGTGTGTGTGTGTGTGTGTGCGTGCGCGTGTGTGTGTGTGCGTGAGCATGGTTAGCATACTTCGTGGGGACTTAATGTCCCCACAAGGATAGAAAATCCTGTAAAATGGTGGGGACTTGGGAATGGTCCCCATGAGGGAAAGGTTAATTTTAGGTTTACGGTTTAGGGCTAGGGTTACAGTTATGGTTATGGTTATGGTTAGGATTAAGGGTCAAAGGTTATGTTTAGGGTTAGGTTTAGGAAGTCCCCACAATAAGGAATACAGACTTGTGTGTGTGTGTGTGCACGTGCATGGGTTAGTGTGTGTGTGTGTGTGTGTGTGTGAGACGCTGTGTACACACTGTGGTTCCCACAGACCCACAGGGAGAAAGAGCGCTGCTTTTATCAGGCGCGGTTTCCTTCCTGGCGTGAGGGTGCCATGGAAACGGCACAAACCTCTCGTCTGTGGTGTCCTGAGGGGCGCAGTCCCCTTCAAAGTCAAAGGTGAAAACCACCGGGGCTGCCGCTATCAAAACTAAAGCTATCGCTCTACCTCCTTCCTGTCTGCAGATCGTCTGGGTATTAAAGATGACTCTTGTGAGGGAGGAACTCAGGGTATGAAGAGCAACCGCCCAGACGCTCTTATGTTACAGTCATAACATAGTCATTATGGCGTAATGGACCATCGCTGTTATTCCAGTAACAGGAGTAGTGTTTAACACACATTTTCAGCTCCTGTATTCAAAGGCGTCCTGCACCTAAAGAAACTAAGGGGGCACAGAGGAATAAGGTTATAGAGTTGATCACAAAATCCTGTTTAGAGAAGAGTTTTGAGGGAATATACAGTCATCTTACAATATATTTGGATTAGGGGTGGGACGATTCAATCTCATAACGATTCGATTCGTTTCCGATTCTTTAGGCAAAGGTTCGATGCATCATAATATCTTACATTTGACCACGATTCGATTCGATTCGATTCGGTTCGATTAATTTAGATACTTTAAAAAAAGTAATACGCATGCTAATGTGATTTGATACCGATACATTCAGCAGTAATTAAATATTCAGTTAGAACCTTACACCAAGTTCACAGCATTATGTTTATTGTTAAGGCATGCCATACATTTTGCAGCTGTCTGCAGCAAATAATGCAGCAATAAACATGACTAACAGTGTATTTTCTAAAGTTGCCCTATTTAGGTTATTGTTTTTCAAACAGTGTCAGACATGGTACCCTAATACAGTTCCTTTATTTACAAAATGAAAATGGCAAAATGTATAACAATTACTAAACTGGGGCAAGAAAAATTAAATAGCCTATAGGTTAGTGTCATGCATAGTACTTTCCTAAATCTTAGTACGATCTAGAACTTCGGTGTAGCAAGATGCCCATCCATCCGTAGTTAAAGCTACTCTCGTAGCGTTTTGCAAGGACAGTCGAACAGTTTTCTTCACCTCTTCATACAGAGCAGGTATACATTTTTCACTAAAATGTTTTCTGCATGGTATGGTGTATCTAGGTTCCACGACATTCATTAAGTGAATCGGACAGTTAACGTAGTAATAATTAATTAAACGTAAGACATTGGAAATAGTCTTACTATTTTAGTTTGTCTCGAACGTCTACTTGATTTTGAATAGAAAATGGTTTAAATTTAAATATCAGAAAGCACTTTACAATTAACTGTCTGGACACGGTATGTGTATAAAAACTAATAAAAACAATTATACAAAAAAATAGAACTGTTTGGCAATTTCTCCAGGAAACTCAGGGGAAGTGTCAATGACTCCCGAGTTTAGCTTGCTAACGCGCTTGCTGTCCTTCACGTTAATTGTGTATCGTCGGCTCAAATGGTTTATCATGTTTGCGGTGTTATCTGATTTCTACTTGGCAGATCTTGCATATTGCAGCGGTTTTGTCAAGTACACCCTCCTTCTTTCTAAACCCGAAATGCTTCCATACCACTGATTTTCTGTTCGGAACATCGCAAGTTCTGTAAGTTTCTGTCTCTTTTGTCGCACTCAGCGAGCACGCAGCTAGCCATTTCGCTCAGATCTGTCCGTCTCATAGTCGCTTGATTCCCGCCTGTCCCGACTTTCAACTCACGCTTATGTGGGGGTTGGAGCAGAAACATGGATTGAAGCTGGTCAAAACAGTTTTAAAAGTAGTCGTGTCTTAGAAATATATATTTTAAATAATTTTTGAATAAATGAATACATGTGCACATTCATTTAAAATGCGATATTAATCGATGCTTATCGATTCGAATCTTACAGATCGATGCAGTTGTATTTACACATTCGGATCGATGCACCGCGATGCACCGGTGCATTGTCCCACCCCTAATTTGGATGTATAATAACATCTGGAAATAAAATAGAATTTACTTATTTATATGTAGATAGATTCTGAGGAAGCTAAATCTGAAATCTGGTCAAATCTCCTCAGTTTGAATGTGCAGATCGCCATTGCCTGTATTCTTGTCCTTTGGTAGTATTAACACAGTCTTAATTCTTAGATGGATTCTACATCCTATGCTTCTGAACAGGGTCAATTTGGACTACTAACGTCCTGTTCAGCACTGCTCCAATGAGGGGTGCAGGCTTGTAGATGGTTAGTTATGGGTAGGGTGTAACCATAGAGACCTTTCTCCTGACCTGTAGATAACAGACAGGGGTTCCCTTTCACAGAGGTGCATCATGGGCAGATTGTGACCTCCTCCCTGCCTTGCTTTCTGCTTTGTGGATGTGCATTGTGGATAGGGCATGACCACAGGGAATTCTTCTTCCCCCGGAAGATAAGAAAATGGTACTGCTTCACAGAAGTGAATTATGGGTAGGGTGTGACCTCAGGGAACCTCCGCCTAGCCCCTGCAGATAACAGAGAAGGGTTCTGCTTCACAGAAGTGCATTATGGGTAGGGTGTGACCTCAGGAAACCTCCCCCTACACCCTGCAGATAACAAAGAACGGTTCTGTTTCATGGAGGTGCATTATGGGTAGGGTGTTACCTCAGTGAACCCCCTCCCATCACCTGCAGATAACAGAGAAGGGTTCTGCTTCGCGGAAGTCCTCCGCACCCTGTGCCAGACGTCCTCAAGCAACAGGAACAGTGTCACCAAGTCAGAGTGCTGCTGCCATGGTGGGCGGGGCTGGGGGCCCACCTGCGAGCTCTGCCCCTTGCGTGGAACCATAGCCTTCAAGAAGATGTGCCCGCTAGGCCCCGGCTACACCACAGATGGGAAAGGTACCACACTCAGACAGCGGCCTCTCATTCAGAGGCTTCTGTGCTTTTTAAAGGGGGCCTTAGGTTCTATCAGTAGAATAAGGGGAGTACACAGTGGTGAAAAATAGTTTAAATTCTGTACTGATATCAGGAAACATTTTTACCCCTCAGACAGAGACCTGCTAATACACGGAGAAGCTTGCCAGGTCACAGTCGTGGAAACAGTGGCTCTGCTCAAGACCACTGTGCCAGATTCTCTAGACCAGAGATACTCAAATCTGGCCCTCTGAGCCAGCAACACTGCTAGTTTTCTTTCTTCCCCTCTAGTCAGGACTCATTCAAACCTGGGACACCAGGCGAGTTGAATCTCTGGCCAATCTGTGGCATTAATCGATCAATTAACTATCGGGTAGAAAAAGAAAACCAGCCATAGCACTCGCCTCAAGGGCCAGATTTGAGTATAACTGCCCTAGACAGCTGTCGGAATGATCTTAGAGGGGTCTAATGGCCTGTTCTTAGAGCCGTCTCTTCAGGCATCTCTGGTAATTTTTCCGCTCTGTCCGGCAGATATAAATGAGTGTCGCGTCGCGGTCAACCTGTGCCGTAACGGCCAGTGCGTGAACTCTCTCGGCTCCTACAATTGCATCTGCAAGCCGGGTTACACCACCGGAATCACCGGGACCACGTGTGTGGGTAAGGGATTTACCAAACTGTAATAACCAATGCTTGCCAAGATTCTTCTGATCATGTCACATGTTGGCCCCACTCACACGCAGATGTTCGCAGTGTGGGGGTCTCAAACGTATGCTGGCTTTTTGTTGCAGCCAATCAGAACCCCTGCCCTAGTTTAGAGACCTGAGTCCAACAGGGATTCTAAAGCCATGGCCCAAGAACCTAACTTGGCCCACCAAAGCCCTGCAAAAGGGGTGGTAATGAATTAATTCACCCTATTACTAAAATCATGATTCAAAACATGATTTTAAGCGATGTTCACTTAACCATTGAAGCATACATAATGTTTCAAAATTATATCCTTACCTTTCCATCTTGGAATTTTAATATTTAATATGTCAGCCTCTGGCAGCTTCTGCTCTACCTTCTATACCAGCTTCACATTCTGGATTTGAGGTGTTATTTTATAGACCTGGTGAAGACCAGGTTCACCTTTCATTGACCTGGTTTTACTGTTGGTGTCCCAGATGTGGATGAATGTACCCAGGCTCCAAAGCCCTGCAACTTCATCTGCAAAAACACAGAGGGGGCGTATCAGTGCTCCTGCCCCCGGGGGTACCTGCTGCAGGACGACGGCAAGAGCTGCAAAGGTGAGGCTGCGCAGGTACCGTTATCCACAGCCTACACATTAAATACAATCTACACCCTACACATTAAATACAATCTACACCCTACACATTAAATACCAATCTACACCCTACACATTAAATACAATCTACACCCTACACATTAAATACAATCTACACCCTGCACATTAAATACAATCTACACCCTACACATTAAATACAATGTACACCCTACACATTAAATACAATCTACACCCTACACATTAAATACCAATCTACACCCTACACATTAAATACAATCTACACCCTACACATTAAATACAATCTACACCCTACACATTAAATACCAATCTACACCCTACACATTAAATACAATCTACACCCTACACATTAAATACAATCTACACCCTACACATTAAATACAATCTACACCCTACACATTAAATACAATCTACACCCTACACATTAAATACAATCCACAGCCTACACATTAAATACAATGTACACCCTACACATTAAATACAATCTACACCCTACACATTAAATACAATCTACACCCTACACATTAAATACAATCTACACCCTACACATTAAATACAATGTACACCCTACACATTAAATACAATCTACACCCTACACATTAAATACAATCTACACCCTACACCAGTGGTTACCAATAGGCGGCCCGCGGGCCACATCCGGCCCGCCAAAGCTTCCCATCCGGCCCGCCAGATAATTTTGAGTTTTGAAAAAAAAAAATATATTCTTTAAAAAAAAAAAAAAAAAAAAGCGTTTTTTTTTTACAATATCGAACCGACAGTCCCACGTATCGGCTATAATGTCTGAATAGAGAATCTACCCACACCCGAAGAATGCTCATTGTACTTTTATCCATGTTGAGAGTGAATGACACGCACAGACAGTAGTGAATCAGTGGACAACGCGTGGTGCTGAAATAGCCGACATGTGGTGTTTGTTTTGAAAAACGCGGAAGCGGACGCACACCCGCGGTAGATACGTTAAGTAAACGAAGTTTGTAAAAAGGCGATTGCACCCCCCCCCCCCCGTCAACAAACATTATTGATGGCACCCCCCCCCCCCTCCCCGTTTAAGTAAACGAAGTTTGTAAAAAGGCGTTTGCACCCCCCCCCCCCCCCCCCCCGTCAACAAACATTATTGATGGCACCCCCCCCCGTCAACAATTACAATCGTGGTCCGCGAAAAGATACAACCGGCCCTTTGAGTGCAACCATAACGCTAATTTGGCCCGAGGCCAAATCTAATTGGCCATCCCTGCCCTACACATTAAATACAATCCACAGCCTACACATTAAATACAATCTACACCCTACACATTAAATACAATCCACAGCCTACACATTAAATACAATCTACACCCTACACATTAAATACAATCTACACCCTACACATTAAATACAATCTACACCCTACACATTAAATACAATCTACACCCTACACATTAAATACAATGTACACCCTACACATTAAATACAATCTACACCCTACACATTAAATACAATCTACACCCTACACATTAAATACAATCCACAGCCTACACATTAAATACAATCTACACCCTACACATTAAATACAATCCACAGCCTACACATTAAATACAATCTACACCCTACACATTAAATACAATCTACACCCTACATATTAAATACAATCTACACCCTACACATTAAATACAATCTACACCCTACACATTAAATACAATTTACACCCTGCACATTAAATACAATCTACACCCTACACATTAAATACAATCCACAGCCTACACATTAAATACAATCTACACCCTACACATTAAATACAATCTACACCCTACACATTAAATACAATCCACAGCCTACACATTAAATACAATCTACACCCTACACATTAAATACAATCTACACCCTACACATTAAATACAATCTACACCCTACACATTAAATACAATCTACACCCTACACATTAAATACAATCTACACCCTACATATTAAATACAATCTACACCCTACATATTAAATACAATCTACACCCTACACATTAAATACAATCTACACCTTACACATTAAATACAATCTACACCCTACACATTAAATACAATCTACACCCTACACATTAAATACAATCTACACCCTACACATTAAATACAATCTACACCCTACACATTAAATACAATTTACACCCTGCACATTAAATACAATCTACACCCTACACATTAAATACAATCTACACCCTACACATTAAATACAATCTACACCCTACACATTAAATACAATTTACACCCTGCACATTAAATACAATCTACACCCTACACATTAAATACAATCTACACCTTACACATTAAATACAATCTACACCCTACACATTAAATACAATCTACACCCTACACATTAAATACAATCTACACCCTACACATTAAATACAATCTACACCCTACACATTAAATACAATCTACACCCTACACATTAAATACAATCTACACCCTACGCATTAAATACAATCTACACCCTACGCATTAAATACAATCTACACCCTACACATTAAATACAATCTACACCCTACATTTCACTGAGAACTCAGTCCATTCATAGAGCTTAATGCTCAGGTTGAGAATCGGCAGTGCTGTCACGCTCTCCTCTCTGTGACTCCTCCTTCCTGCAGACGTGGACGAGTGCGAAACCAAACGGCATAACTGTCAGTTCCTGTGTGCAAACACCATTGGAAGCTTCACCTGTAAATGCCCACCTGGGTTCACACAGCACCACACTACCTGCTTGGGTAAGCCACACACAAACACCCACACACTCAAACCCACACACGTACTGTCCTACAAACACACATTGCACATTTCCTACAGACCCCCCCTCCCACACACACACACACACACACGCACACAAATGCAAACACACACACACGCACGCACACACACACACACACACACACACACACACACACACACACACACACACACGCACACACACACACACAAATGCAAACACACACACACACACACACACGCACACACACACACACACACACACACACACAGTGTACTACAGCATACCTGAGAGGGTAATCCATGCCATGCTGAAATAATGGAAGCATTTATCTTGAATTGTTCTCTATTTTAAAACACTAAACTTTTTTTATAGTCCACAAACTTACCAGTTTAAATTTGATATGTAGAATGCTGAATTAAGCTTGAGTTACGATGACTTAACAGTTACTTGTTGTGTAGCTTTGAGCCGCCTGTTCCCATGGATACAGTGAGTGCTTCCAATCCTGTCTGCTGCTCCCATGAGCTCAGTATTAAGCTTGTGAAATGAGGTAAGCGCTAACCAGCGGAAAGCCGGCGAGAAATGACCGGGTGTGTTCACCCTGCCGGAATGATTTTAGTGAGCTAAACCGCACTTCTGCCTGAGCTTTGCCACATTACTGAACAACCGTGGATCCCAGCCATGTGCCCAGGCAGTGCCAGCTGTAGGTTTTAAGGGTTAACGGATGTCCGTCGTACAGAGCTTGCACATGTGAGGCTTTGGCAGCACTGCTGAGTTTGTCTGGCTATTGGTTTGAATTTCCTCCCCGATCTCAAATATAATGATATAAGTACAGTGTACACAGGCTCAATGGGGGCTCTGGCCCTCTCGTCTGGGTCTTATAGTCAACACCAGCACTCCCCAACCCCAACCCTGACCCTGAATGGCCGCAGGGTCTGCTGCTTATTATTATCACCCTACAATCCACAAACATTTTGTACCCAATAAACCAGGTGAGGTGAGTTCACTGTGTAATCGACTGCTTTAATTGGTCAGTTAAGTGCTGAGCGACTGTGGAAACCAACACACCCTGTGGCTAATAAGGACCAGGGTTGGGGAGCCATGGCTGATGCAGTTGGCAAAAAAAATGCTTAGTTTATTATTAATCATGAAACAAAGGTTTTGTACCCTCATTTCACCAAAAGTACTTTCTGCCTCTCATAAATGTAGCTCAGTGCAACTTATACTGATATATTTGCGCACACACTTTATTACAAACCCCAATTCCAAAAAAGTTGGGACAGTATGTAAAATGCACATAAAAGCAGAAAGCAGTGATTTGTACATTTTTTAAAAACTTATATTTAGTTGAATGCAGTGCAAAGAATTTTTTTTATTTTTACATAATTTTTTACCTCAACTTTATTCATTTTTGTAAATACACGCTAATTCCAAAATTGATGCCTGCAACACGTTCCAAAAAAGGTGGGACTGGGGAAAAAAAAACAAAAAAAACTGGTAGGTTCAAAAAACACCTGTTTGGAACATTCCACAGGTAAACAGGTGATGCTATCATGACTGGGTATAAAAGGATATCAAAAGACTCTTGATATCTTATTATCAGGTACAAGCGATACTATAACCTCTCTGCATTTAAATGGATCTCTATGGGAATTGGGGGGTGTGACTTGATTAAGCTGTAAATTACACGGGGATAGTATGGAACCCATGGTTTGCTAAATGACTAAGTCATCAAGGGTCTGAGGTATCAAACGACCCTCAAACCATCACTACCAGATATACAGTAGATATGGATTGGTCACTTGAAGGGTTGTTTCTTCCGACTCGTTTTCCTGTTGAACTCTATGGAAACTCTATGAACTCTGTGAGAGCGATCACGCTGTGTTCTCCCCTCTCTGTGCAGATAATAATGAGTGTACCGCAGATCCGGGTGTGTGTGGGTCTAACGGGGTCTGCCAGAACAGCCCGGGCAGCTTCAGATGCGAGTGCCAACGGGGCTTCTCCATGGACCCCAGCGGACACAGCTGCGAAGGTCCAGCACCCGGGGGTCTCTCAGTAACGCTTTGGGAATGTAGCATGTGGGGGGGTTATTGAAACAGGGGTGGCAGACTCACCAACAAAACCATGTGACCACTGAAGAAGTCAAAGCTGACTATGCTCTGATGTTAAATCCTGATGCTGTGCATGTTTCTAGTGTTAGCAGTGTTTAACAAAAAAAAAAAACAGTCGCTCTTCCCACTGTCAGTCATCTGTATAAGTGAAGTTACCCATGTTTGCCCATATTGTCCCATGACATACTGTGGTTAAGAGTCTGTCTGTGTGTTTGTGTGCACATGATTGTGCGTGTGTTTATATATGTGTGTCTGCGTGTGTATCTGCGTGCATGTGATTATGCATGTGTATCTATATATGTGTGTGTGTGTGTGTGTGTGTGTGTGCGTGTTTGGCCCAGCAGATACGGACGAGTGTGACAGTAACCATCGGTGCCAGCACGGCTGTCAGAACATGGTTGGCGGGTACCGGTGCAGCTGCCCACAGGGCTACCTCCAGCATTACCAGTGGAACCAGTGCGTGGGTGAGCACCGCAAAACCCACAATGCATTGCATAACCCACCACACTGCCTGCCCGCCCTCTACACTCTCGCTGCAAACAGAGAAGTAAATGGAGAATAGCAAAGGGCTGTTTGTTAACGCGCGCTGGCTGCTCGTTGAAGTACGGTGGCCGTTTGTTGGCGCACTGTGACTGTTCGTTAACGTGCGGTGGCTGTTCGTTAACGTGCGGTGGCTGTTCGTTAACGTGCGGTGGCTGCTCCCCTGTGTTTTCCGCGCAGATGAGAACGAGTGCCAGGGCAGCCAGGTGTGCGGCGGTGCCTCCTGCCACAACACGCTGGGCAGCTTCCGCTGCCTCTGCCCCGACGGGTTCAGCCTCCAGCAGCAGGGCGTGGGCTGCCAGGACGTCAACGAGTGCTCCTCCCCCCAAAACCCCTGCAGCCACGGCTGCTCCAACACCGACGGGGGCTACCTGTGTGGCTGCCCCCTCGGGTACTACAGGGCGGGGCAAGGGTGAGCCCCCACCCTACACACCTTATTAATATCCACTATTACTGTCCGTGTTTCGATTTGGGAGGAGAACAACATTACATTATTATAGTGAGCAAAAACAAATATATCAGTGGCGGGCCGTCAGGGCCAGCAAGGCCTTCTCTGCTGGCCTAAACATCATCAGAATATAAATTTAATTTTGATATATTTTTTCCACAAATATGTATTAAATTATTCCCCATAGTCTATTCTCTTCATTTCATAGCTTTCCTCTTGGTTGCGCTGCTTCCAGGCTCAGATCGAGATTTAGAGGGCTGGCCTTTATGTTAGAGCTTTTATCCAATCATATTTCAGCCATAATGTGTTGCCAGGGTCCAAGAAATCTGCCCTTAGGCCTTCAGAAACGACAGTGCGGGCGCCTGTAGCTTAAAGTGAACGGAAACAAACCTGTGGTGTTAACCAATCAGATTTCGAGTTGGCGACACCGGGGCCAGCTAGCAGGCGTACGATAACGTCAGCACGTTGCACGTCTTTTGATTGGATACGCACTATTGAGAGGTAGAGCTATGTGTAGATTTCTACAAGCTGTTTTTTTTCAACCCACAATGGCTGAAGGAGGAGAAGAGATCGATTTGGTCGCAGATATAATTACAACGCCATTTTCAAGACGAACTTTTCAAGAAAAGCTAGACATCGTCAGAAGAGAACGGCCAACCCCGACGCTAGCGAGTCAAAGTGGACATTCAAGGCTAGGAATACACTTTCACCACTGTCGCAAATATATCCTCATGAACAAATGCAAATTATTTGTTTGTTTTCTTTTATTTTCAGTGAATAGTTTATGTGTCTTTATCGTCACGTTTCTTAAATGAAACTGCTTTGGGTGCGACAATGCGCTGTTTAGTGAACAAACTTGTTAAAGCTCACATACTTTTGGTGGACTTAATACAACATTGTAGACTAATCCCTTAAAAGCACCTTTTATTTTAAAGTTTTGACAGTATCCAAGCGATCTTAAAGCTGATAGTTTAACACTCTTAATTGTAAATGCGGATTTATTGATTATAAATGCTTCGGAAATATTAATATAACTCTGTTGTACTTGACTATGTTAAGGTGACGCAACGCCCGGTTATACTGCGTTTCTGTCTAAATGTATAGTTTCTAGAGCCATGGCGTCATAATGATGGTATTAAGAGGTGGAATAATTCAGGTAGGACTGTGTAGGACATCACTGAAGGCCTAGGTGTGAAATGCACGGCCTGCCACTGAAATATATATACTAACAAATATATCTCTTTATATTCACTAAATTATAATGTAGTTTTATGTATTGTTTCTCAGAAATATACATAAATGAGATCCTGCATGAATAGCACGTTAATTCACTGATATTAATTTTCCTGCCCTGTAAGCTGATTGAACGATCGCCTTGGCGTGTTATTTATTTTTACAGTTTCATACAGTACTTGAGAGGAAAAGAAACTGGTTTGATTTTTTATATATGGGGAGCCATAAAAATATTAGTGCCAAATGTATTAAAGTTCATATTCTAATATTGAGTCCTCCTGCGATGCGTTTGCGGCCCAGGCACTGTGTCTCTGGGATGGGTTTGGCAGCCCCAGAAGCTGAGCAGGGGGGCGCCGGGGGCGATGATGCGCTCTCCCCGGAGGCGTGCTACGACTGCAAAATCAACGGCTATCCCAAGGGCCGCAGGAAACGTCGCCATGCCAACGGAACCAACGACGAGCCACATGCAGACTCTCAGGTAAACCGGTTTCAGCTGGTATTAGAGACGGGTTAAACTGAGTTTTTAAACTTTTTTACCAGTCTTGTTTTAAATAATGGTGATTGTCAAATCTGCTCTGATCTGCTTTTGATTGCAAAATCATATTCGATCAGGTTTTTGAATTTAATTGGGATATTGCATTTGATTGGGATTCGCAGACCGAACAAGAGACCATCAGCTTGGCGAGCGTCGACATTGATGACACCCTGCTGTTGAGTTTCAACGTCAGCGACCTGAACCACAAACAACACCTGCTGGAGTTCATCCCCGCTCTCTCCGCCCTCACCGACCACGTCCTGTACGTCATCGAATTCGGGAACGACGAGGGCCTTTTCAAAATCAACCAGAGGGAAGGAATCAGTTACCTCCACCTGACCAAGAAGAAAGCGGGACCCGGGGCGTACTACATACAGATCGGCAGCGTGCCTCTGTACAGGAAGGAGGAGCTGGCTCGACTGGAGGAGGAAAACACCAAAGACTACCTCACAGGACAGCTGGGAGACACACTGAAAATGAAGGTGCAGATAATCCTCCATTAACTCTTCACAAGAGGATGAAATTAAAAGGCTTGTATCCAAAGAGACGTGGGCGGGGCGGGGCGGGGCGAGGGAGGGACAGTGACGGTGGGGGTGGTGGAGAGAGAGGGGGTTGTGGGTGGGCGGGAGGTACAATCTCTTATTATAGTCTGTGTCTGCTATGAAAGAAGGCCGGTGGCTCTCATTCAGAAGTGGGGTGGGATGAGGTGGAGGGGGGGCGGGGGGAGGGGCGGAGCCTGAGGATGAAATAATTCCCAAACCAACCACTCACTCTCAGGCCTCATGCGAAAACCTGTGGCAGTGCGGTAAATCTTGTGACGCGTAGCCTGGACAACAGAGGCACTGATGCTGAGTTTCCACCGCCTGACATAAGCTGAAGTCTGTCTGGACATTAAGGATTTTTTCTGAGCAAATTTTCCATCTATCTTTCAAACTTACATACATCTGCTTTTTTATGATCCAGTATTAATTGGTGCTAGCAAAAACTTCCTACTTTTTTTTTATCAATAGACGGACATATTTACAAAATGCGGTGGCCAAACGACAGCCTCTCTCAAGTGTCTCGTGAAGAACTCGTTATCATTGCAACCAAAGAAATTTAGCTCAACTGCCTCTCTCCATGCACAGTTTTCTCTGTACTATGTGCGATTTACGTGTGTTTATACTGTAATCACTTTTTTAATTATGGAAGCATTTTTAAACGGGATAAAAAAAACAAACCCAATATGGAGGGTTTTTTGTAATGGTGCTTTTAATGATAAAAAAACCCTTCTGTGTTTAGTTATGTATGCAGTTCTGATGTATGTGACAGTCACCATGGTTGCAGTCGTTGACATCATCCAGAACGAGAGGAATGAAACCAACTCGTTTCCAGTGTCTCATTGCATCAGTGTGTGTGTGTGCGTGTGCGTGTCCGTGCGTGTGGGGGGTTAAGTCTCTGTAATTTCACAATAAAACATGTTTTCAGTGTAAAGGAGCTTCGTCACGCTGGTGCGGCTGGGTTATCTCTCTTTGTCCTGTCTACACGGGTGTGTCCATCCGAGATGCTCCAACAGCTTCTCCCCAGACGATCTCGATCCCTGTACCCATGAACCGTTGACTATGTTTCTGAGAACTGTAATGTTTGATGGGCCTTTTAGCCCAGCTGAGGGTTGTTAATCTGCTTTCAGTGTGGAGAACATCTGCAGGGGTCTTGTGCGGCGTCTCAACTCCCCAAAGGTGTCTCTGCTTCTGCTGCGTGACTTGGGAAGCTGTGGGAAATCATACGCGGTGGGGACGTAAAGTATTCGGGCAGTGACACAATTTTTGTCGTTTTGGCTCTGTACTCCAGAACATTGGATTTGAAATGGAACAGTGACTATGAGGTTGAAGTGCAGACTTTCAGCTTTAATTTGAGGGTTTTTACATCCATATCAGGTGAGCAATTATAGCCGTTTTTATACATAGTCCGCCCATTTTAGGGGATGAAAAGTAATATAAACTTAAATAAAAGTGAACATAAACTTAAATAAAGTCCTCTTTCTTCTTATTTGGCTGCATATCCTTTGCATGCCATGACTTTCTGGTGTCTGTGACCCAAAAACATCAAAAGACTCTTGATATCTTATTGTCTGGTACTCTTACAAGCGATACTATAACCTCTCTGCATTTGAATGGATCTCTATGGGAATTGGGGGAGGGTCACTTTAAGGGTTGTTTCTTCTGACTCATTTTCCTATTGAACTCTATGGAAAAATAAGAGGAGAAGAAACCCTTAAAGTGATCCATCCATATCTACTGCATTACTGGCAGCAGAGTGATGGTTTGAGGCTTGTTTCATACCTCAAATCCAATGCTCTGGAGTACAGAGCCAAAGCAACAAAAATGGTCACTGTCCAAATACTTTGTCTCCACTGTATACTGTGCATTCCATGCATCAACAACTCTGTGCAGGAGAAAATACTTCCGATATCAGTGTGAAATTTACTACTACATAATTCCGACCCCGATTGAGCACAATTTAACTTGTGCCAGAATCAGTTCACTAAAACTCCCCTTAGACTTATTAGGCTGAGCTAAAGAGATTACGTTTTTTGAGACTTTAATGCATGGAACCAATTTAGTGTCTCTTTCTACCTTTTCCAACAGCTTCTACAGCTCTGTGTTATGGCCAGAACTGAACAAAGTACATGTGGTTTCTCACATTGTGTATATTCCAAGATGAATAAAAAGCAAGGGCGACAGGGGATGCTTAACTCTGCCTATTTGATGGAAGAACAGAGGTGAGATGAACTGACAAAATATTGTGCAATATTCCCCAGGATTGCTTATGAGGGCTAGAGGTTATGAACCCTGTTACAGCCAGCTCTGCACTCAAACTCCCATTATCACCTCCTATATTTGGCTCATGGAATTATGTTATTGAATAGCATTGGTCAAATTTAAACTTGTTTAATTATTAATAATTAATGAATAATTATGCGTACAATTCCACTTAGGGAAAATAAAATACAAGAGCATGGATGAGTAGAATTGCTTCTGAAAACGCCTCCATAGACACCAACAAACTCGTACAATATAAGGCTCACTTCATTGTGTGAAGTAAACTGTCATTTCACAAAACCGGTGAATGTAACAAAAGCAGCTGCTCGGCTATTACCGTCCAAGGTTAGAAAGATTTATCTGTCAGGACAGTAGCCAGTAACACTGAGGCTTAATCTTACCGTCCTGCGGTTTCGTCTGTGACCTGGATTTTATCCCTTCCCTAAGCATTCAGGAAACCACCTGGCAGCCCAGGAGACACGCTGAGCTCTGCCCTCAAGCGGATGGTCCTCTAACATGAAGGTAGGAAGCCGTCCTGCCTTTTGGTTACACCGAGAAATGAACTGTTGCACGGGGTGTTTGTGGATCCGTCACTGAGGAGCTGAACTGAGCGAAGAGCTGAAGAGCACCCCTCTCTCTCTCTCTGGCACAGCACACCGCATCCATGACTGTGTGCTTCGTCATTAACTCCAGATCGTGGTCTCCCAATTGGAATTCTCACTCCTCTAAACCTCGCGGCACGCCATTCCCGTAAACCTATTTCAGAGGTGCGCAGCGACAGCCGAGATTTCTGCTCATTTAATTAGCCCGAGCTTTTGTCAGATCTGATATTTGACGTTGTCCTGAGCAACAGGTGCAGATTGACACGTGTCCCTGGTGAAATAATTTCACTGTGATGTGATGATGTCAGGAGGTTTAAACGGCACTGCTGCACACAGCTGTTCAGAACAATATGAACACACCAGCCCTCCAGAAATGGGGGTTGTGCGCCGCTGGCTCTTCGTGAGCTGGCCAGGTCCTGAGTACTGATTTCACACAAAGGCAGTGTGGATATTTCTCAGCATGTGGCTTTGAGCTTGTGTGCTTCCTCCTCTCCTCCCCCCCCGCTCCCCTTTGTGAAAATCTAGCATGCTTGTCAGTGGGCAAGACGTCCTCCTTACACACTCCTTTGCTGGCCGGTGACAAAACTTCCCTGTAAATCTCATTGGACATATTTGGCCAATTTAAGTATTGGCACAGCTTCAGATGCGTGGCTCAAATGTCACTGGATCTTTTCGCTGTAGATCGATATAGTATAGCACTTGCTGCAAGTTTTTACAAAACCTGCGCAAAGCATATTTAAGATGTGGTTTGAACTTTTTAATCTAGAAGTTAAACCCAATATTCAAAATATTGTATTCAGTATTCATTTGTATTCGCATTAAAAAAGCATTTTGGATCATTGAATCTAGCCGATTTGCAACGTGTTCAAGATGACCTGTATTCATGTTTATACTGTATTCATGTTTATTTAATTGCATGATTAATATAGAGTTCTATCCAAAAATGTCACTCGTTTATATTCCCATCCAGATGTTCAGAACGTACTCTAAGGACAATCCCAATGGATAAAGTCTGATCCTTCCAAGCGCACTATAGGGTATTTGAAAACGGAGGGTCACTGGGGAGCGGAGAGAAACTCCCCACCGCTCTAAATCACTGCTGGCAGAATGTCCTGCAGGTACTTTGAACAGGATATCGTTCTTAGTTGGCCATCTGTAACCATTACCTGGGGCAGTGACCCAAACCTAAACTAAATGGCTTGGAGGATCTGATGTCTTCCTTTTGGTGCTTTGCTTACCAGAAACCAAAACTTAATTTACCATTTGGACATTAGCTGATGCCAGGCAACACCAAAATGTTCAGAATATATGATCTGTACTATACGCACACACCAGAGAAGGTTTGCGCTTAACCACCACAAATCTGGTCTAAAGTCATGTCGCAGTTGACGTTATTTTAACGGCGCATATAAGTGCGTCTACATAGGCGTGTGCGCAACGTGCGTACACCCCCGTCTGTTACACACAGGGGCGCGCACAAGCATGACTAAAATATCAAGATTACAATGTGAAATATTATTGTGTAGGCTATAATAAAAGTAGTCCCCCCAGGATTCCACGAATTTCCGGGCCATCCGCGGAATAGTAAACAAGCCGCAGAATCATGCAGAGTATGTAGTACCAATCCCCACCGCTAGATGCCACTGTCTGCTGTATGGGTTTGCAGCAGCTATCTCAGTTGACTGACAAGACGTTGACAGTTTTGACAGGCAGACTGTCATAGACGGCCTTTGCTATGTTTCATTCGTTTCACCTGAAACGAGACTCAACTGAAAGGGGCCTCGCCTCAATCATAAACTGAAAAAAGTATTTATATATAAAAATCACAGTGAATAAAAGAACCGCCGATCCAGGAGTTTTTCCATTCAGCCACTGTAGGCGCTGTTCCTAACTTAAGCTATTTCAGTGATGCCTTGCTTCTCCTTATTTTTCTATTGGCTAGTCTATGGATCTGACCATTTCTGACCCACATCAAAACCAGAGGAGGTTTCTCTAGGAGACAGGTGAAGCAGTGCTTCACCAAAAAAAGGGGGTGAAAAAGAACACAATCACACACAAGATAGGCTCTCTTTAATATTGAATCATCACCGACTTTCCCTTGTGAAGCTAAAAAAAAAAGTGCTTTGATTAAAAAAATGCCTTGTATCTTCTTATGTAGTTCTGTGCTTGTATCGTGAAAAAGAGCGCCACCCGTTGACTTAAAAAGAAAGAAAAAAAAACTTCAGTGAGGCAGTGTCTGACTGCTTCACTTGACCATTGGAAATCAATGGGGGACTTTATAAGACATGATTGGATAATTATATATTATGACATGCTTTTGAGCCCACCGTGAAGCACTCCCTCGCTAAAGTATTCAAGAGTTCCAATCATGCGTGTTCTTGTGCACGTTCTCGTCCTGATGATTGACATAATGTCTAACCATTCAGAACATGAGTTCAGCTTTCCAGCAATATATTCATCTTCACCACCAATTTCGAAAAGACCATTACTGTGTTACTGTATTAGAGAGAGAGAAAGGGAGCGAGAAATATTTTTATGGTTGTGGCGTTGTGATTTGTATTGTAAATAGTTTTATTTATTTATTGTGTTGTAGTGTTAATAGCTAGCTAATTCCTAATGTTAGTGATTTAACCAACGTTGCCTAACGTTAGCCAAAACTAGCTCACTTTTTGTAAAGTTAGATTTTACCATTTAATTTGGCTGCATTTGAAAGAAAATTGAATCTGTGAATGTAAACATCCTGGATCGGATTCTGCAGGATTAACATAACGTTATTTTCAATCCTTAAACTGTGAAGAAAGATTGCAAGTGAAGGCGGATGGGAGACCGAAGCCTCCTATCAATCTTATCCAGTGAGTGGGCTCGGTAAATCAGCTTTAACGTTAAATGCTCGTAGTAGCCTACGTCAAGGTGGATTAGTTAACGTTACAGGCATCTTGCTAACGGAATCGCATGTATTGCTGGCCATGTGTGTTGTTTACTCACTCAAATTTACTTATAAATCCCAGGGATTATCAACGGGTACGAATTAAATGTAACATTTCTATAGGCTACTTCCATATTCTGTTTTTCTGCAAATTGGTGTGTTGAAGTTGGCTACAGAGTCGAATAGGCTACAATTCAGTCGCGTTAAATTAAGCAGTAACATTTAAATACTTTTGGTATAGGAATCACACCCAAAATGTCAGAATTAGCAATAATAATTTCCACCGCAGCCTCCATAAATCTCAACTCTGAAAGATGAAGAAAAAAGCGGGGGGAAAAATATCACCCCAGATGACCCGTTTTGTGCGAATGGTAGTTAATTTATGGTGGGTAATTTTTACTTGAATTGGGCATAAGACAATTCAAAATTATCTGAACGAAGCTATTTCAGCTACGGTGCAGGTGGATTTGAGTATTTATCTATTAAATATGCATAGGTAATTAAATAATTTGGCTGCTAATAAATTAGTGTGTACATAACTAGTTGTCATTGTATTCTATCTGGTGTTATTCATTTGAGAGAAGGCAGCTCAATTTAAATGGTACAGCCATAGTGCTCTTTTCTGCCTATAGCTGATCAGTTGACGTGGTCAGTTTTCAACAACTCAAAAATTTGTTTTATGTAATGCTTTGTTCAACAGGTAAAGCAGGGGTTCAAATTGTGGGTTTGCTTCACCAAAGATTTTCGTCAGCAGCTGCCGCTGACACACACTAGCCAAAGTGTAAAACTATCATCTCTGGACTTACCATGCATTGTATAAAATAAAATAAAAAGTCACAACTCACACGTTTAACTTTGAGGGGGAGGTGGTAGGCAATGTTAAATGCCTGCAACCTTCAACTCTGGTTACAATATTTTTAAGAATGCGACAGCATTAACTGGCAATCACCCTTTTAACATCGCTCTATAAATTACTTTAACAAACACCGTTTTCAGTTCTACCATGAAACTGGCAGCTGTGGAAAGCTTAAACTAACTTCCTGTACCTTGAGCACCACACTGTGGAAAGCTTAAACTAACTTCCTGTACCTTGAGCACCACACTGTGGAAAGCTTAAACTAACTTCCTGTACCTTGAGCACCACACTGTGGAAAGCTTAAACTAACTTCCTGTACCTTGAGCACCACACTGTGGAAAGCTTAAACTAACTTCCTGTACCTTGAGCACCACACTGTGGAAAGCTTAAACTAACTTCCTGTACCTTGAGCACCACACTGTGGTGAACCAAAGAACGAATGGAACCCCAAATTAAGCCACTCGGTTCTATCCATCTACTGGGAAATGTTAATTTTCCTGAATATTAAGTGACCTGCAAACACTTTTGTTCCACAGCCCAACCATGCTTTATTCAAAATATTTACAAGTTGGAACACTACAGAAAATGTTTTCCATATTTATAACATGACACTAATTTCAAAAACAAGCATGTATTACATTAAGTTCATTAAAAAAAAAAAAAGGTACAAGAGTGGAGTCACCCGTTACTCAGTTTGTGCCAGTTGACCCAAAGCCACCATCTCCTCGCGCAGTTTCATCCAGCGTCTAAGAAGAGAGGCAGGATTAATGCCATTCTTTGCACTAGATCAGGGGTCTCCCTTACCTTGGTCCTGGACAACCACAGGGTATGCTGGTGTCATTACGCAGTAGGGTGCATCATACGCCCCATGATTTTGAAAGGTATATGCTGCCAACTTGTACCGAGTATTACTTTGTTCCATTGTCAAAATAAACTACTCCTACAAAATTTGGGGGAAATCGGACATTGTCTAGGGGGTCCACCAGCCGTTTGAAATTCTGTAATTAGATCCACCGGATGCCATGAGGCAGCTATTACTTTACACATACTTTGAGACAAAGTAATGGCTGCCATATGCATTATTTGCTGAATAAGTATATTAGATCCTCTTACAGCCCATGCCCACCAAAAATAACATATGGCAACTATATTATGGACTTCATTGATGTTATAAATAATAGCTGCCTTATGTAATTTATTCCTTAATGTTGCTATTAATGTATTTTACTGTACTGAACAACCTAGAATTCTGGTAAAAATCAGAAAATGAGACGACAATTGACAATTTGATTGGTTAATAATTGGTTAATTTCTTTTCTCATCTGAAAGAAACAAATAAAAAATAAACTTACTTAAATCACTGCTTATGATGGCAATGTCAATCCCAGCTGGAACAATTAATGTTCTTAAAACATCCTATGCCGCCCGCAGTTAACCCTTGTGTGGTGTTCGTGTTTTTGTTATTCACCCAGCGTTCACGAGTCTGGTGGACCCACAACATTATTGTGTTTTTAAAACAATAAAGTCATAACAGTTTATATAAAAATACTTCACAGATATTGACTTTATCTCAATTCCAAGCAATATAGACAGCATATATGGTTAATATTGACCATTTACCTCTGATATATCACATTTCTCAATAAAAGTGCTATTTGTTTTTTGTGATAAAATGTGATTTTTGTAAAACAAATTATAATCAAGACATGGGAGGAATAAATCATGTTTATCTTGAACAAATATAAACGAAACAAGGTTTTCCTTACTATTGATGTTTATTGCTTTGAACTGAACAAATTGGAATGACACATTTTGAACACAAATTCATGCCGGTCTACACATCGCATGAGGGTGAGCAGAGATTATTTTTGCCATACTGATTGATTTTTGTAAGTAGCCACACATGCAAAGCTATTTATTTGTTGTGTCCCTGCCCCAGTTTTTCAACTGGGGTAGAGTGCGAGAAAATGAATGTTGACGTCGTGTCACACACAACGGGAAAGAGTGCGGGAAAATGAGGGAGCAGACAGGTTCTCAGTGCTATGTTGAAACCTTGTGTGTGTGTGTTGGGGTGTATCGGTGGGTGTGGGGAGTGGTGATGGGACTAGGCTTGGGACATTTGTCCCAATAATGCCTATAAAATGGTGAAGAGGATCGTGTTCAATCTATGAAACATGCTGCAAATCTAAAGGAGCAAACCCCCCCCCCCCCCCCCCCAACACACACACACACACAGCAGGTCTAGGTAGTAGGAAGGCCGAGTGAAGGTACACATCAAACATTTTTGTTTCGTTTTTACTGTTTACTTGTTTTCACCAACAATTTCTACACTTGTATTACCATCGGGTCCAGTGGACCCGAACACCACATATGTAATCTAAATGTGTAGGAGGGGTGCACAGTGTGCACTCAATGAAAATGTGTTCTTTTACATGTTCATCACAGAAAATGAGCCAAGGCCAATGAGTCTCAGGTTGAAAGAATTATTAATTGTATCATTTTTCTTTTAGTAAACATTGAAAATGGGTCCCACAGACCCGAACACCACACAAGGGTTAAGATAAATTGTTTTATGCCACGAACAGCATTCTAATTATCGCTATTAGATTTACGCTTACGCAGGTTTGGCATGTCCTTTCTGTCCTGCTCAACAACTCGTAGCACATTTTGATAATGAGTTTCGGATCTGGCTGCTGCCAAAAAGCCGGAGCTCAGTTTCACTCCTGCGTTCAGCGCAATCGTTGATGACATTCATAGCTTCAAGATGTTTCAATGAACTTTGGTAAGCAGCAGACTTTAACCAGTCCTCAACATTCTCGGTGAGGAACTCGTCAAGCGAAACTAGTTTGGGCGACTGCAATACATCGTGTGGAATGAAGGCTGTTGTTCCAGGTCGAACCTTGCGATGATGACTCCGAGGGCTACTCCCTGATGCAGCTGCGCACTCAGTCATTTCATTTTCACTGAAGCTCTATAAACTAGTTGAAGCTTCTGTCACCTCCTTGCGGGCCTTCTCTTGCCTCTTTACCTCGGCGTGTGCACGCTGTTCCTCTCCTTGATTTCGATCAGCGAGGACCTCGTCACAGAATCCAAACGTTGCAGTACGGTCAGTCATCATAGATTGCAAGAATAGACGGTCTTCGGGGATTTTGATTCGCTTATCAGCATTAGGTGGCCACAGTTGGAATGTCCCGTTTAGTTCAGTTTCCATCCGTTTGAGTTTAGTGAGGGTAGCTGGCGTTTCTCTGCGTTTGATAGGTATGGCTCTAATTTTTGCGCTGTCATCCAAAAGTTTGACCATTTTTTGACAAGCCTTTTTGTCTGAAATCATGGGAATGTTTGCTTTTCCATAAAACACGGCGACTTGTGGGAGGACAATTTTTGCTGTCTCGAATTTGGTTTGATTCACAGAAGCTCCCTTTCGTTGATGGAACAGCAAACAGCGCAGCACTTGTCGACAAGTTGGAAGGCGTGATCCGGTAATGTCCGCATCGTTAGAAGTAATACCACTTCCGAGGCCAAAGACTGCAGCCTTTTTACGTGTCCCTGGAGTTGATTTTGGTGTGTGAGACGGTCCTGCTTTCGTATCTGGCGTAGATGGTTGAGTTTCGGTGTCAGATTCTGCTTCATCAGGTTCAGGAATGCTCGTTTCATCCATTTTCTGTTGTTTGGAAAGGTTTCTCAATTGCTAAATTATATTATAGTCAAAGATGTACATGTAGTGCCAGTGAGATGTCACACACAAACATAGAAATTCCCCACATTGATAACCTGAGACACTCAAGATGAGAATATGGATTTCCCCTGTGCTATAAATAGATTTAGACCTACATGTAGATACTTGCAAGTTGCAGCAGCACCAGCAGCAAGGGAAATTCCCCAAGGCCATGCAGGTACTTCCCACCTCCCTCCCATCTCTCCAATATGTTTGGATACCATTAATTCTCATATATTTCCATCAAATTCCCAAATATACAGAAAACTACATAGGGCAGCTATTATTCTTTACACCATTTAATCTTTCAAGAAAGCTTCCTGATGCTTTATTTTATAAATGATTGGTTTATTAGAGGGTCCAGAATCATTTAATAGCATCAACATTTGGAATATATCACAGGGGAGCCATTTTTCCAACATAAGGCAAGTGTATGAAAATAGCTGCCTTATGCGTATTGACATCCTAATACAGGGGTATATTGCGCTACAAGTTTGGGCTCACGGTGGACCCCCTAAACGAATTATGACTAGTGGCATGTTTTAAGACAAGGTACAAAAATGATGCTTGTCATGAGGGAGTATAATGCACCCTATTACGCAGCACTGGAGACCCCTGCTTCACATGCAAAAGGAGCATTTAGAGAGCAACTTACATCGTGCTGCTCCAGTTCAGGGTAGCAGATATTCTCACAGATTAACTGGGCCACACGGTCCCCCTTTTTTACTGCAATTAGAACACAGAAATTCAGCGATACCTTGAAAGAGTATTTGATTAAAAACTAGTTATTAATAATGTATTAATGTGAATTTACATTTTGCCGCTTAAAAAAATCTCGCTTAATGTGCGAGAGCAACTCCTGTGGGTCAACTTGGTTTTCTTTATTAAGTAAAGCACGTCACCTTCAAACGTTTCTTTACTGAAGTTGAAGAGAACAACTCCAACGTTTCCTCTGTAATCTTCATCAACAACCCCGGCTTCAGTAGTAACGGAAATATTGCAAATTAGTTACATGCAAAAAAATTAAAATAATGTATGTACACTTGCTGAACTCAGCCATTTCAACAAGCACATTGTCATTTACAGATTTAGCGACTTTGCGAGCAAAACGTACAGATAATCACTGCAGTGCACAAACACTACGTTGAAAATACACCTGTATACATTGTGCACAATAAGAATGATCATTTAAAAACATTCAGATACGTTACCTCCAACGTCAATGAAATGTTTCACAGCCAATCCGGACCGTGGAGCTAAAACAAACACAAAAAAAACACATTCAGTAACCCTTAAATTAACGCTACATTTGCTAACCCTCTAAATACGACCATGAAATTATGACATTTTTCAATTGCGCCACCGGACTGGAAACGTGTTGTCTCACCAACTCTCCCGTAACAGCCGTGGGGAACAGCGATCTGAATGTCGGTCTTTACTATGGCTTTATCCAGGGGGGCTACAGAGTAGTCGTAAGCACTGCGACAATAAAGAAAACGAGTTAATATCCCTGCGTAACACAAATAGCCGATAAAGTTGCTCACATCAACCAAATTTAGGGGCTAACGGTTAAGATAACTTCCATTCGTTTCGCAGAATTTGGCAGTTCGCATGACAGGTGTTTTGTCCATATAACGTGACAGTCTGGATCCGGCTTATTTCTGCAGCGATATTCATCATGTGATTAATAATGCCCACTAGCTAGCTAACGTAACCAATAACAACCTGAAAACATAATTCGCCAGGTTGCACCTTTGCGTATGTTTACCATTTTTTCCCCCAGCAATAGTTAGCTACATTGTTACGAAGTTTGGCCTACCTGTAAAGATCATAACCCGCGGCTCTGGCGGAGCCCCTTGTCGGAACAGTTGCGTTTTCGGAAAGTTTGGCGAATTTTAGAAGGGCTTTGGCTGGTTCAGGGTCCGTCTCTGCCCGGAGACGCTTTGCAGGCGAGGTAGACATTCCATTGGCCGTCTCTGAAACCTCTGAGCATGGCATTTTTTAAGTCTGTGAGGAAAATAATACAATTAAAATACTAAGTGGTTGAAGTAATCTACTATCCAAGTTATTACTGCAGGAGGAAGGAAAATGTGCCGCCTAGCTTTAAATACTCCCGCCAATTATATTCTCTTTCGCCTAAAACTTTGATTTCACGTTTAGGATATGTAATTTCAGAGTAGCTAAATTGTACTTGCGCCTCATATCACCGGAACTATTTAATAACCAAGTAACAAAATACCAACCGGAACTCCATACCCGATCGCAGAATGAATAGTCTCGCAACGCAAATGGTTTTTGGTGTTCTTCCGCCTTTCCTGGCAATCTCACCAAATCATCGCGAGAACTCGAATGTTGACGTTGACACTGGAAAATCAAATATCAGATTTTTTCTATTAGTCCATGAGCCAGGACCCCAAAAATGACCAAAGTGGCTCAACTGGTTTGGCAATTTCTAGTTGTGTTTTTTGACTTACTATACATCTCTACTTCATAGTTTGGAATGATAACCATTGCAGACTGGCAGCTTAGTGGTAGTTATCATGCGTTGAATATGTGGACCCCTAAATTGTCACATGCAAATTGTGGCGACAGATGAAGATCAAATATATTAACAACTTTTGAACCTTATATAGTACAGAGACCAATAAACCCACTTTTCTGCATAAGTGAAGTATGTGGAATTGATTGGAATGGTTATTTTAATGATTTAAAACTTCCATATATGCTTAAATGGCATTTGATTGCAAGATTTTGCACACAAAAAAAGGCAAAAAAAAGGACAATAAAAAAGTCTACAAAATGATCCCCAATTTGTAAGTATGCGCTGAAAAACACCACGCTTCTAATGGCTATAGAAAACTTCCCAATACTCTAAGCTTTAATTTGAGTGGTAATATATGGTTGTAGCTCTAACGATAAAGTCAGTAACATCATTAAGGCTACCTCTATGACAGAATGAGGTGCGACTTGGATAGAATTGTTGCGACAGATTAAAATCAAATATATCAACAACTTTAGAACCTTAGATTGTACAGAGACCCATGAACCCACTTTTCTGCATAATTGAAGTATGGGGAATTGATTGGAATGGTTATTTTAATGATTAAAAACTTCCATATATGCTTAAATGGCCTTTTATTGCAAAAAAATGCCAAAAAATGCAAATAAAATGAAAACGTCTAATAAATATCCTCAATTTGTAAGTATGTGCTGAAAAACAACATGCTTCAAATGGCTATAGAAATCTTTCCAACCTTCTAAGCTTTAATTTGAGTGGTAATATATGGTTGTAGCTCAAAAGATAAAGTCAGTAACATAATTAAGGCTATGCCTATGACAGAATGAGGTGTGACTTGGTGGATACTAGTACCAGTCAGACAGACTGAGGTGGTGGTGTGTATTGATGGAGACCACACCAGGAACTTAAAGGGATAACAAATATATATTTAATGAAATTATGAACAAATACAGCTTAAGCAAACAAAATGCATGTGCTTAGGGAGAGGGATCTTCCAGAACAATGAAGATTGGAGTCTTTATTAGCGAGGGTCACATAACTGAGCGGTCCCTTCTTAAGATCAGTCCTCTGTTTCAGAGTCAGTCAGTTCTGCCTCCATGGTCAGGTCCTCCTCTTCGGGTTGATTGTCACATGTTTGCAACTTGCACAGGTTTGTACATTTTAAGCCGTTGCTCATGCACTGGCATTCTGGGAGTTTGCATCTACGGCTGCGGTTGCAGGACAGCAGCTGCAGCACTGCCTCAGGGGCTGGAGATCCCTGCATCCATTCCACAGTGAGCTGGCCACTCTCATTTCTGGCCCATCCATGCTCGACTGGGCTTGGGACTTGCGGATGCTGCTGAAGACTGGCTCTCCAGATGCCAGCCTGGTAGTTGGCACGCATAGCATGCATGTAGAGGCAGTCCTCGCATGGTGGCAGCTGGCTAGACTCGAGCTCCCCACGCTGTGTGCAGAAAAGCTGGTGGCGGGCTGTGTTGATATCCTCTGTTGTTGTAGATGCTGTGTACAGTTTGCATGTGAATGCTTGCAGCTTCTTGAATAGGTCCATGGACAGTTCCCAGGACTGTCCCAGCTTGCGAAACACTTCTTGGAAATGCTCTGATCTCATGATGAGCTTCAAGGCTCTGAGCTTCCCACGACCTGCGAAGGCACTCAACGTGTCACATCCAGTGTCTGCATGCATGCCAATCAGAGCATTACAGACACCGTCTCCCACGGCCTGCCGTAGCTTGGTAATGTCAAGATACCTTACCCGGTTCTTTGTTCCACATTTCTGGAACAAGGGACAGGAGATATCAGCAGAGAAAGCCAGGCAGAGCAACAAGACATTGGTGTCATCAGCTGTCACTACAACAGCACTGTAGCCTTGATCTGCGGCATGAGCTGCATGCAGAATGATTCTAGTGTCAGCCTCTTCTTGGTTCGACTGGAGGCCTGCAACCTCAGCCCACTGATCCTTAGTGATGTGCAAGCAGCTTTCCTCACTGGCGATGTAGAGCTGCTTGTCGTTCAGTCTGCCCCTCAGCTTGGGTGTTTTCCACTCGGCCACCAGGAATCTTATGAGGTTGGCCTTGTTAGCTGAGCTGCTGAGAAACTTTCTCCATTGCTGGATGCGGTGACCTGGTGCAATGTTTCGGAACTGTATTCCTGTGGTGCATGCCCTGTTTGCTCTCTCTGCATTCTTGATCGAGTCCTCCCAATACACATCGAAGACCACATCGATTCTCTGGCTCCTGCCTCCTTCATGTAGGATTTGAGTCAGTGCTGAGTCTGCAAGTTGAGAGAATGTCTGGTCATTACCCTTCATCTTCTGAACCAGACTCATCCCATCAATGATGGTAGCAGATGGCCCAGGGATGGTCTCTGCTGGTAAAACCTGCTTCTCCAGCTCCCTGGCCAGAACAGCTTTGTTCGTCTTTCTCAGTGTCCCGTCTCCATTGGCGAGTGCCCATGGCAAAGGCCCTAGTGGGTGAGAAAGGACATCACTCATCTGGAGATGGCGGCTCTCTGCCACCAGGACCATGTGCGCGAAGAGCTTCCTGTCAGCCTGCAGAATGACCTTGTGTGGGTTGCTTACAGAAGGTTTCTTTCGCATATCTGAAAACGTCTTCAGCTTCTTCTTCGTCATCTTATCATGGAACTGGGTCTTTGGTTTTTTGTCTTCAAGCCGGTCCTGTTTGAATGCATCGTATGCTTCCATGCCAATTTTGTGGGCATCAAGAAGGTCCCTTGCTACATCTGGAGGGGGCAAGGTACCTGTCGAAATGCTGACAAACTCACTTTCATTTGGGTTGAAAGGGTTTGTCCAGTCATCTTCAAGAAGCATCACAATGGACTGTACATCTGCTTCATCTTTGGTGATTCTAGGCATCTGAAGGTCTGGATGGCTGAGGTGGGACATTCTGTGTCCCACCATCCCTCTGAGCTGCTTGAGGTAGGTGCTGCGGTACTCAGAAGTCAGGTAGTACCTCTCCACAGCAGCCCGTTTCAGGCTGAATCCCTTTGTACCTCCTGCTGTCTGGGTATCTCGGTTGACTGTTTCCTCAATGGTTTGATCTACTGGGATCCAGCCAAAGGGATTCTGGCTACCAAGCTGGACACTGAAGCCACCCTGCATGAACTGCTGGTGCACCTGTGGGTGATCAATGGGCAGGCGTGACATTGTGGCATAGTAGTGTGGCAGGAAGCGTGCATAATTCAGCTTGTCATAAGCAAAGCACCATGGGATCATGGCGCGGATTGATGTGAGGTGGAGCAGCCAATCCCCCTCTCTTGCTGCACGAAGCAAACCCAGCATGATCTCAGCTATATCGAGGTAAGACATCCAGAAAGCTGCCAGTGGGTGGCCATTCCTGAGGGAGGCAAGGTAGTCTTGGAACAGCTGGAGGATGCAAGCACAGGATGCATCATCCGTGAGTGCTATGAAGGAAGCCTGGGACACCTCATTGTGGAAATTGGAGATGCTCTTGAGGGCTTCTTCCAGATGGTGAACCTCTGCTCTGTGGTTTACTTGGATCCAAGGCAGAAACCCCTTCCAGGCTAGCCTCATCAGCGCCTCATACACAATCTTGTGAAGCCTGACAGCACGGTTGTACTTGCGCCCTTCCATCACAGCAGTGATGGATCCTTCTGCAATCACGCCAGACTCCACACACAATTCACGCAGGCCAGCATCTTGAAACCCTTCCCGATGGTTGATAGGACGTTGCAGATGGTATGGAATGCCCCCATTCTCAATATTATGTTCCTGAACTTCTCATGCTTCCAAATGATTTCTGAAGCCTTGGCGTAGAGGGCTTAGTCGAAGACAGACAGACAATCTCCTTCAGTTCTAGGCTTTCCATGATGTTGAGAGTTTGGTTCAGGACTTCATAGACAGTCGACATCTGGGTCGCTGGGGCATTGATTGTGGGCAGGTAGCTCACAGTGTCCTGCATCACATTCATGTCATTGCGGATGAGGATGTTGAATCCAGTCCAACTGCTGATAGTTTGGTCTTCTTCTGGGGTTGACATCCGAGTAAGCAGCCAGACTATGTTTTTGAATCTGGCATTCTGGACCTGTTTGTCTGCGTCAACATCTACGCTGACAGTGGCTGAGGGCCCCACTCTCCGACCAGCGTTGTACATGGGGAGTGATGCTGGTGCTGGGGAGATGCTCCTCTTCTTTGACTTTTCAAGTGTCTTAGTTTGAAATTGTGGCATTGGTCCGATGATTCTGGGCTGCACAGCAATGCCGTTTACCCGATGCGATGTGCCCTCTCCACTGGTTGTCTCCTCCAAACGGTCTATGTTGTCCCAGGCTAGAGTGGTGAAGACTCCTTGGTAGATGTTGCTTGGCAGTACCACGCCCATCTGCGTTCGTATTAAAATAATTAAATCAGATCCACTTTCACTCTCTCCCTCCGACTCACTTCTAAAAATCTCCTCCACTACATCCGACAGGGACATATATTTTTTCACCATCATATATATATATATATATATACAAGTTTGAATTAAAAAAATCAAAATTTACTCGAATCTCAATGTAATAACGATGACCCACTGTGCGCGCATAAAGCAGGCTGAATTGCGAGCTAAAATGGCTTCCGGATGTGTGCAACCAAGCCTGTGTTACTGATAGGATATTAAGTACTGATTATGATGATATGCGGGTTATGGTGATAAAATCCATATTTTCGGAGAACTAGCAACGTATTTTTGATGTGTTTAATTTGAAGACGCCTGGGTCTCTACCACTAGGGGCAGGCACAAACAAGTTAATGGGGACTCTTGGAAGATTAGCCAATGGGCTAAAAGAGTCAATAAAAATCAAATCAAATCATGCCATGATTAAACTAGCCAGCTAGCCATGACACATGGTAGCAATAACAACAGTAATCTGGTGCTAGCTACCTGTAGCTATGAGCATAAGGTAATTCAAACAGTTGACCTTCACCATCATGCCATGACCTTGTGTGGTGTTCATGTTTTTGTTACTCAGCCAATGTTTGAGGGTCTGGTGGACCCGACGCATTATTGGGTTTTTAAATCAATACAGCCATAACAATTTATGTAAAGATACTTACCAGAGAATCTTTTCGTCATCTTGATCAGCTACACACAGGCAAAGCTATTTATAGGCGAACCCCCATCCCCCAAGCAGGTGCGAGGTCTCCGTGCTTGAAATGTTACAATGTTGCAACTTTGTGCGTGAATAACTCACATTCCCACACAGAGACACACGCACACACACACACGTACGCACACACACACAACACACACGCACGCACACACACAAACGCGCACACATACACACAAACAGCAGAAATTATGTAAATGAGTGCATATTTACCTCATTTGCATATTTAAACATGACATTTCAGAAAACTTGTAATAAAATAAATTATTGTCTTAATGTAAGTAATCAACTGGGGAAGTTTCATTGTGATAGCTATTAGTTAATTTTTTTACCCCATACCCCCTATAGTGGCTTGCGCCCATGAGGTGAAAATAACAAAATGTTAAAGAAAATATGAAAAGCTGCTCATGTGGAAAGGTTATCATATATTAATTTACTTATATTGACCCTATAAACAATTTAGCATAGGTAAAGTTTTGCCGACTCAGTTGAGCCTGACAACTTGTCTGGCTCATGGACTATATAGGATGACCAGTTTGACCACCGCTGCCACAATATAAATCGGCTAGCAATTACAACAATACGTTATCGTACCTGATGCCAATTTAATAGCTAGAAAATGTTCCGAATGTGAGCTACGTTACAAGCCAATACACTCACAATTACCAAAGTGTGTACGTTAATGCATCCCCTTTCTGTCTGGCGATGAACCCCGGCCATATAATGGCGAGAATCCTTTGGACTCAGCCGCAACCGCAGAAGTAAAATTAGATGTTTTTCGTAACGAGCTATTTTTTCCTCTTAAAGTTGTTCCGCTCGGTCGACTGTGAACTGTACAACAAACATGCTGGATGCATTGACATGCTGATGCTGACAGAGAAGCGTTATGGCGTTGTCTCTGTTGAGCTCCTAAGGTTGAGCTGCAGCTAAATTAGCTGTGTTCGTGAATATTGGTTTAATTCGACTAGATTTTTGGTGGCTTGCTGATTTTTGGATGAAATATCTAATGTAACATGAACTGTAACGCTATATACGTAACGTTTACATAGTCATTCCTGTACAGAAGCGATGTCTTCAGACCTATAATCATTTTGATATTATGACCAAATTAATAAATACAGAAGAGCAAGAAATGTGAAATGGCAACGAACATTCGCTATTGAATGTGAAAGCAAGACCGTACAGATAATGTGTGGTATACGTGTAGTTAACTTACCCTCCGTGCTGGTAACGTTATTGTAGACGCTGGTGTTCCTTCCTGTCGCTGTATGGTCAAGTAGCCTATGACTTCGTGATTATCAAGCAGTTTTTTTTTCTTTCTCGCAACAACCGCTTTTAATATGAATAAAGTTTTAAATAATATTTATGTTGAACCTGGTGTTGAATGTCAGAGGACATTTCACAACTGCGAATGCTAGATAGTATCAAAGTTAGGCTGAACTATGGGTGCAATAATTTACAAAATACAAGTAACAGAAGTAAATTGAACATTCTTTTATTAAAACTATTCACAAGTTGATTCAAAATTTGAAATTGGTTTAGCAGTATGTGCAAGATTCATTTTAAAATAAGGTGAAAATTATAACAGCAATGTATGACTTTGCGAAAGCTACTAACTTTGACATATGTTCATTAAAACAACACTCATAAATACAATTTGCCAAAGAAGACGTGTGGAGAGAGACATATGTACAAAAATATAAAATTGGTTAGCCTACTTCCCAGTCCCTTCCATAAGTATTTCAGTGTACATCAACATATAATAATACCTTAGCCCTGCTATGAAAATCGAATTGGTTTGCAAGATCTGAAGCTATTACACATGGATAGCTGTACATGTGTGTCTTTAAAAAAATAAAAATAATAATTGAGGCACATATTTGTTGGAACCAAAGAGCAAATGGACTGAATGTTCATGTCCACAAGAGGGCAGTGTGAGAGCTGCTTTTGTGCATTTGTAACTGAGTTCCATCGACGCGAGGTTGTCAGACTGTAGAGTTCCTGGTTGTGGATGCCTGGAGGCTGTGCTCGATTAGGTGCATCGCTCAGGAGTAGAAAGTCAGCACGCTCTTTTGGTTGCCTCGAATAAGCAAGGTGGGTGGAAGGTTCTTTGTGAGGATGTCCAGCCAAGCCATGTAGAGATGGTCAGAGACTGCTCCCTTTCGAGCAATGGGCATGCTCCTGGATAAGACACAAGTCATTACTCTCTGGTGCAAGTCATTGGTTCTGCCCTGAAGTACTGATTTGGCTGAAGTTTTGTTTTTGGACAAAATGGTCAGGATCAGGATAAGAGTTGGTTGTTCTGACCTTGAATCGGTTTTTAAGCACAGAATGTATTTTCGTGTACTTTCAACACCCATCTCTTCACTTGAATTAACATTATAATGTATACAGACAGATATGCTTTGTACGTGCTTTGAAAGTCTGGATCTGCATTTTATCACGACAGGCAGCCCTTATCTGGCTTCTCACTCACCACCGAAAAGCATCAGAACCGTTTGTACTGTACTTACACGATGATAAGGTTGGCGCTTTTTGAGTTCTCCTGCAGAAGTTCATTAAGTCGGACTTGAAGAGTTGTCTGCAGGGGAAGAAGATGCAGCGCGTGATGGAAGATCAGTACTTGATACGTTTGCATGAATCATTTGGACCATCCCTTTCTTAGGAAAACTTTTCTCACCTTTTCCTCAAACATTTCCAGCTCCGAGTCGGTGATCATCCAGGAGTTCTCTGTCCTCTGCACACTGGCCTGGTCTTTACCCGCCTCGTGGACGCAGAAAGGCTCGACCATGTTCTTGAAGGCCGTCCAGCTGGAACAGGGGGACAAACGGGGACAGGCGATAAGCCCCCAGGTGAGACTGAGGGTATAACATAGTGCTGATACGAGAGGACGAGACTTCATGACCTCCTCCATATAGGCGGAGCTATCATGTGTCATTCGTCTCACTGATGTCAACCAGTCTTAGGTCATTTATTTTTTAAACAGATTTTTAGTCTTTGAAGCATATTCTGCCTGCCTCTGTCCACTCCACAGCCCACTGGATGAAAGTACCATGAGACACACTCGTATAGGACCCTACTATCTAACAGAATGAGTCATGCAGCAGCTCCGATCTAATACATTTTCTTGCATCGCTTTTCATGCTCGCATAACTCAGCTGGACGCATTTATTGTTCTCTTTCATTGTAAGTCGTTCTGGATAACATTGCTAAATTAATGTAGTATAATGCTCAGAGCAAGTCTTCATTTGTTCAGACAAGTCAGTGATGGACAGCTACACCTATTACGGGGCGGATAAAAGGCAATGAAGCATCTCTCTCCCATCTCTAGAGCAAGCGAGCGCTTGCGATTCTTTTTCAAACACGAGCACTTGAGATCCACACTGTTCCTTACTTCTGTTCACTGGGTTTATTGTTCAGGTCATCGATGACATTGATGTCCGTGCATTTGATCCGGAATTTCTCCAAAAGAGACTGCATGCTAAAAAAAAAAAAACAGGTAAAATGTGTTTGAATTAAAAACAAGTTTAAAATAAAAATGGACATAGGTCTTCGGATCCTGACTACCGGTTTTATACTCCAGGTAACATGCTTTTTGACCGCTACTGCCTGCCTGAAAAGCAGTGAACTCTACAGTGAACTCTACTTCTGCCGTTATCAGAAGTAGAGTTCTGCCGTTACCACCCCACGTACTCTGCTTTGTCTTGTTCAATGCGACCGGGTTCGCCCGCGATGAAGATCCTCATCTTGCAGTCCTTCCACTTCTTCCGTGTGGTCAGGATGTAGGGGATCAGGAGAGCCAGACCTGTAGCGATCAATGAGGTCATTGCAGAGACTGTCAGTTCACCCCCCCCTACCCGCACCCCCATTCAGCGGCTTTTGTCTGCACACCTTTCGTTCAGTTAGAGTGAGGTCTTTCCTTCAATGTGGTCATTGTCTCTTGTGTTCAATCAGTGTCATCATTAACATGGTGATACATCACAAGCAGTCATTTGGCCTTTTGTTCCATTGAAGCAGTCATTAGAACTTTTACTTTTACTTTAGTCAGTTAGACAGGTTAGATAGGGTGATCATGAAAGCAGCCAATCCATCAAAGCAGTCATTACAGCTTGGAATACATGGCCGCCCTTTAGATCATTCACATAATGGCCAATGTTTTAGCAAAGTGAAACAGTTCATTTCACCTGCTTTATTGCAAGGTGCATCTTCCAAAAATTTCTAGAATCCCCCCCCCCCCCCATGTGTTTGCATGAGAGATGATCTGGCTTATCTAATATTTGGCTGTTCTTTCTCTGATTATACCACTGTGAACTGTGCCTCACATACTTGGGTAAATACTAGGCGGATGAGGCAATGAGGTTCAAAATTAACTGAAAAATATGATGTTGGAAGGGAAGCCAGGGGTTTGCCATGGCCTTTGAAAGGGACCTCATGGTGACAGTGGACACGTTACCTCCGTCGTCAAAGAGCCACCACACATCGATAGTGCCCTTGCCCTGTTTCTTCTGGAACTGAGTGCTGGCCTCCTGTAGCCTCTGGCTCACCTTAACCTGCTCTGCAGATTGAGGTACATTGACGGATACTGCAGGGAGAGAGCGCGATATAAAGTGAAATAGAATAGAATAACTTATATTTTCCCGTTAAGGAACTTCAGTTGTAGCCCCAGCAACAACAAAAAAGACATAGACAGTGGAGCAGACCCACAACACACAAACAAACTTATCAAATAAAGACATTCAATATTGAACAATGCATTGATCAAACTAATTAAGTGAATTAAAGTAATAATGTATAATTATAATTAAAAATCAGTATGAATATTTGTAATATGGGTTCAATGCCAGTGTATTTTAGGTGAGATGCAGCCCACAGTTTTAATGGAAATAAATCTCTTGCCGCATAACAAATCTGTCTTGCATCAATAAAACAGTTTTTCTGTGTTGTAGGAGTACGGTGCCAGGATGCCGCAGTGTGGCGAGGCTGAAGGAGCTTGTTATATTAGAGTGGGGCAACTGTCCCAGCAGACTTATGAAGGCTGAAAGGTTGTTATACAATACATTATCTATCTCTCCTATTTCCATTGGAAAGATTTTAGTGACACATGGACATTTGACTGAAGATACATTCTAACACCACACAGTGTAAATCTGAGAAGTGTATGGCAGAGTGTAGCTACCTCTGGTGAGAACTTGCTTGGATGGCTTCCTGGACCTCTTGAACATCCCTCTCTTGCCAACCTCCTCGTTCTCCAGAGCCAGCTGTTCCGTCGTCAGCCTCTCCAGTTCCTCTGAGGGTGAGAACGGACAACATTGAGGTGAGATAATCCTTTAAGGTGTAAGATCACAATTATGTGATCAGAACGCTCTTAACTGAACATTCTATTGCTGACATAATCACTACTGGTAATTGGAAGGCAATGGAGTTCTAGAACACACAAAAAAAACATTCCAAAAAAACAAAGGATTAAAGCAGTGTTAGAAATGCTAGGAACTTTGGAACTAAAAACTTCTCACACAACTGATATTCCAAGTCGTCATTTAGTTATTTGCACCCCCCCCCCTTCATCCAGGTTTTTTTTTTACAGAGCTTATATATTATCCATTTATGCTGCTGGATGTGTACAGGCAATTCAGGTTAAGTGCCTTGCTCAAGGGCAGAAATGCCTGGGAACATGCCCTCAACCTTCAGGGTTCGAGCCCAGCTCCTCCTTAACCACTAATCCATAGTGCCACCCCACTTCCAGAGATTTACTCAACGTCACAGGCATGATGTTTAATGCAAAGCCTGACCTCAGTGGGCTGATTGCTATCAAAGGAAGAGGATAAATAACACAGCAGAAGAGTGTTTAAGAAGAGAGGCTTGGCAGTGGGAACAGATTGAGTATTTGGACACATGCCCAGCTTAAACCAGACAAAGACCATTCAAAATTGTGTTTTTCACCGGCGTTGTAAAATCGAAAGACTTGCACGTGGCCGTGAAGTTGGAGACTGCTTCACAGTTTGTTTGCTTTCTGTGTGTTTGCCGTTTTTAATGGAATACTGTGTGTTTTTGCGCTGTGTGTGTGCGCGTTTGTGCTGTGTGTGTGTGCATGTGTGTGTTTGTGCTGTGTGTTCAGTGGGTGTATTCTGACTGAGATGGGGAATTGCCCACCTTGGGCATGGACGAAGTGCGAGACGTCCAGTCCCTCAGCGATCCGGAGTATCATTGCGCCGTACTCATAGTCGAATGCATCACTGACAGATGGAAGAAGACAGAAACGGGTGATTTAGATCTCACTGTTACAACCGTCACCTGGACAGGGGTCTCAGACGCTGGGAGGAGTGAAGGCAGAACTTACTGCAGGATACCAACGTAGCTCTGAACGTCCACTTCTTTGGCTGTCGCCCAGTTTTTCTTGAATCCGAGCACCAGCGTGTTTGGCTTCATTCGACCAAGGCCTGAGGCCTAATTAAAAAACGGACGCCAGTTTATGGATAGCAATATTGTCAAAGGGCACTTAAGGTCACACAGTTTCTTAAGATTTTGTTTGAACTCCAGAGGAAGCCTCTACATTAATGTAAAAACAATCATACACTACTCTAAATCTTTATAAATCTGTGTTATGGCCCACCGAGCACATTATCTGTAGTTTTTTTTTTTCCACATTAAGCAACTGCATGTGGCCTTTGAAAACAAACCCTCTCAATCAGTTTATTGACATTTATTTTGTACACCGCTAATATATAGCCTCTGTGAGAAAAGCTACAGCACAAGTTTGTATTGCGCCACAGAGTGTGGTGTCTATCAGCCAGTAAATCTTGGCTTTTTGAAGTTTGAAATCCTGATAGCATGCTGTGGGCTTATCTCGCCTGTGGTGATAAGGACCCTGACACAGTCCTACAGCTTTGTCATTAACTTTGAGTCCAAATTCTGGTCTTTGGGATCATGTACCTGCATGAGGCTGTCCACTCCCTCCCTGAAGTTCTCGGTTGCCACCGCCGCGTAGAACGCTTTACGCTTCTTGTTGTTGAGCCACATCTGGTACTTCTCCATGCTGCTATTCATCTCCATGACGGTCTCATTTTTAGGCCCCTGGGGAGGACAAAATCCAATGTTTCCAAAGTCACTAGCTCCAAAGGCCAGTGTCAACCCCTTTAGACTTGTCTACACTTGCAACTTCCCAGTTTATTGATGTTTCAGATAGTAAAAGCAATATTTTTGGGTGATGTCTTCCACAAGGAGATGTTCCATTTTGGCCTGATGTAATTCATGCGACTCGCCGATCCTTTTTGGTGGTGAGAGCAGGATCTTACCACAAACACCTGGCAGGTCAGGCAAAGCCCGTAGTTTTTGGTGAAGGAGTGGGCGATGTCGAGCAGAGCCGGCCTGGTCTTTGGGGATCCGGTCAGCACCATGCACTGGGGCCTGTGTGGGCACAGGTGTCTTTACAGTAAGCTCACCTGTGTAACTGCACACTTGTAATGTCTCAGGCTTTCAATGGCCATTCTTTATCGCGCTCACCTGAAATTTTTGACATGGTCATCCACTCCACTCAAAGTCAGTGTGTTGTTCACGGCATTGATGAATGTCACAGCTTGGGTGGAAGACCCCCAGTTTACGTCTATGCGAGGCAGGGAACAGGCGAATGCAAATTCAGTATAGAAACACATCAGCGGTAAGACTTCCTGACCTGACCTCTAAGTCTACAGCCTTGTCGCTCTGTATAACAGCATCTGATAGGTGATTGTAATGTAATGTAATTTTCCCATACCTGGCTTCTTCACTGTAACATAGATGTAGAGAAAGATCTCAAGAGCATACGTGATGAGAGCTGCCCACCAGTTGATGACGAACATCACGGCGCAACACAGCAGGGCTCCAAACAGAGACAGCCACATATTATAGAATTTGTATCCAGGTCTCCATCCTGTGGGACAGCAAATCGACACACCAAACGGGTCAATGTGTGTGTGTGTGTCCAGTCAACGAACAAACTAATTTTGTCTGACAGCTGGTCCATCTTGACGTGTTTGTTGACTGGCTTATTTCAGTGGAGGGCTCCTCAACCCTTGTCCTGGAGGGCCGTAGGATCTATGGGGAACTCAACCCTGTACTTGGATAGTTGTTGTTTCTTTAGAGAAACTCAACCCTGGTTCTGGAGGGCGACAGTACCTACAGGGCTAACGGACCTTGGTGTCAGAGGGCTATAGATATACATATAGATGTAATCAACTGTGGGCCTAGAGGAGTGACAGTGACTGCAGGCCATTGTCATGTTTGAACCAATTAAAAAAAATGTATGTGTTGGCAGTTTTAAAAGACTGAGACCTGCTGGACTGCAGCCCTCCAGGACCAGAGCTGCTTTATTGAAGGTGCTCTCTTTCAGTATGTTTGACAAGGCCATGCATCCTCACACTGACAAGCCATTCCTTTATGAGGAACATGGTAGGACCTCCCTGGCAATATGCCATCGTTATGAAGTGTAACATGACCTCCCATGGCTGGCACATTGCCTTTAACCTGGGTGACCTGACAGAGTGAAAACGGCAAGGAACACAAATTGACCTGGTGATTTAGCGTAGGAGGCGTGGAAACAGGAGAAGTTGATGAGGGCGTAGGACGCCAGGAAGAAGTTTGAAATGATGGGAGCGATTATGTTGAGTTGCGCTGGTAAAAAGAAAAACAGACACAAATCAGGAGGCAGTGTGCAAGGCCTTTGACACACAGACATTGACATAACTATCTTGACTCAATGTGGTGCTGAAAAATGTCTGATTGATAACTGTAAATGTTGATACTTGTATCTGTAATGATAAAATCCTACCAATGGCACATCAGATGAAACCGACAGACTCAGCTGTGATTGGGTGTTCGCAACGCAGTTACCTATGAGAATGAAGGCTACAGCAATGATGAAGGTCAGGATGTAACCGCGGATTGGCTCGTTGTTTTTGCCATACCCCTTGGCAAAGAATTCCAGTCCCTTGTAGATGTTGTCTTGGCACAATGCCTGTGGGTAGTGATGTAAAGGGTTAGGCTAATCACAGCTGTTGTAAAAAAAATATATATATATAAATAAATAAAAAAACAAAGTGCTGATGTGCATATGCAGCTCTTGTATCTCATCGGCTGATATAAGTTCAAGGTGAACTGACAGTATGACAACAAATTATACCTTTGTATTGTATGTTTTTATAGTTCTAGTTTATGGCAGTACTTGTTTATATAATTTTCTATTGATAAAGCACTCTTACTTTCTTGAAACAACTATGTCTAATTGGTAAACTCGACGTTCTGAACTTGCCTGAAAGACTTTGGGTGCACTAACAAGAGAGGCCAAGGCTGAGGAGAGTGTGGCAGAGAATGTTCCGGCTATGATCAGTGGCCCGTACCCAGATATCATTGTCATGACCTGGAAGAGTTTGGACACATGCCGTTTATACATGTAACATTACATTCATTTAACAGATCCGGTCTTAGCCAGAGTGTCTTACAATATCGGAGAAACATAAGTACATTAACCTCTTATATATACAGTATACACAAACATATATGCTGTATATACACACACGCAAAGTATGTATGTATGTATACATCCAGTGACCTATTACTCATTTCACAAGATTTTAAGACAATAATGACAACAATAACAACTTCTCTGTCTATTTCTATATTAAAAATATAGAAATAAACGCAATAATGGTAAGTACAGTAATAAACTTGGCTATGACGGCATTATTACGCAGTTCCGTTTTCACTTGACGATGCCACACAGTATAATCATCGGACTTTACACTTTACGGAAAGCGACTGCTGGCAGACCTGGAAGTTGTTCATGAGGCCGTATTTGCAGTTTTCTATTTCGCAGGAGGAGAAGTCGTAGCCGAGCTCGCACGCAACTGAGCCATTGCAGGAGGTTCCCGCTGTGATGATGTCGCTGGTGTTTCCGGTTGCATCACGCACCACCGTGGCGGCTGAGATGCGGGGAACAACAGCACTGGTTTTACTTCAAAAACCTGACATTGCTCAAGGGCAGGAGCATGACCTGAATTCCTACTCTCATAATGCAGTTTTATAGGTTTATTGTTGAGAGGAGTGGCAATGTAGACCACGACACAAGCTAAGTTTAGATTAAATAAATGAGTAATCTTCAGAGGGTAGGTGGTGGATGGTAACAAAGGTAGGAATATATTAACCTTCCAAAGAACTACGCAATAAAACAAGAAAGAAGAAAGCTGTGCTTTCATCCAGAGTATTTTGCTTGCACTTTTGTACTTCAAAGGCAAACTTCTGGCCAAATGTTATTTTAGTTTTATCCAAATCCCTTGTAGTTGCCATCTACCAGCAGTTTTATGTACAGTGTGTGGCAATGAGACATCCGTTACTTAGAGGCTCCTCTTGCACATTGTTGGCGCCTTTATTAAGTACCCCAAGGCACTGTGTCAGCGTCCGGATTGGACGAGAGGTGCTCTGGTATTATGATTGGACGAGAGGTGCTCTGGTATTATGATTGGACGAGAGGTGCTCTGGTATTATGATTGGACGAGAGGTGCTCTGGTATTATAACTGATCCCTCAGTGAGGCTTTGTATTTCAATCTTTTTCTTTCTCTTTTATTTATAAATATTCAAATGGGGTCTCCCCCCAGTCTCCCGTTTTAATTTGCTGGAGACAATGAGGGGGTCCCAGAGCAGAAGGTGCTTGGGTAATGTAGTCATTACATTACTGTCAGTTTTTCAATTGTAGTGCTTCACTCAGAGCTGCATTAAAGAATGAAATCAAATGAATTCTGGGTTTCTCAAGGATATAGGTTTCACAGAGTAGTTCTTTTTTGTTTTTAAATTTTTACTAGTAAATTGGTGAGGGACGGGGAAAGCAATCATCAGTTAACTGAAGAACATTATATAAAGAACAACGATGCAATCGCAAAGAGCATTGAATATCATTAAATTGGAGTGTATAACATAATGAAACAATAATGAGGTCTATATCATAGCAGAGAACTAAAAACAAGGAATTCTTAATTCTGACTGTACTACATATGATATATTCAGCAAGTCGATGTTAAATTCAGTAATAATCGATGATATTTAGTTAGTTCGCTGATTTTGATTTCTTGGTTAAAACTTGAATGCAGTGTACTTACTCACGCAGAGAGCCACAGCCTGATAGGTCGCCCCTGTGATTAAAATGGCCAGCAGGGTTCCTTTAGGAATGGCAGACTGGGCATCCTGCAACAAGGAAAACAAAAATCAGAGACGTGTGTGTGTGAGTGTGAGAATGATTGAGATAGTGTGTGTGAGAGAGTGAGTGAGAGGTTTGATCAGATCTGTGAATATAAGATCCTGCAGATTGCCACTAGGTTCTGCAGGGTTCTGCAGGGTTCTATGTTATAGAAGGGCTCTTCCTTGCCATGCTTTGTCCGTCTCACCTTCAGATCCCCAGAGATGTTGGCACCAGCCAAAATGCCTGTGGCAGCAGGGAAGAAGATGGAAAACACAGAGAAGAACGATTCTCCATCCCGAAAGTTTGGCGCCAAGTTGTCAGTAAATATGGACACTGTAGGATGAGAGAGGTGGTCAAGTGGCCAGCCACAATCCACAGTCAATGAGTCTCTATACATCATAATGAAATGTTGTTTTTATAGTACAATATCATTAAACTTTGAGTACAAAGCAATAAAGCACGGAAAATAAAATAAAAACATATTAGTCAACAGTAAAACCAGAACACCAATAATATGCTATACAGTTGATTAAAAAAATTTAATGAAATATGAAAAATAATACTTCAGTAAGGCATGCTAGAAGGACCCCTTCATTTGCTTGACCGCTTCAGCCCTATATGTGTTCTACTCACTGTGATAATTGAAGAAACCCTGGGATTTCTTGGTGTCTGTGGCAGGGATGAAGGTGCCCACGAATACGTTGACAATGGCGACCAGGAGGATGACCAGCAGGATGAGCTGAGCCTAGAGCAGAACCACATCACACTGCATGGACGCATGTATCGTTACATCATCACGCTGTAGTTAACTATCCCAGTCATTGCCATCCTGTATACTGCGGCATGTGTCATTGCATAAATGCTCTCCTAAATATTCTCGCAGTCATTACTGTCCTCTACGTGCCACAAGCCATATTTGGGTTAACAGCTGTTGAATTGTTGATAATTTTGGTTATATTCTTTGATGTTAATCATTGCAGACCTTGTGTATCCTTATAGGTGGTGGGGGGGGGGGGGGAATCCCCTCCCCCCCCTTTGTCTGTAATGTACAGCAGGTATCCCCTCACCTTTGCCTCCCACTCCATACCAGCCACTGATATCCCCAGGAGCAGCACCACCGTGATGCAGCCCACAATCCTGATGTCATTCACCGCATCCACCATGAGGGCATTATGCTCCTGTGAAACATGGGCATGCCACGGTAAACACTGAGGTAACATCTTAATCAATACTGAGGTAAACACCAAGATCAAGAGTTCTGTGCAACCTCACAATAAAGGGTCACCTGATTTGTATAACCCCCCCCCCCCCACTAATAATACTAAATATTTTTTTCCTTTCAAATGATTAAGATGTTTTTAAGAGTATATTTAGTTCACAGGAATATGTTTGAATGTGATACCTAAAAGGTCAAAGTATTTCAAAAACATATTTGACCCAAGTCTGCACATCACGTTGAGGTAAACGCCATCATTTGCCCATAAAGCGCATCACACACTTGTAAACAGCCGTGGAGTTTGTCCCGGCAAATCGCTGATAATTTTCATGATATTCTCAGATAAATGCAGACAAATGCAGTTCTGGCATATTAATGAATTTGTTATCTTTCAAATGGATTAAAGTCCAGTGAAAGTTGAATTTTTACTTCCTTGTTCCTGTCAAAAACACTTGTTGTTTTCTTCTGCGTGGTTAGCATAATCAGGGACAGTAAATGGGTCTCTTCATGTTTGGAGTAAAGGTGTCATTGAGGAACACATCTTGAGAAGGTCCAGTTAGCATAATCTGGTACATTAAATGGGTCTCTCCGTGTTTGGGGTAGGTGTCTTTGAGGAACACATCTTGAGAAGGTCCAGTTAGCATAATCAGGTACAGTAAATGGGTCTCTTCGTGTTTGGAGTAAAGGTGTCATTGAGGAACACATCTTGAGAAGGTCCAGTTAGCATAATCTGGTACATTAAATGGGTCTCTCCGTGTTTGGGGTAGGTGTCTTTGAGGAACACATCTTGAGAAGGTCCAGTTAGCATAATCAGGTACATTAAATGGGTCTCTCCGTGTTTGGGGCAGGTGTTTTTGAGGAACATACCTTGAGAAGGTCCACAACTGTCTCTGCGAACCCCACCACATACATGGCCACAGCTACTGCATTAGCGAAGGCGAAGATCAGGCCAATGGAGCCACCGAACTCGGGTCCAAGACTGCGGGAGATCAAGTAGTACGCGCCCCCTGGAACAGGAGCCATACTCAGACTCACCCATCCATTACCTTATTTCATTTGGTACGTTTATTTATTTGTTACATTAATTTAATCAATTTGTTCATTTAGCAGATGTCTTTATCCAGAGAAAGTTACAGAACAAATTTTGTAAGTGCTTTCAAAGTGGGAAAAAAAGAGAACTGCTACAGAAGCGGGAAAGGAAATGCTCTCAGAACAAAAGAAAAGTCAATAAATAATCATTTATAAATAAATAATTCCTCAATATTTGATAAAATGTATTTAATAAATAACCACACATCAGTCATGTGTTCACATTATATACATGGAAAAACATGAATAGCATGGTGAGATCTGTGTGTGTGTGTGTGTGTGTGTGTGTGTGTGTTTGTTTTTTATTTGCACCCAGATTAGTGGCAAGTGTATACGTTGTCTTACCTCCCCTGACCACTCCATTGGTGCAGATGGCAGACATTGACAGCCCAGTAACTATGGTGACCACCATGCTCAGGGCAATGACCACAGTTCCCAAACCTGGAACACAACGATCCATAAAACGTCCTCATTCCTGCCACCCAGTAATCAAATCACAATTTCGTCTGCATGTTGAAAACGTTTCATCCTTAGTCAACTGCACCCCAGGAATGCAAATGTAGGCCTGCAGTATTTACTCACTAACACTATAAATATTTGTGATTGTTCCATTGTAGAACTTTCTGTAACTTAACACTTTAGCACAAGCACTGCCACATTAGGCTATTAGGAGTAACCTACTGTAGCTTTACTTTGTATTGTGTTGAGCGGGAACTGGATCGTATGGATATGCACATTATGGTTGGCTTTTGGATGCTTTTAATGTTGTATATGTAGTTATGTTGTTGTTATTGTATGGAAGCAGGTGGTTTCTTGTAACTTCTGCTGACAGGACAGTAAAGTTTCTTGACCTGGCTATCTTGTTCAAAAGTGTTGCTGTACAGGGTTCAGCCACAGTGTTTTGAGATTGTCTGTGTGTCAAGAGACATTTTAAAGGGTGTAATTAGCAGTAACTCTTTAGCTTGTGAGTGATGCTGCCCATGAAGCTCATGCCGAAATTACTTACTGACCCATAGAGCACCTTCAGAAAATGAAGGTGACTTGCAGTGGGTCACAGCTGGATCGTTCTGAGGGATTGTTTGTGCTCCGAAGACTTCAGGCTATAACTCAGTGCCAAGTGCCTCTCTCTGTGTTTCGTTCTTTTACCTGGAGCTTGTGGCTATCTCCTATTTAATTACACGTCGTAAAAGGTTATAACACCAGTCCGACTGGCCCATGTGTATGTGGGCTGTGGACAAAGGGCACTGAAACTCTCATCAGTGACATCACAGGGAGTGCCCGGCATTATCCCCTCCCACTTAAAGAGTGGCCCAGTCACAAAGCTCCTCTCTGCTGCTCAGGCTGGTGTGGTTTGAGTTCAGCCTGGCTATTGACATTTTACCTTCAGCTAAAGGGTGCTCTGAGCACTCAGCAATGAGCTGAGTCTAAGTCCTTTCCCTTGATCAGTTTTTGCTATGACCACTGCTTTCCTAAAAAGTTTCCCATCATCCATTGGGCACTGAACACACCATCCCTGGGATTGGCTCAACAGCAGCGGTTGGCCGTCTCCTTGATCTCTCGGCTTTAGTAGCGACCATCACTCCTTATTATTAGCCCTCAGCCCGGTGCTGAAAATCTCATCAGAAAAGCATATAGTCACAGCTTAAAATCTGAATCCCCGGCACATTCGGGCAGCGAGCTGGCTTCACAGATCAGAGGGTCTTATTTGAGTGGGGAACATGGGCTTTGAAGTCTGTTGTTTTTAATTGGAGTTAATGAGCCTCAGAGAGTGTGTGCAGAGGGGGAAAGGACTGGTCCAGGCAGGAGGGGCCTCTAGAAGGGGAGGGCCATTTGGGTTTTCTGTGGAACCGTTTGGCCAGTTTGGTCACTCACCGCTGCCTGCTTGACCGAACACCCAGGAGACACGGATGAACAACATCACTCCCCAGATGTTCAGCATGCACCTCACCTGGAAAGGTAACGTCAAGGTGAGTCTGCAGCCATATCACACAACGGGGCCACACACACGCACGCACGCACACACACACACACACACACACACACACACACACACGCAGTCACATGACCCAGCGACTGAGGAGGCCTGAAATGCAGTGTGTGGTAAAGATGAAAACAGACTGAAAGTGAATTATGGAACTACAGTAGGTGCTAATACCAGGTAAAGGTTGAATATGTAAGATAAAGGTGTGTACGGTAAAGGTATTCAAAGTAAAGGTGTAATGTGTGAGGTAAAGGCATATGTTACGTAAAGATGTTGTGTAAGGTAAAGGTGTAATATGTAGGGTAAAGGTATTTAAAGTAATGGTGTAATGTGTAAGGTAAAGGTGTAATATGTTAGGTAAAAATGTTGTGTAAGGTAAAGGTATAATATGTCAGGTAAAGATGTTGTGTAAGGTAAAGGTGTAATATGTCAGGTACAGATGTTGTGTAATATGTCAGGTAAAAATGTTGTGTAAGGTAAAGGTATAATATGTCAGGTACAGATTTTGTGTAAGGTAAAGGTGTAATATGTTAGGTGTAATGTGCAATTTTTCAATGTCAAGTGCCCAGAAAAAGGACAAATTCTCTGTGAGGCGTGTGCGTGTGCGTGTGCGTGTGCTCACCAGCACGCCCCTGATCCAGCCAAATCTGACCGCTCCACTTGTTTTCTGGGGAGCGAAGGACTCCACATCCTCAGCGGGTGACCCCTCACTCCCGTCTATTCTGTCCATGGTGTCTATGCCATCATTCTGCAACGAGAAACAAAATGCTAATCCTGGGTGTGCTAGGATGCCAAACAATAAGCCGACAATTTATTAGCCTTCATTTCTTCATGTGATTTATTTGCTTTGCTTACACTGTGATACATTATGCAGTTTATACAGCAAGGTAGTTTCTTAAACCAGTCGAGTTAAGTTCATTCCTGAGGGGTATCGATGCAGAGACTTAAACCTGGAAGGCTAGGCTAGAAGCCCACTGCTGGAACGGCTACACTGCTATACCACTCCAAGCCTTTACCACGACCTCACTTCAATACACTGTACCGTGAACACAATGCACCACTTTAATACACAGTGCTATTGCCACTACACCACACTGAGCATGCACAATAGGTTTTTGGTATTTAGGGACAATAAAAGTATGGGGAAATTAAATTAAGGAGGGGAAAAAACCTGTTATTTTGGTCTATAAAAAAAATGAAGAGATTGGGCATTGAATGAGAACAGAGGCCAAAACAGACTATTCTGGGCGAAAGACACTGTGAAGTTCTGTCCCTAAATGTGTACAGGCCAGTGGACCCGTTCTACTTTCTACAGTTTCTAAATGAGAGCTGATAGCACCCCACTACCCACTCCATACCTAACAAATTAAATGTCTTAACCACTGTACCAGTATCTTAACCGCACTCTACTACAATGTGCCCTGCCATTCCGCTATCTCTACTTCTGTACTCTCACTAAAGAAAAAAAGGCAAATTGAATGTTTATGCTGCAAACAAGCAGGAGCGGACCCTTCCTCGGGAGAGTTCTTAACACCATTTGCATTAAGTGCTCTCATTTACGGGGAAATAAAATTAGGAGATCAATGGATTGTCTGCAGGGAATAGTGCTTTATAAAGCGTGTGTTTATCTGTGGCTGTCTCCTCTGGTCCCGGTCTGACTGCGTGCTCCTGCTACCTGCCCCCAAAACGTGCCTGTAATTCATGAGCGTGGCTTCCCTTTGCATTGCCAGAGAATGGACACCCTGGAATACTACTGCATTAATGCAGTGATGGACTTGCATGAGAATTTGTCTGACTCAGCATTTCTTTATGCTTGCAGTCAGCACCCTGTCTGGAATTAGCCAAAAAACAAACGCTAAAGACGTGCACAAGCAAAGGTTTGGGTGGGGGGGGGTTTGAATATTTTTCTGCATACCCTCTCCTGCGACGTTTCATATTTCTCCTCAGTACAGCAGGGGTTTAATTGAAGTTAAGTTCACCTTCAGTGTTATACATGCGACACACAGGTAACACAGAGGCTATGCACAGGTGACGGGCAGAGGCTATGCACAGGTAACACAGAGGCTATGCACAGGTGACGGGCGGAGGCTCACCTTCTGGAAAACATCGTGCAGCTCCTGCAGCGAAGGCCTGACCGCGCGGTGACCGCTGACGCTTCCCACGTTGCGGTAGTGCTCGATTCGCGGCACGCGGTCCAGAGTGTTGTGGCCAAAGGCGCTGACCACCGACGGCCTGACCTCCCTCTGCTCGTTGGCGGAGAAGGGCGTCTCGTAAGGGGGCGGGTCGTCCCCGGCGGTTTCGAAAGCCGGGTTCTCGTTCTCGCCCCCGCTGGAGTTGAACCTCTCCATCGCGGCCGCTGTGAGTGCTTTCCTGCCTTTACGATCCCAGCCTGGAGGGTCAGATCAGCCAGCTGGAGAGGGGCGCTTTAGGTTTTCAAAATCAAACGGGACCTTCAATGTCAAAATTCAACAACTTGAGACAGCGCGCCACCTATCTCAACGATAACACAGCAATCCTGCCCTGCAGTTTGAACTATAACTCCACTGCATGAAAAACATGTGCCACAGGGGGCCTACTCTGCACTTGCCTTTATAGTCTCCCTGACCCCGGGGCAGTTGGGTGGGAAGAGCCGATTGGCTCTGCCCCTCGGCTCTACCCTCGGGAATTCAGACAGGATGGCAGGATTGTCCTTGCCTCACTAAAAGGGATGAATAGGGGGGTCGCTTAAAAATTAACCAGGCCATAAACATGAAGAAAAGATAGAGACACTTATTGCCTTTTTTTTTTGAAGTATTGATTATTAATACTGTTGTCTTGATGCACCTTGCGGGAGCACATGTTGTGCCAGAGTTTATGGGTTTATTTTTAGTGCTGTTCTGAACAAGGTGCCCAGTCAAGATGAATCATCACCTGGATATTAAGAAATCACACGGGAGATTATATTAGAGGGACACACCTGACTGACAGAAGGTTGAGTCCCTGCGACGCTTGCTGTGGTAAATTCCACAACATCAGCCCAGAAAGCTCCCGAATGGAAAAATACATTTAATATTTTCTGCGCTGGAGATGGTATTTGCATGTGGGGGTCGTGACTCACGTTTGCATCAGGGAGGAATACCAGAGATTTTATTATTAACGTTTCGAACAGGCACTTGAACATGAAGCTGTTATTTAACAATAACAGAATCAGTGAATATGGTACGCTCGCCAAAAATGCACCGTGAAGTAGCACCTCACAAGATAGTTAATATAACATTATAAAGATCTACAGATTAATATTACAAAAGAGCTTATCGTTATTACAGCAAAAGAGTGACTTTATCTCATCTAACAGTACTACTCTCTGTGCCACATTGGTTAGACACTATGAGCTCTCTTCAGCTCTCCGATAACACAAATGTTTGAAGTACTCATGTTTTTTATTGATATATTTTTTTACTTGCTACTTGCTCCAGTATTTTCACTGGATGGAATCCCACAGGGAGAGAGAGAGAGAGAGTGTGTGTACATTAGTTATTCTGTTTATTTTTACGTGCTTATGAGATCTCGAGAGTCACTGTGGGGCAGATATGCAGTAGAGCTGCATATTAAAGAGAGGACTGGGATGAATACGCTCATGTGATCCTACTTCAGTGACATGTTAAAGTTAATAAGAGACCATGGCTGATGAGAAGGATGCCCAAGGCTTTTCTTCAAAGACCCACACACACACACACACCTATAAAACTCATTGCATAAATGCTTCCTTATTACAGGTGCATAGAAGTAACAAGGAACACACAGATGGGCTTAGTAAACATTTTAAAAGATCCCGAGTAACATATTTGAAGCATGCACTTTAGACGTATTACAGACAGAAACAAATGTTCCACATGGCCAAGAACTGTCCCCTAAAAACAAATTTGGCAATTTAAAAAAACAAAACAATGTCACTGCAAAATATGTACTCAGTCAGACAGTGTTATTGTTTTACAGTCGTGTTCGTTTAAGGGCTTAGAGGTTTTTTGGTTTTAGTCTGGTGATCGGAGAGTTGGCAGTGCAATCCCTGGCCCTCTGGGAAAAAGTGTCAGTGTCCTTGACCCCTAATTGCTCCCGATGAGCTGGTTGGCACCTTGCGTGGCTGCCTTTCACCGTTTGTGTGTATGTGAGTGCGTGTGTGCGAATGAGAAGCATTGATTGTAAAGTGATTTGTGTAGCCGTAGAAAAAAGTGCTATATAAAAAATTCAGTCCTGTCTATTAGAAGATCTTTGGCAGTCGCCCCACTGTGTTTCCCCTCCAGCTTAGAGAGGTCCAGCTGGTGCCAGTGCAAGGGTCTACCATGTTCCTGTTTCCGTTTACGGCATCCGTCTAGGTCAGGAGCAAGGACACCACGGGCGGAAGCACAAAGAGAGTCAACTAACAGAACAGGAGATAACAGGTGTGAACACGGGTCACAGTTCATCCGCTCACCGTTGTGCAAGAGATCATTCTCTGCAGAGTGATGGCTTTCATCCACTTTAACCTTTTAATAACACACGCACATGCACGCACGCATGCACACATACCTGTATATAGTCCTGTTGAAATGCACTGCATATATTTAAAAAAAGAGTTATTGCCACTGTTTGAATAGAAATTATTTTCTTCTTCTTTTTTTTCTTTTTTTTTTGCAGAATTTTAGAAGTAAATGCAAAAGTTCAGGTCAAAATTAAAATATATGTGGTACTTTTTCACTTATTAGTAACTTTTTTTACATGTGTTATAATATAGTGCAACATTTTTCTCAGTGCCAGCCAGGGTCAGAGGACCGTTCAGCTGATGCAGGCCGCCTGCAGGTCCCCCATTGGACAGATGAGTGATTATTGACCAATGAGCCATGGATGACCTGCTAAATGTAACCCTCCCGCCCAAAGCTACAGCCAATTACAGGTGTCTATGCCAGGGCCGTGCAGAGACGGTGTGAGGGGTAGGTTCTCAAAGTGGGAAAAGAGCATAACTGATTTACACGCCCAGTTATTGTACATTATATATTTTACCAAAATGAATGAAGTTAATGACAGCAAGAATAATAATACAAACAAATATAAATTTAAAAAAAATAATAATAATAAATAAAAATGTTATAAATCGAAGGGGCACATCGGTCACTTGGGGCAAAATCACCTCTCATCTCCTTGCACCTGCAGACTGTGTGGGCAGTCAGAACTGGCACAGTCCAGAAATGCGACGTAACCAGATGCACCACTCAGGAACCCGACACCGTTGTTTTTTTCCGCAGAATGCAGACCGCCCGCCTTCCTGAAACGAGCGAGTTATCAGGCAAAGCTGCATGTGCATAGGCCGTAGCTTACAGTCATCGTAAATATTATGTGACTGCACATCTACTGATGCAATCCAGGTTAACCGCGTGACTCGAGGGTAACCTCGCCCTGTCCCACCTGAGATTGGACCCTGCAGCCTTTTGGTCACAGCCTTGACTGCTACGCTACTGTATAGCTCTGGCCCGTTAAACCTGTGAGGTCTGCGGGAGGCGGCAGTGTGTTCAGCATTGTATATACTCTGCATTTACTTTAATGCTCGTTTTGTATGCCAGGCGCGATATAATTGGCCAAATTATTATATGTTATTGCATATGTATTGCCTAAAATACATGAAATATGTGCCAATATGTTTCTTCAGTATTTGGTTAAAAATATATAACAACAACACAAAAATGTTTAATTGTTGGTGTAATTAGCAGAGGTTGGAGTAAACACCAGCCTTCAAGAAATTTTATTTGAACACCGCCGATCCCCTCCTGATTTATATTGACCCACATTTTACTGGGGAAATGATGGCCCGACTCAACTTGGGATACTAATCTGCTACCTCTTTGTTATACGTCCTTAACTATAATGCCTCATGGCTGGACTTTCAACTGCCCTCATTCCTGGGCCACTTCACAGAAGGTGAGAAACACATGGTGCTGCTTTTTACGATTCCTCAGCTGAAATATATCATTGTTTGAAATGAGACTAAACGGCTCTTTTCATCTTTGAATTGTCAGCCCTTGCGTACCCGTGTGGTGCGATTCTGACATTTCAACCCTGAAGAAACAGCCAGGCAGCAGGTGGAACATTTCAAAGGGAATGAACACATTTTATTAAGAGTGGGAACAAATCCATGACTGGCAGAGAGAGGTGCGTGTGAGTACAGAGGAACACGCGTGCACACACACATACACTCACATGTACACTCTCTTACACACACATTCCCATACCAACACACACACACACACACCCTCTTACATGCATACACATACACTCTCTTACGCATTCCCATATCCATATACATACAGACACACACAAACTCACATATACACTCAAAGACATACCCATACTCACATACAGTGAGCACCATAATTAATTGGACAGTGAAACATTTTTTGTTATTTTGGTTCTGTACTCTAGCACTTTTATAGAGCCTTTTGTACATAGTCCCCCCATTTACGGGCATCAAATAATATTGGACAGTTTAACATATTGTAGAATAAAGTAATCATTTTTAATATTTGGTCGCATATCCTTTGCATGCCATGACTTCCTGATGTCTGTGACCCAACAATATCAAAAGACTCTTGACATCTTAATTTTCGGTACTCCTACAAGCAACACTATAACCTCTCTGCATTTGAATGGATCTCTTTGGGAATTGGAGGCTGGGACTAGATTTAGCAGTAAATTACACTGGAACAGTATGAAACACATGGTTGGCTAAATGGCTGTAAGTAATCAAGGGTCTGATGTATCAAACAAGCCTTAAACCATCACTCTACTTCCAGATATGCGGTGGATATGGATGGATAACTTGAAGGGTTTCTTCTCCTGACTTATTTCTCCATAGAGTTCAATAGAAAAATTTGTCAGAAGAAAACCTGTATAGTGATCCATCCATATCTACTGCATATCTGGCAGCAGAGTGATAGTTTGAGGCTCGTTTGATACCTCAGACCCTTGATGACTTCGAGCCATTTCGCCAACCATGTATTCAATACTGTTCCAGCATAGTTTACAGCTAAATCTAGTCTCACCCCCCAATTCCCATAGAGATCCATTCAAATGCAGAGAAGTTATCGTATCGCTTGTAAGAGTACCAGAAAATAAGATATCAAGAGTCTTTTGATATCGTTGGGTCACAGACATCAGGATGCCATGGCATGCAAAGGATATGCGGCCAAATATTAAAAATGATTCCTTTATTCTACATTATGTTAAACTGTCCAATATTTTTTGATGCCCAGAAATGGGGGGGACTATGTACAAAAGGTTCTATAATTTATAAACGGTTCACCCGATATGGATGACAATACCCTCAAATTAAAGCTGACAGGCTGCACTTCAACCTCATTGTCATTGTATCCTTTCAAACTCAAAGTGCTAGAGTACAGAACCAAAATAACAAAAAATGTGTCACTGTCCAATTAATTATGGTGCTCACTGTATATACTCACGGATACACACACTCAAATATACGCACACACACACACACACAAAACCACATGAAGAAGTACTGCAGTTTCTAAATGAAGGCACATTAACCAGGTCATGGTTACAGTAAGGCAAATTCACAGCACTAGGAACAACTGAAATGTGCTACACTGCACCCCTCAAACATAGAGCCCCTGCCCTGCTCTTATTGGTGGAGAGTGGAAGAGGATGAACCAATGGGAAACTGACAGATACCCTTCCGCATTAGCCTGCTCACCTTTCCTTTAGCCATTGTGGCGGTGACAGATATTGTCCTGTGTGGAGATGACAGAGCATCCTGGCTTCTGTGTGCCTTTTGTTTTTTAATCTCCTTTTATGAATGAAGATTCATAAACCCACTTAGTCCCTTGATTGAATGAGGGCCTACTTTGCTGTGGCAAGAGGTACTTCTGTGTTGACCAGACAGCTTTAATCTGCAAAGACTTCCTTTTTTGACATGAATACTCAACAGCAATATCAGCTTTTTAAAAACAATCAAATGTCCACAGTCATATACATACTGAAACTTTATTTTCTGGCAGTGATCTACGGAATATAGTACTATAGTATGACTGAATGCACAGTACAACTGTTGACGTTTGCCTTCTGCTTGTTTGTGAAGATAACAGACTCACCAATGTGTTTTGACAAAAACACTAACAGCCAATCATGAGCTGATAAATTGAAACGCGATACCTCATCAGTTCCTTGGTGGAGCTACGGTGTACTGATACAATCACTGAAACATATGAACCACTAAAAAAGTCTCAACTCTATAGCAGAACACTGGTTGGTTCAAATCGGTCTGTCGTTGATAATAAATGATAGCCCAACATATTCTATAGTTCTATGAAGCCGTACACTCCTGTTTCTACTCGGACAGCAATAACCAGAACCTCTACAGCGAAGACTTTAAATATTTACTGGAAAACATCTGAGAAAATGTGAAAGTTCTATTGGGTAAAACACTGTGCTTGTCTTGCATACAAAACATTAATATCCGCTACATGTGATCAAATGTAAAAAGGTGAAGCTTTGCATGTTCAAAGAATAACTGCAACAGGCTCAGTGCCCCAATGTCTTGCTTCAGACACACACGCCCCTTTTCCTGTTTTATGAATTATAAGTTATGAGTTTTAGGACTGAATCCATAGTTTTCCCTGAGACTTCTATCCATCTTCTGGTTCATGTGCTATTTTGTCAGTTTCACAAACCAGGTGGGTCACAGAACACCATTGAGAACTTTTCACAGGTATACAGGTAGGCTTGCAGCTACATACTGTCAAATAGCATCGGGTGGGGGTGGGTGGGGGGGTCAGTTTAGGTAAGGGCATACTCAAAGGTTCCTTTCTCCAGCCCCTCCACGCCATCAGCCCAGGTGGAGGACGGCATTCTGCTGTAGGGGTCCAGAATGATCCGGAAGCACCTGATGATGAGCAGCCCCAGGAATATGAGCAGCATCCCCACAAAGGCAAAGGCTGCCTTCTGCTCCAGGGAGAGGGAGTGAGCCATCAGCTCGTTCCTGTTCATGGCGGCGAGGGAGTGGTTGAAGTGGATGCTACACATGACGAGCAGCGGGCCTCATCTCTCCTGCGAGAACGGTCAGTGTTTGGGCGGGAACGCGCCCGACCTGAAATGAAAGGGGATCCAGTGCTGCTGATGCACAAGTAAGCCTTCACAAAAACCCATAAATGGTGGAGCTACTGTCTCCGATTAATCCACTGACCACTATAAACCAATCAAATGTCTTGGACGCAGTGGTGTAGTAGTGCCTGGAGAAGTGGGTATACTGTAATTTAGCAAATCGATGACTACTAATTGATATGTGCACCACTAGGGATTAAGAAGTTAGTATACTCTATGCCCACATAGAAAGAAGTGGGTATACTGCATATACCCGTATATACCCTCCACTACAGTACTGCTTGGACCTGCACAGCAAGTCAAAGTGATTGGTTCAGATCTGTGAATTGCTGATATTTTGGAATTCATGAAGCCTCGCTCACACTTCGACACAATCGGGAAGCTCGTAATAATAGTAATAATCACATATTGTGCTTCGAGCCAGTGTCAGGCATTGTTTACACACTGACATTTAAATAGCCTGGTATGCTGTTTTTTCTACAATTATAAAACGCATCAAAAAATTATCATAAATTGTGACTGCATATCATTCTCATCTGCTGCACTGGATCAAACACGGCATGGAAACCTTTCACAGACGCGAATGATTGTGGAGTTTAATTTTAAGTCGTAATGGGATTCTTTATTCCACTGACATCTGTAATGACACTCTCCAAATGGAATCTGTATTAGAATATCAAAACCAATATATTAAAAAGCACACAAAAAAACAACTAAAATGCAAACTGTGCTGATGGAGATTTCCGTTTTTATTTAGTGTATAATGTACTTAACCCGAAACTGTCCTCCGCTTATTTGCACACTGCTGTCCTTTTTAATTGCACAACACAATAACAAACACCAGTCAACAAGTTTAGAAAAAGCCAACATTAAAAAAAACATTTCTGACAAAGTATGCAATATAATACTGAGAATATTATGAAAAACAAAGATATCTTACCTGTTGCTCGCAAGCAGCAGCAGCCGCGAAGTATATTTTCGTCAGCAAGGCTGTGACACAGCATCAAGCAGTGAACACGAGCGACAATGGCTCATGATGAAATTTTTATCATATAGGATCATAGGTTTATGGATTTTTGTTTATTTTCACCATAAACCTTGCGTGAACAGCCAGGGCACAGCCCGCCTGCAGTCAGCAGGCTTTAAGGTTTGGAGCAGGTGCCGGTAGACGGAGACGGACGCTGCGTTTATATTTACTAATGATCTGGTTGCGAGGGGTGGAACGGAGCGCGGCTCACCATCATTTTGGCCTCATTTCCACAAACCTGTTGCTCGCGATCCTGCACGAGCGCTCGCCGAAATGCAGACGGCACCACGCGGATCCCCCCATCGCCACTCTCAATTAGTTACAGAAGAATACCCCCCCTTGATATTGCGTTGACTTACAAAGAGCTCAGTGATTTAAAAAAAAAAAATCTAAATGCTATAGTAACGAGCTCGCACAACACCGGTTGCTTCGGGATCAGAAATCTCCAGTGGTCTTTCTATGCGCGGCTTCTCGCTTGTTGCCTCTCTCCCTCATTATCATTCAGCCTCTACGCACATCCCTCCAAAAACACGCGCTCTCCGCACGACTGACACTTGTTTTCCTCACCGGGTCCAGCCCTTCCCGTCACTGGCTTCACTTGCACACGGCAAGCGGAGACACGGCTGCATCGTGCAATAATAGACCCCCACCAACCACTTCTCTTTATTTGGTTATTTCCAAAACGAATGTCGAGTGAATTCATTTATTTATTTTACTTGCCAGAAGGCTTGCCCCTGGTCTTCATTTTTTTTGTTGGTGTGGTGGTTAGGGATGACATGAGGAGGAATAATGTTTGTGCGCAGAATAAAAAAAAATATATAGCCTACACCCAGCTCTTCCGTCAATCCATCTTTAACTTAAAAACAGGCTGCTTTAAAAACATAAATATTTTATTAATAGCTCACATAAACAGACATTGACTCATCCTATCAAAAATAACAGAGTGGCAGTGTATGGTTCGAAACTGGGTTTGCAAGCAATTCCAAGGTGGTATTGTAGATTACCTGTTACGGTTCTAACCGTTCCACGCCATGTTTTATGTTTATTGTTATGTCACGCCCTTATTTGTATTCACGTTCTGTCATAGTTTATTAGTTTGCATACATATTTCCATGTTTTTCCGCAGCCTTGCGTTCATGCTGTTTCTTCTCTTGCTGTCACTCACGCTTCCCTAACTGTTTCATTCTCCCTTGTCTAATTACTAATATACTAACATTAGATCAGGATTGGGTAATACTAACTATCTAACCATGTGTTCATGTTTACCTTACGTTTCTCGTACATGTTAATTACTAATTTACTAACGCTAGGTCAGGATAGGTTAACTACTAATGATTTACTAATTGCCTCGTTACGTGTCTCATTTTCTCAAGCTGTTGTGAATTTCCTGCTGCTCTCAAGCTAAGTGTCTGCACCTGTCTACACCTGCATATAAGATCAGTGTTCATGTCATGTCCTTGCGAAATTGTTGCCTCACTAGCACTCTTAAGCATTTGTCAAGTCTACGCATTCTGATTTCCTGTTTTGATCCAAGCCTGTTTTTTGACCACTGTTTACTGCCAGCCTTTTGTTTTCACTGCCTGTCCTGACCACGATTCCTGCTTGCTGATTTTGTACTTTTGCCACGCGGCGAGGACTCCGGTCTGACCCTGCTTGTTTTTCGACTATTCTTTTGCCTTCTCCCTTTTGTACCTCTGCCACGCTGATTGCCTTCCTGGTTCCGAACTACTGCCTGGCTTACCGACGACGAGACTGCCTTCTCCCTCGGTACTTTTGTTTATTGGTTGGATTTTTTTGTGTGTGACCTTTGCTTGTGCTAAGACAACGATTACTGGACTTTCCTTAATAAAGCCCTTGCGGGTATTTATTACATCCATTGTTCTGAGTCGTGCTTCTCGGGTCCAACCCTCCGTGCACTTCGTCTCATTACCAGGTGGGGAACTGGCATTGTATCGTTGAGTAGCCTAAATATCTAGCTCTAGCTGTAAATTAATGAATGTATGTATGTATGTACAGTGAGCACCATAATTAATTGGACAGTGACTCATTTTTTGTTATTTTGGTTCTGTACTCTAGCACTTTGAAAATAAGTCAGGAGAAGAAACCCTTCAAGTTATCCATCCATATCGACTGCATACCTGGCAGCGGAGTGATGGTTTAAGGCTTCATCCGGTTTCTTCTTCATCTTGTTGTGAAACAAATTGCTGATGTTTCACAGTATGGTCTTTTTTTGTTGTGAGGCGTGCGCGTGCAGTATTTACATTTTAAATGAGCCTCCACAGTTTCTCAAGCAGTGTTCTTTTTCAGACCGTCACTTCCATAACCTCCTGAGACCTAGCAGGAAAATAAGTATTTACATTTTCTGACATAAAACAAGTGTCTTTTGGTGACAAAAAAACATGTTGCAGTGAAAATATCTTCAAAAATATAATTTACTTTATTTTCTATAGAATATCCTTTAGGTTTCAGCATAGTACAATATATGGTTCTTGAGATTAAGACCAGAGACTCGTATGGGGACAACAAATTAATTGCCGGGACAAAGGAGGCTAAGGAGTACCCCAAAAAAATATGAGTGCCCAACATTTAATTCAAATGGCTCATGAGCATGAAACAAAGGGTAGACAGCCATCTAATCTGTCCATAATCGCCCCAGAGTTCACACTGGGATTTCATCACTTACACAGTGTTAATACAGATGAAAAGGAGGTTTGTTTCTTTGATTTATTGCTTTTAAGATCGGACTGCCTTTACGAACAGCAGGCAGATTTAACCGCCATTTAGGTCCATTGGTGTTTGACCCATGATACAAGCATGAAGACATAAATTGTTGTTCAAAGAACAACACTACAATCTACCTAAAGCCTTGATTCTCTTAACTAATAGGAGATAAGAGATTGAATGATTAACAAAGATAAGGAGGTTACCTCTGATGATCATGACGACCAAAAGAATACATTTTAATAACAAAATAATCAGTTAATAATGAATGAAAAAGTTATTCGTTTTGTCTACATTGAGCATAATAAATATGGGCTTTTCTTGAATATAAAATTGATATTGAAAGTGATTAACCTGTTACTGATTCAACTTTAAATGTACTGTAAGAGTTCCACATCCCTGCAATAGCCTTTTAAAAATAAAATTTCACATGTAAAATGATGAGATATTGTAGACAAAGTTACTCTGAATCGATACTTTACTCAAATTACTTTTTTTTCTTTCCCTTTCTACTTTTTCCTTTCTTGAGATAATTCCTTAATCTTTATTGCACACTGAAAATTTTATTTTAAATGAAAAAAACAAAACTGCAACATTTAATGATTCTACACATGGGAAAGGATGGGTTTGTCCATTGATAGGCCTTTCTTCAGGCTATCCCTGCTAATTAGTGTATCCAAATTAATTTAGCTGAGAAATTAAACATTTTTCCACAAAGGTCTTGAAGACGTGAGGATCAGAGACATTGGTGTTGGCACACACAGATCGCAGTAAACCGGGGGGCCATGTCTTCCTTGCAAAAGATTTCTATCTCAGTCTGACTCATCTGGATAAATACAATTATATTTATTTGCAGAGCCTCTAATCCAATGGCATTTACACAGTGCTTAGTTTACAGACAGGAAGTACAGTTGATGTATTAATAGAAATGAACTTGCTAGGCTCTCAGACCACTGCATCACAGGAGATACTTTTGGATCCCTTCAGGTGGTTTATTTAATCACATCTTCCTCAACTTTTTCAGGTATTATGATGAGTTAAATCTAAAAGACACTCGTGTGTTTCCTAAAAGAATATATACAATAAAGATATATACAATAAAGAATGTTCGGTTGGAGTCGCTACTGGCAAATCCTTGCACTGAAGTTTTGAGTGAAAGATACTGACTCAGAAAGCAAATTAGAGTTCAAGTTTCAAGTTTTATTACATACACATGGCGTACATGGCAGTGAGATTCATTGTTCCCATATATATCTCTCGATTCAACACAGTTAACACAATAAAATAAATAAATAAAAATTTAAAAAACAAAACAATAGAATTTTAGCAGGTATTTACAATTATGTAATAAATGGAGATAGTAATAGAATAAATAAAAGGTAGTGTAACAGTGAAATAATAATAAATCTTTCCAGATGCATAATAATGAGTATTAGATGAGTACTACAAACCCAACGTACAGGACCCAAACAATTGTGCTATTCTGAGGCATCCATTTTCACCTAAGGTCTATCTTTCTTTTGTTGGGGCCATTTACGTGCTTGTTTTTGGAATTCCATGAAATTCCATGGTGTTGGGTAATATAGAATTAGATATAGGCTACTATTATATAGGTCCTGATTTACTAAGACCTTTAGCATGTGCAAAACCAATAACATGACCAATTATTTGTTTTGCATCAATAATTGGTTTTGTTATTAGTTTTGCGTGTGTTAAAAATGTTTTGGTCCTAGTAAATCAGGCCCATAGTGTGTTGCCTAGGCGACAGTGGGAACCTGAATATCTTGTAAGGTTCTTTCCTCTGCTGGAAGGTCAATGATGTGATTGCAGCTGCGTCTCGCCAATAACTTTGTTATCAATGCTGATACATGGCACAAGGTCACAAATATTGTTGGTCTGCTTACTGTTATCATGGGTGTTTGGAACTAGCGTAGTATTAAGAATGGCTATTTGTTAAAATAACCGTCTTTAAAATGACTGTACAGAGGAAGGAATATAGGCTACCTAAATCACCATGATTGTAAAAGCATCAAAAATAAAGACAATAAGATACATTTTTTCTTTTTGGGACCGAAAATATCCGTCCAAGCGGGATTTCTCAATTCCTAAAATGTCTGTTTAGGATTTCCTTGTTCCATAGACCATACGTAAACAAACAATAGCCTAGTATTATGTTCATAACGCCCGTCTAACCCGGTCCTATTTTTTTGAAATCCAAAATATGGTCACCGTAGCTCAAATGTTTTTGCACAAGTTTTACTAATGGAAACAATGAATTAAAAACACGTAGAAAAAAACTATGAAAAAGTAGGCAGTCAATGCTTTTACAGCGAATAGAAAATCATATTTAAACATATGCATATGCGCCCAATATAGTCGAATTAATGAATTAACTGTATGTGATTGCCAATCATTGGATCGCGTGCGTGCATTTGGATGCAACATTAACAACACTACAATTTTATACTCAGCTGTTAGAGTATAGTATAGAGTAAGTAAGAACTCACACGTTCAACATTGAGTAATCTGTAGCGTAGGTAAAGTGAGGCAGGTGAGGTTTGAGAAATCACTATAGATATAGAATGAATAGATAAGAACAGTTGTTAAACGCACACGCAATCAAGTTTATTTAAATACAGGTAGCTGTTCTGACTTACAAGCGGACACTGTGTAACGTAACATATAACGTGACAATTTACTCAAGACGTTAAACTAAAGACACATCTTAAGATGGCAGGTATCTTGTTGATTTGGTAACTGCATATCTAGTTGGACATAGCGCTTTCAAATTCCCGCTAACTCTCGCGATAGGACCTATCGAGCGACTGCTGCCGATTTGAATTGCGCAGTAGGAACAAACTCCAGAGGCATTTTGTGATTCATTCAACAGCTATAGCATAATGGCTGATGTTATCCTAGAGTCCGAAGACAAACAAGAAGAAGAAACCAGTGTAACCAGTGCGACCACCGAGGCCGAAAATGAAGCGGTGCCGGAAACCACAAATGGCGAGAAAATGTAACGTTAGCTTATCCAGAAAGCTCGTATATTTTGGGGTTTATTCGCAGTCTTGTTAGCTTGCTGCTAACGTTAGCTAAGATGGAGACTGGAATAGCCACTCATACTAGCGAGCTAACGTTAGTGCTAATTAGCATACCTTCGAATTGCCGGCTGCGAAGGCCTGCGTAGGCCATGTTATTTTTTTAACTGTAGCGTGTAATAAAATGCATGTATGGCTGACTAACTACTAAAGTGAGTTAGGGTATGTGTAACGTTTACGTAACGAACTGGCTGGGCTACTTAGTTACACCCGCTCGCTCGCCGCAAGAGATGAATGTATTGTTGAAACCATGCAATGCCAGGATCAGGAACAATGGGAAGCTCGTATCTCGCTAGCCCCTTTTCAGGCCAGTTAATACGCTTCCCGGCTTGCTGCTGCATATGTGTTTGGACTTGATTTTGCTTGCGTAATTAGTAATACGAATCATAGAAAGCTGACCCGCCTGCTATTTGGGTAGATCGTTGGTTTATTCGCCTTTATTTACGTTAACATTAACATCTGCTTGGCTAACGCTAGAATGATATCTCGCAGGCGACAAGCTCGCAGACTCCGCATCGTTGCCTATACTTATTGCTCGGCAACCTGTGCCAATTTCCCCCCAGGGTAACGCAGCTAAATTAGGTGTTTGTGTCGTACCTGCGAGATAATCAGATCGCTAACAGTAACGCTACCGAACGCAATGGGAGACATTTTGCGTTATTGGCTAACGTTCGCACGAAACGATTCCTCCAGCTAAACTCACGTTAACTTAGGCCTACTTTTTTTTTTACACGCTGCTTTTCTTAGCCCCAGTGATTCCGAAGACTCTCCGAAGGAGAAGTGTGAGCTGAAGGAGAATTCATCTGTCGGTATCAAGAAGTCGAACAGGTTTCAGCCCTACTCTAAAGACAAACATTCCGCTGACAAGAAGGGCGGCCACAGAAACCGGGTGTTAATCAGCAATATCCCTTACGACATGAAGTGGCAGTCCATCAAAGATCTTATGAGGGAGAAAGGTAAAGTTATCGGGGGACAAAGAGTCCAGACACATTTTTCCCTTTCTCAAGAAGTTTCCCATGGTATCGAGAGCGTATTCTCTGGGAGGTGGAATTTGCCACCGATTTGGTTTAGACTGTTTTGTCAAGATATTTACTGTAGCTGTTTGATTGGATTTGTTCATTTAAAACTTGGCAATTGTCCGTGTTTTTATTCTTGGTAGGAATTCTGGACAGAAATGTGTACCTACGTTTTTGAAAGATGTGTGTAGTTTTTTTACTTCAAGGTTTGTTTGTAGTATTGCTTAGCTCCACAATGTAACCACACAGTGTTAATGTATTGCAGTCTTTTTTTTATTTTATTGTACCTGTTGTAAGGTGACACACGCTTGTTTTTTTTCCTGGAAAAAAAAACAGGAATCTTGCCCTGATGTGCCCTGCTATTGGAATTTAGCTTCAATAGAAATGTGTGCTCTTGAAAATGTTATGGGGTGGATGGTCACCTTAAAACAGCTAAGTTGTATGGATTTGGAAACTTGTTTAATGAAATGTTCAATATACTGAAGTTCTTTTTATGTCCAAGCCTCTACACAGCTGCATTTTCTCTCTGTGGTGGATGGATATGCCAGTCAATGAAGAGGGGCATGGTTTTGCCTGGTGGAATGTTGGCTGTGGATTGAGTGACTTGTGAAATGATGGGCTTCTCCTCAGTAGTGTTTGTGCCAAGGGGAAACGTTGGAGAGAAAACTGGCCTTTTAAACGCTGTTGTTTCTTTTGGTATTTTCCCTTTGTATGTCTCATGTAGTCGGTGAGGTTACATACGTGGAGCTCTTTAAGGATGCTGAAGGAAAGTCCAGGGTAAGTGATATTTGGACGACTTGTTGCAGAGGCATTAAATGTCCTCTCTGCTTCTCATTTTACCAAGTGTTTTACCAGGTACCTAAATTTCAGGCTGTTTTTTGAACTGCTGGTAAACTGGAGAGAGTTTCTGGCCAGTTTCTGTTGGTTGTTGACAGGGGTGGATTGTTGAATATTTCTGGGATTTTTGGAAAACTTAAAAAGGATTCAATTTCCTTGAAGGAAATATTGTATTTTTGTGGTCGTTTTCAATTGGTGGATCTGTTTGGCTGTTTTAATTAATCAAAGGAAACACACAGTGGATTTATTTTTTTTGGTCAGGATTTGTTCCATAGATTGACAATGCCCATAAAAAAATATCTTGCATGTACATTTGATCAGTAGAAGGTATGGGAATGGCACAGTTCACTTCTCTGGAAGACTCAATTTTCTTCTCAATCTAGAACCACTGGGTCTGCAAATGAATGCTTCCTTCCAATGTTGCACATCCCATGTACATTAAGAAAACTCTCGCAAATCTAATCCTATTTCACAATTTATCATAATTTCAAAAATCACATTTTTACTGACATTTGTGTTCACCTACCACAAACATTAAGAAATGTTTATTTCCCCAGTAAATGTATTTCAGTAAGTATAAGTATTTCTGCATTTATGTAAAATGTAAGTAAAATAATATCAGGCTCATAAAATCAAGGTGATATCAGTTGTTTAGTGTGGGAATTAAATGGTGTATTTCTCCCCCACTGGCAAAAAGTTTTTGTTAAATGTTTTTTGCTCATTTATGTTGATCTATAATTGAAAACTATGTAATGCTTAAAAAAAAAATATTTAAAAAAAAAAACAATTAAAAATTTTTATTTACACAGGCATTACTGCACAATCCTGTTGGCCTTTTCTGAACCTAGAGATGGAAAATGATTTGAACAATTTAATATTTGCAATTGCAACAGCTTTAATGTTTCTCACTGTGATCGTCGCAAATACAGTACAGTTGAATGTTTTAGTGACCTGAATTGGCAAGAATGCTTGAATTCAAACGGTCTTGAGGCGCTAATCTTCTGTACTCTACCTTTGTCGTTTCGATGTTGGTGTCCACCCGGTTTCCCCATTGCTGTTCCTGCAGGGCTGTGGGTATGTATTTATTTTTCCATCCCTGTTTTAAACCGTTTTCAGCCAAACGCCATGGAGCAGTGATCTGTTGTGCCTGTTTTTAATGAACGTGTTTTGCTTGCTCCAGTGTGGTGGAGTTCAGCGATGAAGAGTTTGTGAAGAAAGCAATGGAGGTGATGAACAAGCATGACTTGAGCGGCAGGCCACTAAACATCAAGGAGGTGAGCTGCTACGAGAAGCGGAGGCAGTCCTGCGCGTTTCTTTTGGCTGTCCTGGAAATCAGCACAAAATCCTTTTCAGCGAGTCGATGCTTTATTTCTAAGGGGTTACTGTGGTTTTTTGTGCACGCGTGTTTCTCAGGACCCCGATGGTGAGCACGCAAGGAGGATCCTGCAGCGTTCGGGAGGAATGTTCCTGGGAGGGCGCGGCCAGGATAGCGGACCTGGAGGAATGAACCTGCCTCCTTCCATCGCCAACAATCCAAACATCCCTCACGAGATCATCAGCTCCCTGCAAGCTGGGCGGCTCGGCACCACAGTGTTCGTGGCCAATGTGAGTTTTGCGCGTCCTGTGCTTGGTAACCGCCATTAATGCGTTTATTTAGCGAAGGAAAAGGACATGGCGAGATGCTACCTGCTCCGTCGCATTGCGATGATGAGAGGTCTAAAGCTGCAATTACGTGAACGAGTTGCACCGTTTATCGGCTTTTTCCCCTGGTCTTCATGACGGTGAAATACTGAAATTAGTTTTAAAAGCTTAAACATGACAAGTCTGGTTTCTAAGTTGTGAGTTTCCATTTTGGCTGAAGGCAGTCCCTGTCCTGCCCCCCCCCTTAAAATTCAGTACCATCTTACTTTTCTTCTCAGCTGGATTTTCAAGTGGGATGGAAGAAGCTGAAGGAGGTGTTCTCCATGGCCGGGACGGTCAAACGGTCCGATATCAAATCTGAAAAAGACGGAAAGAGCCGAGGGATGGGCACAGTCACGTTCGACCAGGCCCTGGAAGCTGTCCAAGCCATCTGTATCCTTCAGAGCGCAGTCCACAGACATTCCTATTGTTAGGCCGAGATAATTCTCCCCTTATAGCGAACGGGCAAAATGAGGTATATCCATACAAGATTTATTTCTGCAGAAAGAGTCCAACACCTACACACAGCAAAGTTGCTCAGTCTGAACTAAAGAGTGTTGGGGTGGTACCTACCTTTTATAATCAAGAGGTGTTTCACTAATAACATGCATAATGCTAAATTTGATTGGTAAATGGTTAATATATAAGTGTATAGTAAATGATTGGCTATGTCTAACACACATCATAAATACTGAATAGGCACACAACGACCTCTAACCTCATCCACATTCTCTAGGTCTACAAAAACATGCTCTAATTCAGGAGCCAGCATTTAGCATCTAACACATTTCTTTATTGATTTTTATAAACGCGCTAATTCTGAATTTGATGCCTGCAACACGTTCCAAAAAAGTTGGGACGGAGGCAAAAATAAAAAGACTGGGAAGTTCAAAAACCACCTGTTTGGAACATTCCACAGGTAAACAGGTGATGCAATCATGACTGGGTATAAAAGGATCTTATTTTCAGGTACTCTAACCTCTCCGCATTTGAATGCATCTCTTTGGGAATTGGGGGGTGGGACTAGAATGATTAAGCTGTAAAATTAGTATGGGGATAGTATGGAAGCCATGGTTGGCTAAATGGCTGTAAGTCATCAAGGGTCTGTGGTATCAAACGAGCCTCAAACCATCACCCTGCTGCCAGATATGCAGTAGATATGGATGGATCACTCTAAGGGTTGTTTTTCCTGACTTATTTTTCCATAGAATTCAATAGGAAAAGAGTTGGGATACTATTTCCGTGTTATATACAGCTTAATCTAGTCCCACCACCCAATTCCCATAGAGAACCATTCAAATGCAGAGAGGTTCGAGTATCGCTTGTAAGAGTACATGAAAATAAGATATCAAGAGTCTTTTGATCTTTTTATACCCAGTCATGATAGCATCACCTGCTTACCTGTGGAATGTTCCAAACAGGTGGTTTTTGAACTTCCCAGTCTTTTTTTGCCCCTGTCCCAATAATGTTGATAAGGTAAAACATTAAATATCTTTTCTTTGTACTGTTCAATTAAATATATGTAAAAGAGAATTTACAAATCACTGCTTTCTGCTTTTATGTGCATTTTACATACTGTCCCAACTTTTTTTGGAATCGGGGTTTGTAGATGACCTCCAAATCCATGGCGAAAATTACATCTTGTTTTGAGTATAGCCATATCGTGACAGCCTGCCGCAGATGGGTAATGGAGGGTTTGGTTCGCTGTTATGGGTGGGAGGATGAGGCTTTATGAGACAAAGCTAACATGCTGGTTTGAACCAATGATTCAACTTTGCTGTGGAGAAAAGTAGTGTTGATTATCAGCCCAATGTAGCTCTGTGAGGAAGCTTGGCCTCCGGTTGATGGAGCGGTGGGGTCGGATTGAGATGAGGCGGTCTGCTGTTTACGGTCATGAGCCACATAAGTCCTCCGGTGCATCTGCATGGCATTTAAGTCATCAGACTTGTGGGAAACCGCCCCTCTTCCTCAATGTGGTCCTCTCTGCTTTGCTTCCTTGACTGTGACTCTTTAAGCTATGTTCAATGGACAGATGCTGTTTGACCGACCCATGCATGTGAAGATGGTAAGGATTCTCACACCTGTATTCTGCTTATGAACATCTGTGTATAAAAGTTCAAATTTGTCACATGCTCCGATTATTGCAATTGAAGACGCCCAGTACAGCAGCAAGTTTGCACGGTGTCTGATTTACACATTAAACCTGGATTCAGCAATATGCTGTTCCTAATTTCTGACATTAATTGTGCATCGAGAAAAACTATTCAGGACAAATGCGGAATGCAGTGAGATCTAATCTGGCTCTTACTTGTGATCTAATCTGGCTCAGAATGCCTGGAAACCCTCTCACTGACTCCCAATTCAGCCTCCCGAAATAACAGCGGCAACCTCAGTGTTTCCTGCAGATAAAAAAAGATTAAAATGGAGTTGTCTTAGCCGCGGCCCTTTGGCGGTTTCTCATTCTCTGACGCATCCATATCCCCGCAGGATGACAAGTCCATTCCCATGGATGATTTCCGCCCGGTCGAGAAGGCGCCTCAGTTGCCAAGTGAGTCCCACGTGCCTCTTTTCCGTCTCAGCTGTTGAATACCTCCGGTCGCCTGCGGCCCTGTCAGGCTGTGGCCTTTGGCTAGTTTTGGCGCTAAGGTGCGCACGGAAGCCTAATGAATGCTCTTGTCCTTCTGCAGGAGGTCTCGGCGGAATCGGCATGGGGCTGGGCCCAGGAGGGCAGCCAATCAACGCAAACCAAGTGGGCGGGGGCGGAGCCATGGGTAACATGGGCCCTGGAGGTTAGTGAAAAGACTGATTAGACACCTTGAGGAGCTCTAAATTGGCGTACTGAGTCACAGCAGTAGACCCTACTGGTGTCAGAAATGTGTGCTATACCGTCATCAAATGCCCTCAAATTGTCTCGTAATATGGAGTTAACTAGGCAAGATTTCAGCAGGTTTAAATGTGATGGTTTTAATATTAGGGTAGTATGTGCTTTTACTCCACTCTAAATCTCCACGAATACAATTTTTTACTATAAGGTATGAGTTCCCTCTGCTCCTGCTATCCGCCACAGGAAATTCAGTCTTATGAATATTTCCTGAGGCAATGTGACCTGATGTCAGCTGCCTTTTTGAAAAAAAATGTATTCAACGCTTCTGTCTCAAAGATGACTTTGTGCCCAAAACATGAGTCCCCTTTAATGGGAGAGGAACGGCCCGATAGGCTGCAGTTCTGCGTACTGAAACCATCCCTCTGTGTGCTGTGCCTGGTTCTGTTTGCAGGTATGGATGGGCCTGGATTTGGAGGAATGGGACGAATGGGAGGTTAGTCCGATTCCTGATCTTTCTGCCCCTTTGGTTCTTATGCACTCATAGCCTGTAACCGTATCCTACAATTGATTCACACAGACGAAGAACCATATATATCCATTTTTTCAATTTTCAGATAATCAGATATTTATAGTTTATTTTATTTTATATATGACTTAATCTTTTTTTCCAGCAATACACTAAAACACAGTGACATGTTTCTAATATGATTGTTTTTTTCTGCAAAAGTTTTTTTCTCTTGATTTTAGGAACATTTTAATGTCTGGTATGTGGAAGAACAGTATATCTCCAGTGACCATTGGAAATTGTGGAAGAACAGTATATATCCCATGCAGTACAACAGTTTAAAATCGTTATACTGTTGAGCCTCATTATGCTTAAAAAATTATTGATAACACATTTCTTTCAATTATTCTTTTGTCAGAAAATATTTTGGCTACAAAGAAGGGTATTTAGTAAGATTAGTCCGATCATGAGTATTGCCTCTGATGCCATCGGCAATCAACTGCAAGTTTACCCACACAACTTCCCTACTTTGTTCCCTACACTTTTACCCTACATATACAAATACATCTTGTCTGATTCTGATTTTTTATTGGGAGGTGGAGATAGAGAATCACACTAATAAAGCATTCATCTGAATAGATTGCTACTATCAACACCTACTAACTTGTGTGTATGGCAAGCTATCGCAAACCTATTCAAAATGATTAACGTTCAGAATACAGCAACAGATTAAAAAACATATTGTAGCCTATGGGTGTCACAGTTTATTAGCCACAATCTTTAGCATGGAGACTAGACAAGAAGCATTGTTTGTTATCATAAACACAATATAGCCTACATCGTTTTATCTCACCCAGATCTAACCCAGAGAGAATGATAGCTTGCTGCTTCTGGTAATTAGCTTCATAAAACTCAGTAAACAGCTGCAACTTGCGCTCCTCCGTTAACTTACTGCAGTCTTTCGTGCAGACACACACCAACCCCTACAGGCAGAAGGATGATTAATGATCTATTAGGCATATACAAAACTTGCTACATGTAACGTTAACGTTAGCTAGCTATAACGTTGGGTAGGGCAGTGAAACTTGCGCTAGCGCGGCAACGTTACGGCAGTCCAGCTAGCTAGTTACAATGTATCGCATATACGGTTCTTCCACATACCTGTCTGGGCGGACTTTTCCCCCTTTTCACGTCTCCCTTCCTGTTGATGTAAGGTTTCCCTGCATCCCTCAGGGTCTTACGTTGAACATCTTTCCATGTATTCATTTTAGTCTTTCTTTTTTTACCAATATTTCTCCTCCTCTGATCAGCAGCAGTTAGAGTTAGAGTTTGGCCGTCCATTTTTGCTTGTGGATATAAACGGTTTTTCCGCGTGAAGCTATTTTGAATTTACCACTTCATTATACAAAGTGGATATAAAAGTACTATAAATGATGCTTATCTCAATTTTGAAAAAAATGGCGTTTATATGGTTTTTCGTTGCAGGGATTCAATTATGATAATTATTAATAAATTAAAAAAAAAATTCTTTTGTGGTGACACTGACCCACTGATGTTTCTCTGTCCCTCCCTGTGCTGCAGGAATGGGAGGCAGTGGTTACGGAGGCCTGGATGCCATGGGAAGCATCGGAGGATTCGGAGCCAGAGACATGGCCCCCATGAACAGGATGGGAGGTAACCGTAAATCCGCCGCCGTCTCTTCACACCTGCGGAGTGAGCCTTCATCAGCCCCACAATGCATGCAGGCTCCCCGCCTCGTCCTGTCCATCATCGACCCGTGTGAAGCAATCGGGAGACTGCTTGTCGAAAGCCATTATTGACTGCTTGTTTTTGCCCTTGCTAGACGAGCCCTGAATGATTTGTCGCTCAACCAATCAGAACCGTACTCTTTACCGGGCAGCCTATTAAATGTAGGAGGTGGGGATCAGTGCAGTCGTCCTTCGAGGCTCACGTATTAGTTTGTCTTTTCTGAAGAATACATTTATTTGAAGCCTGGCCTACAATCCAGAATTATTGAATGAACCTGATATTTATGGTTTTGCATTTACACATTTGCCAGACACTAATCCAGAGTGACTTGCACAGCTCACATTAAATAAAATTAATTTATATGCATTTTATTGAATTTAATTGCATTCATTTACACATGCAATCAGTTTATGCAAGCTGGATGTCTTACTGATGTGATTTGGGTTAAGTCGTAAGTACAGTACTGAGCTCAAGGGTGCAGCTGCTGTGCTGCGTCTGGGAATCCGATCTGCAGAAATCCATCTTCATAACTACCATACTGGCGCCCCATAATACTGCCGTTTCATATCCCAGTGAAGTATATGGGAATATTCAGTGCAGTCCAGTGTGAGTGGACTGGCCTGCTGATGGTTATACAAGCTGGTGTTCTAATCCAGGCCTGCTTTTCGGTTATTGCCCAACGTAGTTAATTTGCAAATTGCAACGCTGCATTAGTGATGATATGTAAATACTCACTGTTCTCAGAATGTTGTTAGCCAGGTCTGCCACTATTATTATCCATATAAATCCAGTGAATATGAATGGTTTTGTATTCCTGAGAGTAACACAGATGCTACTGCATCACTCTGGGTAAAAGTGTAACGAGATTGTCATGTCACGCCTTTATATTTTTTGCTGTGGATAAGGCCGTCTGCTTAATTAGTGTAATGTAATGGAACCGTGAAAGCAGGTTGAGGATGGGCAGCAGTTGGTACCCCATCTGCTTGGTGAGGAGAGCTTGTGTATGTCTGTGTGTGTGTGGCCACAGGATGCTGACTTGTCTCTACCCTCACAGGAATGGATGATTTCAGAGGAAACCCCGGAGCCGGAATGGGCGGAATGGCTCTGGGCATGGGAGCCGGAATGGGGGCCAATATGGCAGGTACTGTGCAGAATCGATCACTTCTGTTAGAGGGTGCCATGTTTCTGTAGGGAGGACACCCCCCCCCCCTTTGTTCTCATGCTTCCAGAATGGATTAACACCGCAAGTGCTGTTCAGAGTCGAGAAAGCTGCAAATGAATGGCTGGATGAATGGAAGAATGCACAACTGATTTAATGCATGCATGCGTGAGTGATTGAATGGAATCTTGCTTGTTGAAGATTATCCAATAGAAAGGCAGACCTGCAAACCACCCAGCTCTGAGTTTGCGCATGAAAGTACGCTGGTAAAATATGTATATTTCCATTCATTTAATATTATTATTTCCCCAGATATGTTTCGCTCAGGAATTAGTGACTTTGGGAGAAGTGACATGTCCTTGGGCCGAGGGTTTGGGGACTCCTTCGGAGGAATGGGTAAGAATTCTCCTGGCCCGTGTGTGTGCGTGTGCGTGCGTGTGTGTACGTGTGTGTGTGTGTGTACGTGCGCGTGTACGTGCGCGTACGTGTACGCGTGTGTGTACGCGTGTGTGTACGCGTGTGTGTACGCGTGTGTGTACGTGCGTGTGTGTACGTGTGTGTGTGTGTACGTGTGTGTGTGTACGCGTGTGTGTACGTGTGTGTGTGTGTGTGTACGCATGCCTGTCACAATCACATTCATCATCCATTACACCAAAAGCAAGCCTACAAATCTTGAGGCCAAAAACGCACAAGCTACTTCTGATTTGAGCGACTTCCAAAATGTGAGCGTATCAGATGGCAGCTTGTCCAGCTGAGCTGCTTGTGTGGATTGTGCCTGCTGGCGAGCTGACTGCGAGTGACTTCTCTTTGTCAGGTGGAATGGGCGCATTTGGAGGCATGGGTAATGCTGGCATGGGCTCCAGAGGATCTGGATTAGGTACATGATTCATCACTTCTGCCATCCGATAAGCATCATCCACTAACATCTCACTCAGCTGCTGGTGCTCAATGGCTCCAGTTTTATTGTCCCAGAATTCTGAATGTGCCTTCCTAACTCTCAGTAATGCATGTGTGACAGGGGGGTGTTTGGGGCGGGGCAGGGGGGGTGCTGCAGGGTCAGCTGGGCCGTGTCACATGCAGGGGGGCGAGGGGTGGTATCTGGAAGCGGCCTCTGCAGTCTCCTGGTGCTGCCAGCCAGAGGTGTGCAGTGCTGGTCTGAATCTGACCCTTTCCCTCGGTCAGGTGCTGGGATGGGAAACATGGGCATGAGCTCCGGGTTCGACCGGATGGGCGCGGCCATGGATATGAGCCGTGGGTTCGGGGGCTACGGAGGCGCGTCCGGGACCATGGGCGGAATTTCAGACAGGGCATCCGCAGTGAAGGGGGGCTGCCAGATCTTTGTGCGAAACGTACGTATTGAATCAAAATATCCTTGTTTGTTCTGCTTCTCTGCTCTCTCTCCTCTACGTGTTTACAGTAATACATTAAAGTAAATGGGCTTACAGCATAGTTGCGCAGGAAAGCAATGTTTTGTGAAGGCTTTAAAGAAGAATTTAAAATGGCACGCGCGTATTACTTTGGCCACCTTTTTGTTTCAGCTCTCTTATGACCTCACCTGGCAGAAACTGAAGGAGAATTTCAGCCACTGTGGTAAGATGAACGGCCCCCGTAAAAACACCTCTTTCCCATGCTATTGCGTCGTGCTGCTAATGGTCACCGTTAGCGTTTGAGCGTTTGCAGCTCTGGTACAGAATGGCCTGCGCTGTGCTTTTTCCAGGTCAGGTGATGTATGCGGAAATCAAAATGGAGAACGGCAGATCCAAAGGCTGCGGCACGGTTCGCTTCGACACCCCGGAGAGCGCCGAGCAGGCCTGCCGGCTGATGAACGGCACCAAGATCACCGGGAGAGAGGTGGACGTCCGCATCGACCGCAACGCGTAAACGTCGCCATGGCAATGCTCGCACCACCCCCCCCCCCAGGCACCGCTTAGTTTTGTTTTAAAAACCAGTTCACACCCCACAAAGTCTGCAGTCAACTCCCCACAACCAGTCCTCTGTCACTGGGTTATACTTTGTATACCATGACTTCTTTTTTCATTCTTTTTTTTTGTAAACCATTTTTAATTTGTGGGTCACCAGTTTATTTGAATAAATAAGCTTTTTAATTTTTTTCTTTTTAACTCGATTCTTGGTTTGTTTTTCTGTAAGTTCAGAGGGTGTGTTCAGTGTTTTTCTTTAGTATTTTTGAGATTGATCTATTGGCCGGTGCAAGTGCCGTTTCTGTTGGTAAAATGAGTCTGTACTACCGTAACTGTAAACTGAGTCTGCGGCTAGAGAAGAATGTAACTATTGGGCTGTTGGCTATATTGATCACTGTTTGGAACTATTTGTACAATTATGAAATGTTTGATAACCGCTTGCCAGCCTCCCCCAATATGGCAGTTTCTAAAGTTTAACGCAAATTGCTGGAGAACAGGTAGTAAATGGGCAATAACCATGAAGGAAAAAAGATAATCTTAAATGTATGTTCATATTTGTCTTTAACAGTAAAAAGATTTTGATATACAAAATGATTACAGTTGAATGACTAATCTCTTACAAAAACCAAAATGAAAATCTTTATTTTACTGTTTAGTCGCGGCATCAAAATGGGTCAAGATTAGCGACCGGTTTGTTTTCAGACAGTATCAATCAGTTTTAAACTGGGGAGGGGAAAAAAGTGACCAACGTATAAATAACCACTGAGTGATGGTTTACATTTTCTAAATTAATCAGTCTTTATGTGGATATCTCGCTCTTGGCAGCACTAGCGGACCAAAAATATTATTTTAGTTAGGACCAGGAGCTTGAATAGATCCTGTACGGGCGTGTTAAATGCACATGGCGCAAAGTCACACGCAGGCAAATGGAAAGTTTTGAGGTTTTACTTTATTGCCCTAGTCCTCTGGCTCTTCCTGCTCGGGTGTCTTCCGAAGCCCCTGTATGGATTGTAAACGGTTATTAGCGCGGTGAGGCAAGGTGGGCGTGGAAGAGATGAGGCCGGATGAAGTCCATCGACGCGTCCGCTGTTTCCCGGCCGAGGCTCAGTCGCTGCAGGCCCGTACGGGGTTGTTGCCGATGATCCCCAGCTCGTACAGGATGGACAGCGTGGCGAACAGCAGGTAGCAGAACAGGCTGGACAGGCCCAGCTTCCAGTCCAGCCTCCAGCTGTTGAGGTGCACGGCCACGACGAGGAAGACGATGGAGAGGAGGAGGGTGCAGGCGGTGTAGAGTAACCCTGTGCTGTTCACCTCCACGGGCGAGGTCGTGTCTACAAACACGGTCTTTATGAACCAGGGGAGCCCCAGGCACAGCATGTCGAACACGTTGGATCCCACTATATTGGACATTGCCATGTCTGCCTTGCCTGTAGTAAAGGGGGTGCACCAATCAGAACGGGGAATACTATGCATTACGTGACCGATGCCATTTAAAATAAAACTGGTTTGCGTCGTATGTAGGTCATTGTACCTTCTCTGGCCACCATTACGCTAGCCACCGTGTCGGGGATGCTCGTACCGGCAGCCAAGAGCGTCAGACCCATAACCGTGTCCGGAACTCCCAAGGTTTCTCCTGTTAATGGTTAAACAAGGGCAATATGCTGTGACCAGTGTAATAGTGCCAGTTGGAAATGGCTACTCTCAATTTAGCTAAATTGAATGGTTTCACATGGGCTGTGTCCAAATACGACCCCTGTTCCCTGTCCACTCAGCCCTGTCCCCTCACTTTGCAAGCAGTGGGCGAAATAAATCCCGCAAAACTTTCCAAACTTGTGGGGAAGTAGTTTGTAATATTTATTTCTTTTTATTGACAATATCAATCAGTTAACATATGACGATTGTTACAAAGTGTAGATTATGAATGAAAAAAATAAAATAAAAGTAGTTTGTAATATGTAATAATTTGTAATATGAACCTATCTTGGACCATAGATATGCATATACGCTGTACGTCTTAAGTTCCGGGTGCTTCTTTACTTCTGGGTTACTTACTGAAATTGTCAGATGAGCACAGTTCTGCAGATGAGTGTGCTCCTGAATTCCCTCAACAAAACCCTGGAAATAAGGGGTTCATCCTGGTATTTTAAGTGTACCCATTTGTGAGAAAAAGTCGCCCACTCAAAAGCTTTTTGACGAAGTGGACTCAAATATGCGCCCTCAAAAAGGTGTAGGGGTGGTATTTGGACACGGCCCAGGTCTCAGTTGAACGGGAGCCGAGAGTGATCACGTTTGGGATCAGAGAAGAAGCTATGCAGTGTGTGGGATGAGAGGGGAGCAGTGTTTCCTTGTGAATGGGGGGCAGATGGGTCCTGCTCACGTAGTAACGCTTCCCTCGCTTTCCCATGTGATTCTCCGTGAGCACTGGTTGGATAATAATCCTATTATGCTCTACCACGTCTCCTGGCATCACATGGTATCCCATGAGGCCGAGCAGACGTTAATCCTACGCTGGCCAAGAGGCTGACTCGGTACGAAGGCCCGTGCTAATCCCCCAGGGCATAGCGATGGCATTTCAAGAATTAGGATGCAGACATGTGACGATCGAACCCTCACTAAAACTTCCCTGAAGGTATTCTCTCCAGTCAGACCCTGTGATTTCTCCTTATACTGGTAGCAGTAAGAGTTGTGCTCAATACTTGTTTTTTTCCCCATTGTAGCAGTTTAAATATAGGGTGACCATATATTGAACTTCAAACAGAGGACAGGAGCAGGCAGGCATTATAAACATAATACTAGGCTATTTATTTTTTTATATACGGCCTATGGAATGAGCAAAACCTAACCGGACATTTTTGGGAATTTAGAAATCCCACCTGGCAGATATTTTCTGCCCCAAATACAAGAAACGTAAAAAACGTCTGATCAGCCTATTTAATATCAAAAGCGTTTCTAGACAGATGCTATGTTTGCATGTCTACTCTTTCAAATGCGGGGAGTATAGTTTGAGAGAAGCTGAGTCCTAAAGCCTGTTCAGGACGGCAGCCGAGACTGAGGTTTTTTTCCCTGGCTTGGAGCTTTTTGTTTTAGAGATCTGGAGGTTTTCTGGCTCCACTTATTTGGTTTTGGTGCTGCATCTCATTGCAAATAAACAAATGACAGCAGTATGCACATTGTATTTACCCACTATGGTGACCATCCACACCAGTATGCACAGAATATTTACCCACTATGGTGACCATCCACACCAGTATGCACAGTATATTTACCCACTATGGTGACCATCCACACCAGTATGCACAGTATATTTACCCACTATGGTGACCATCCACACCAGTAAGTACAGTATATTTACCCACTATGGTGACCATCCACACCAGTATGCACATTATATTTACCCACTATGGCGACCATCCACACCAGTATGCACATTGTATTTACCCACTATGGTGACCATCCACACCAGTATGCACATTGTATTTACCCACTATGGTGACCATCCACACCAGTAAGTACAGTATATTTACCCACTATGGTGACCATCCACACCAGTAAGTACAGTATATTTACCCACTATGGTGACCATCCACACCAGTATGCACAGTATATTTACCCACTATGGTGACCATCCACACCAGTATGCACATTGTATTTACCCACTATGGTGACCATCCACACCAGTAAGTACAGTATATTTACCCACTATGGTGACCATCCACACCAGTAAGTACAGTATATTTGCCCACTATGGTGACCATCCACACCAGTATGCACAGTATATTTACCCACTATGGTGACCATCCACACCAGTAAGTACAGTATATTTACCCACTATGGTGACCATCCACACCAGTATGCACATTGTATTTACCCACTATGGTGACCATCCACACCAGTATGCACAGTATATTTACCCACTATGGTGACCATCCACACCAGTATGCACATTGTATTTACCCACTATGGTGACCATCCACACCAGTATGCACATTGTATTTACCCACTATGGTGACCATCCACACCAGTATGCACAGTATATTTACCCACTATGGTGACCATCCACACCAGTAAGTACAGTATATTTACCCACTATGGCGACCATCCACACCAGTAAGTACAGTATATTTACTCACTATGGCGACCATCCACACCAGTATGTACAGTATATTTACCCACTATGGCGACCATCCACACCAGTATGTACAGTATATTTACCCACTATGGCGACCATCCACACCAATAAGTACAGTATATTTACCCACGATGGCGACCATCCACACCAGTAAGTACAGTATATTTACTCACTATGGCGACCATCCACACCAGTATGCACAGTATATTTACTCACTATGGCGACCATCCACACCAGTATGCACAGTATATTTACCCACTATGGTGACCATCCACACCAGTAAGTACAGTATATTTACCCACTATGGTGACCATCCACACCAGTATGCACATTATATTTACCCACTATGGCGACTATCCACACCAGTATGCACATTGTATTTACCCACTATGGTGACCATCCACACCAGTATGCACATTGTATTTACCCACTATGGTGACCATCCACACCAGTAAGTACAGTATATTTACCCACTATGGTGACCATCCACACCAGTAAGTACAGTATATTTACCCACTATGGTGACCATCCACACCAGTATGCACAGTATATTTACCCACTATGGTGACCATCCACACCAGTATGCACATTGTATTTACCCACTATGGTGACCATCCACACCAGTAAGTACAGTATATTTACCCACTATGGTGACCATCCACACCAGTAAGTACAGTATATTTGCCCACTATGGTGACCATCCACACCAGTATGCACAGTATATTTACCCACTATGGTGACCATCCACACCAGTAAGTACAGTATATTTACCCACTATGGTGACCATCCACACCAGTATGCACATTGTATTTACCCACTATGGTGACCATCCACACCAGTATGCACAGTATATTTACCCACTATGGTGACCATCCACACCAGTATGCACATTGTATTTACCCACTATGGTGACCATCCACACCAGTATGCACATTGTATTTACCCACTATGGTGACCATCCACACCAGTATGCACAGTATATTTACCCACTATGGTGACCATCCACACCAGTAAGTACAGTATATTTACCCACTATGGCGACCATCCACACCAGTAAGTACAGTATATTTACTCACTATGGCGACCATCCACACCAGTATGTACAGTATATTTACCCACTATGGCGACCATCCACACCAGTATGTACAGTATATTTACTCACTATGGCGACCATCCACACCAGTAAGTACAGTATATTTACCCACTATGGCGACCATCCACACCAGTAAGTACAGTATATTTACTCACTATGGCGACCATCCACACCAGTATGCACAGTATATTTACCCACTATGGTGACCATCCACACCAGTATGCACATTGTATTTACCCACTATGGTGACCATCCACACCAGTAAGTACAGTATATTTACTCACTATGGTGACCATCCACACCAGTAAGTACAGTATATTTACTCACTATGGTGACCATCCACACCAGTATGCACAGTATATTTACCCACTATGGTGACCATCCACACCAGTAAGTACAGTATATTTACCCACTATGGTGACCATCCACACCAGTAAGTACAGTATATTTACTCACTATGGTGACCATCCACACCAGTAAGTACAGTATATTTACTCACTATGGTGACCATCCACACCAGTATGCACAGTATATTTACCCACTATGGTGACCATCCACACCAGTAAGTACAGTATATTTACCCACTATGGTGACCATCCACACCAGTATGTACAGTATATTTACCCACTATGGTGACCATCCACACCAGTATGTACAGTATATTTACCCACTATGGTGACCATCCACACCAGTATGTACAGTATATTTACCCACTATGGTGACCATCCACACCAGTATGCACAGTATATTTACCCACTATGGTGACCATCCACACCAGTAAGTACAGTATATTTACTCACTATGGTGACCATCCACACCAGTATGCACAGTATATTTACCCACTATGGTGACCATCCACACCAGTAAGTACAGTATATTTACTCACTATGGTGACCATCCACACCAGTATGCACAGTATATTTACCCACTATGGCGACCATCCACACCAGTATGCACAGTATATTTACCCACTATGGTGACCATCCACACCAGTATGCACAGTATATTTACCCACTATGGTGACCATCCACACCAGTATGTACAGTATATTTACCCACTATGGTGACCATCCACACCAGTATGTACAGTATATTTACCCACTATGGTGACCATTCACACCAGTAAGTACAGTATATTTACCCACGATGGTGACCATCCACACCAGTATGTAGGTGAAGGCTGAGATCCACAGTGCAGACATAAAGAACGTGAGCATGAAGCAACGCTTCCAGAACCTTCTTCGGCAGTCTGGAACTGTCAGGTACAGGAGCAGGATGGTTGGCAGCGACAGCACCCACAGGATTCTCTTCAGGTCATTGTCTGGCACTGCAAAGACACTTCGCTGATCTGCAGAGAAGGAAAGGGAGGAATAGATAAAACTACAGCTTCAACTGAATTACTCAGAAAGAGAAGTTCATTACATTCTTTATTTCTTTACATTTACCATTTGAGTGTGCTGTGTGTGTGTGAAAACATATTTTTAACAATTGTTGTTTTATTTGAAACTAAGTAAATGTTGTTAATGTGTTAATTGCAGCATGAATGAGTATATGAATATCTGCTACAGGAAGTGATGTCCATCCCTGGAAACGGTGGCTTTGAAGACTACAAACCAGACTATGGAACCCAGTGTCTTAGTAGGAACAGCTACCCAGCAGCCCACTGAGAGGTACACTTTTAATAATCCCTGGTGTTTTTAGTGAAAACATTATTTGGCCATTTGTAAATAGCAGAATACCTGATCATAACCATGTTCCCAGTTTTATCTCCGTCTCACGAGGAGATAGAGCCTGGAAAAGAACTACTGCCGAAAGTGTCTATAGGGTCGGATTTCCGGTGTATGTACTTCCCCTGGAAGCTCTCTCTGAACGGAAGGTATTTCGACCAATCACGACACAGTGTTCATGAAAATGTATCCCTCCCAGAAACAACCTCATTATCACCGTCTTGTCCAGCCTAATATCCATCTCACGATACCCGAAAAATGGAACGTCTTACTAGTACTAGTACTAGTCCGCTGATAACTAAATTTTTTTTGAACAAACGCTTAGCGTTCGCTTCTTCTTCGTTTGAGATTTTATGGTGTCTGCTTCGGTCTTTGTTTCGCTGGGGAATGTAAACAGATCTGTGCTGCTTTACCGGAACTTCCTGTAGCCCTGTACTTCCGTTTAGACACTTTAGGAGATATATGTTGTCCAGCCTAACCTGATCAGTGTGAAGCTAAACCAATGTTTTATTGGTTGATATTTTTTCTATGATAAACAGGAAGCTGGTCTGGTGGGCTCACCCTCGCCGATCTCGTTGAGTCCGTGCAGGCTGAGTGAGAGGTGGGAGTAACCCGAGTCATCCTGGAATATTCCGCTGTCGGTCCTGGAGCGCTGGTGTGTTAGCAGGCTGCTCGGCTCGTTCCAGCCAATCAGGGGCTGGTGCTCGCCGCTGTCCTCCATGGCCTTGGCCAGACAGCCACAGCAGGGGCTGAACTTGCGCATCATGTAGCCGTTGATGCGAAAGTCGAAGCACAGCACGATGATGTACACCCCGTACACCAGCAACAGGCATGCCGCGTCATACCTGGACGGAGGAAGGCAGTGGTCATGGAAAAACACGGGAAGGGAAGTCCAAAACCTTACCAGTGTTTAGTATCAGTGTGCAGGGATGTCTGCCCTTACTGGGCCTCATTTACCAACCATTCTATGAACACATTTGTTCTTAAGACTTTCTTTAAAATGTCTTTGAGCATTCTGGCATTCACCAATGTTTTCTTAATTGAGATTTTTTTCTTGGGTTGAACAGAAGCTCAAAACGCAAACATAAGTTAATCCCGAAATGTTTGTAAAAATGTTTTAAGGAAAGTCTTAAGAACAATTTTTTTCGTAGAGTGATTAGTGAATGAGGCCCATATAACTGTTCTGGAACCCTCTGTTCCCATGTCAACTAAACAATGTATTGAAGCCCAGAGCAACTATTTGTACCCCTGATGATTCTGAGAACAGAAGAAAGTGTTTTATTCATAAAGTGGCAAGCCATGTAGTAAATGAGAAGGGAACCTGGTAAGACTGGGAATTCTGAACAAAGCATCAAACTTCCACAAAAAAAACTAAATATATAGCGAAACCTTTAGCTTGTTGTTTGTTTGTCAGCTTTTGGAGTGGTTCAATAAAACCTGGCAGTGTTATGATCTTTATCAGTCCTGAGGAAGTCGGGAACAAGGAGAGAGATTTACCAGTACACCTTGTTATCGGAGATAATGGCAATCACAGCCGCGACGCTTATCGCATATGCAATGCAGTCTCGGAACAAAGGCCAGCAGGTAAGCCGTCCAACCTGAGGAGGACGTTAGCAGAATATTTAACATGCAGGGAGGATGTAAAGAGCCTTTTACAATTCCTGGCCTTGTGACATTCCTGGCAGAGGAGACTCAAAAGCACAAACAGACACATGATGCATCCATCACATTGTCGCCGGTTTTGGGTTGTTGCGACACAGTTCTAAAATCCACTTACATAAACATAATAATGGCTTCCCATTTTAACTGCCTTGTAACAGAATTCCAGAGATGAGTCACGGTGAAGTTAAGAAAAACTGGATAATATTTAACATGGGCCCCATTCATCTCCCTGTTGCTTGTCTCACACACACACACACACACACACACACACACACACACACCCACACACACACACACACACACGCTTGACCCAAATGTGTATGCTTCCTGTCAGCCTGGAGTGAATCAGCCTTAACCTCAAAGGCCTTTTGGCCTGAACATTACATACCACAGAAGTAAGGAGACCGCAGGCCGCACAAATACCAAGAAGGTTGTAGACTGCAGAACCCACGATAGTGCTGACCCCAATGTCTCCCTTTGTGACAAACACTCCTGTGGAAAGATTTGTGAATAAAGAATGCATCATTAATACAATTACTGCAATACCACCACACAGTAAAACATTCAGTTTAAAAGCAACTCTTAGAAGAATACACTTAAACTCTCATGTGTGTATGTGGTCCGTATTAGCACTTGTAACAGGAAGTCTTACTAGTTGCTTATAGGATATATGAATATTTGTTTGTGTATACCCTACACTCTCCGAAGAAAGGGTTCCAAAGGGTTCCTCTGTGTCTCCATAGAGGAACCCGATTGAGTTCAAGGGTTCTTTGTTGGGGAAAATGGTTCAATATGGGAGCCTTCACACTTTTCACACCTACCATAGAGGGTTCGCCTACGGAGACCCTTTTATAGTCAGTCTCGGTTTTAATCACATGTGGCATGTGCACACTCTGGTTAACTGAGTGTATAATGTGGCCACAATCCCGTGGAAATGCAGCTGTCACGAGTCGATAAATAGGTATGCAGTAGTAGGCCTACTCGGCAGCTTTAGACAAGATTATTACCTAAGAATGCGGTGACTAGCTCTGGTGCTGAGCTGCCCGCAGCCATAAAAGTTGCACCTGCGACGTCTTGTGAAAGCCCGAGACCTGTAGGAAAAGTACGGCCAGTAGCCTATAAGTAACGAACCAGTAAACGGAAACACATTAAAGAGAATGTCCTGTCAAGTTACAGCCATAAAATGCGTCAATCAATGGCCCATTTTATATTTGTACTTACGTTCACTGATAAGCTCGAGAGACGGTAGGAAGTAATCATCGCATATGACCGATACTGCCAGAAACATGTAAAAAATAATAATAAAATAGATAATAATCCCGCCGTCCTTCCTTTCCTGTTCGGTGAAGAACCCTTCTGGAAATTCCGAAGATTGTGGTTGTACGCATTGCGTTTCATTTTCTGTAAGGACAAAATAGGCAAAATTAGGCTACAAGAATAAGTTATTATTATGGAACTTAGTCAACGCAATTAAGTCTACCTCGCGGTAATATGATAGCCTGATATATGACATAACCGAATGATGATTTTGCCTAATCGCAAATTCAATAGAATAAAAAAAATTCGGCCTACAATTATCAATGCAGTTCAATAATCACAGGCTACACAATAAAAACCCACGATAATGGAATAAATAGACCTACTGACGTTGCCCAATTCATAAAGTTAACATTAGTGTTGAATTGTCACAGAGGACCCTTTGACCCACTGCTCAGGCGTTCACATCGTTGTTCGAATTGATTTCAAATAGCGGTTGCAGTCCGCATCGAATTGAACAACACGACCATTCATAAACCACTTGTCATCAACTGACACTTACCCAAATCCCGGCGAATTCTCTGAGAACTAAGCTCTGGAGAAATTGCTGCAACGTTGTATATTAAATGGACTGCACCGTATATGAGTAGTAGCACTCCAGCGATGTAAAATAACACTTCTTTTCTTTTCTTCCTCTTGTGCAAAAATGTGTTTTTATCCATAGTCCCTGGAATCAAAAACATAGATGCTATGAAATGATGGAGAAAGGCATGAGATTTACACTAAGCCAGCTAAAACCCAAGGTTTGCCTGGCCGTAAGCCTCTCACAAATTCTCATGCACCTCTCAAGCTATTTCTACGCAGGCTGCGAGATTGATGATTTTTTTTAAACAAGAAAAACCATCCCTTTAAAAAAAATGAAGGAAAAAACTTATGACAGGGGATCACGGGATTAAAGTATTGCTACTAAACACGCTACTTACCCTGGGCCAATTAGGGAACCACTCTCATCATAGGATCAGAAAGACGTCGAATGGAACGACTGTGATGATACAATCCACGGCTGTAATTTCATAAAGTAGCATAATCAGAATAATCACACCAATGTAAAATAGCGCAATAATAATTAATCATTCTCATTTTGGATACGATCCTCCATTCTGCATGAGTCAACGGTAGCGTACCCGGACACCGATTCCTTCATTGTATTGATAGTGAGGAGGAATGAAAGAATAACACAAAATAATAATAGCATAATAATAATAATAATAATAACAATAATACATTCTTGTGAAGAAAGTTGTTATTGTAAATATTCTATTAGATTGTTATATTTTAATATTAGGCTATTTAACAACAACAACAACCATATTAGTTTGCCAATCTAAAAGTATACTTATAGTACGCCTTACTGTTGGGATGAACCCATGAACATAATAGGCTATTAAATTGGCGTTATGGGTTAGCGCGCCATAGAGGTTGTATCTTGTTATAATCTTTATAAGGATTCCACAGTTGACAGAATACTCTGTATAGTCTCATACACGAAGTTGGATGAAATAGCCCCTGCTTTTCACGTTGCCGGTGGAAAACGATTCACTTTTGATAGGGGGTGTGTTGTGTAGCCCATCAGTCTATTGAACTTCCAGGTCATGTTGAGGCATGTCCAAAAACCATGGCGTTACCTGTTTTCGGGAGAATGACCGAATTAGCCTATGTCCCCCACATCTGACAAACCCCACAGGAATAGTCACCTTCCACGCACATATTTGTTAAAGGAAGAGCTTGTTGTGGTGGGTGAGTAAACTTGACAATTGCATAAACTGCATGGCTATATGTATCCGTGCACCTGGTTTTCTAAACTGTAGCCCACTGGCACGCTAAAGAGGCAAATAATTAGTGTAAGTTAGCCTAGGTGAACAAAAATAAAATTCAAATTAAACGAATAGAGGTGCTACTTTATATAACTTGAAGTATTGTTCATATTTAAATATTAAAATAGCGCGTAGCCTAGAGGCTAATATATACAGTTGCATCAGGCGGGTAAACAAATTTGATTAGGTTCACCTGAAAGTTGTACAAGGAAGAAAAATTGAATGACTCACTGGAACTATATATGGGTTGCAGTTTTGTTATCATTAAAGGAACAAAAATATGTTTATGGAGTTTTATTAGCTGTAGTCTATTTTATACTGCCCATGTGGGATGCAGGTGATATGACGGTATATTGTTTTGACCTCTTGTGTTCTGTTTGTGAATATCAACGTAGGCTAATCCCGCATGTATTTAGTGTAAATTGAATTATCATCAAGAAATTTGTGAATTTGACACTGGGCTATGCATTTGTGATGGCATGCCATGGTTGCATTTCAGTAAAAAATATACTCAATGTCCAAACTTTGCTTCCGATGACATTGCATGTTATTGTCAGTTACATACGCAATGTAAACTTTGTGTGAGTTTGAATGATTGGATAAAGCACTTTAAATGATTGTCTCAATTTGTACCAGCTGTTGAAGCACGTTTACACGCGCTGGCTTTTACGGCGTGAGTGAAATTGGCATTAGAAATTCTTCAAGTGACGCGCCGATGTAGACAACCATCCACCAGATGGCAGCAAAGGCCTGTCTCAAATGATTCCCTATTTTTGTTGTTGAATATTTGTCCTCTTGACACTTCCTTTTCTTCAATCTTGGGTTACTGGATTACTTATTTCCTCTTTTTATTACGGACAAAGTTCCTTTCTTTCATTTTTGTAGATAGACTACTGTTGTCAAATAGTAGGTCTAATTTGGATCAGTGAAGCAAAATTATTGGTAAATTATACTTTTGGGGATTTAAATACTGCATTTGCAATCATAAGGATAAATCAAAGGCTGATTTAATTAAGAAGGGCATTGCATTGCCTTTCTTCATGTTAAAGTTCTCAAGTCATAACGGAAAAACATGTTTGCTAAGTATACACATGTAGGCTGTTTATGAAACCATATGCCTAAGTGATTTATCTTATAGCCTTTGTTTTCATGTGGGCTTTCCCAAAAGTGTGGTCCCATTTTGAATACACTGTAACACAAGGCCAAACAAACTGACAACTGTTTTCCATTTTGTTCACTTCAGAGAAACATCACATTTGAGAGGAGCCAATCAAATCCAACCCCCCCTTACACGCAAGTGTTCCATTAAACCGTTGAAAAGGAGGAAAAACATGTTTGTAACTGATTTACTGTATAAAAGATTTAGAGCTGGAATAGGACTCAATTAAACAACACTGTGTACAGCCCTGTCTGTTCAGGCCCAGCGCTATTAAATATGTATGTTCAGAGTCCAAATGGGTTTTTGGTTGACCTGGCAGGAAATGTCGGCTGTACCTCAGTGTTTGCGCAGAGCTGAGAATGGGGCCTGAACAAGGGAAGATGTGGTTTAAATTTCTTCTGACTAGAACAGCAGCATTTCTTTATGTTGGACTGAGGGGAAGAAACGTTCCCTTCCCATGTGATGGCTTTTCACAAAATACTATGAAATTATAGTTTTTACATACAAAATGGAGCCTTGACTTTAACTAGACTAGGCGAGTTATTGACTGACTCAAAACGATTTCTTTTAAAGGTGCTTTATGCAGGATATTTACCTTGGATATTATTATAAATATTATAAAATAATCATGTTCAGTCATATCTATGGTGCACTGGCTATCTCTGTCTTTGTGCACATTTGCCGAATCTGTGCTCCCCTGCCTGTATTATATATCTAAGATGTGTTTGGGATGTTTCTGGGCATGGCACTCTTTTCTGTGTGGGGAGGGGCGGGTGTGGCAACAGAGCCTGTGGGGTGGCATCAGGTTTCAGCAGAGCATTAGCCAGCAATCAATAAGTTGCCTACAGCGAAGCCAAACAACATGTTGACAGAGCGCGGCACGTTCAAGAAGCAGGGTCAACATAGGATTTTCTCAATGGTGACAGTTTAAATTTAGCAAGGGGATGAAAAGCAACGCGGAGTTGGTGTGTTTTCTGTTGGACCTGCAAGTAACGTTACCACCAGCTATCCAGCTAGCTACATTAGGTAGCTCGATGGCTGTGGGCGGGGTTGCGGACGGAGGAGGAGACTTCTTGGATTGTAAACACAGGACCACAGCAAGGCTAAAAATACTGCATTAAGAGTCTTGAATTATGTTTGAAATTTTGATGTTTCATTTTTTGAAAGTCAAAATCACAACTTTTTCATGTCTTTAGGAAAAAGCTGTGACCTCTTATAGTACATATAACATTACGCGGATTGTGAAGTTTGGTTTGGCCTGCTACTAGGATTGCTGCCCCATACTTATAGGTAAGGCATCTTTGACACTATCCAGATGTCTTTGAAAAAACACTTTTAAAATAAACTACAGATCTTCAGTGTAGTAGTAGTAGTGGAGATTTGTTCTATTAAAAAATCGACAAACCCAAACACCTTATGACAACAAACGTTTAAACAAATGTTTACTCGATCCTCTGCTTCTGTAAGACCAGAATCGTAGAGAAGCTCAAAACTCAGTGTTGGGCACCAAACTGAAGCAGGATCAGAGCGTAATCTTCTATTTCAGTCTCAAACTGAAGCAGGATCAGAGCGTAATCTTCTATTTCAGTCTCATATTGTGGAGACTGCCGGCCAAAGTGCAATTATTAAATGAGTTTAATGAGGAGCTGGACTCTCACTGGTTCTCTGTGCGACAGCCGGAGGATAGCGCACTGGAGTCTCACTGGTTCTCTGTGCGACAGCTGGAGGATAGCGCACTGGAGTCTCACTGGTTCTCTGTGCGATAGCCGGAGGATAGCGCACTGGACTCTCACTGGTTCTCTGTGCGATAGCCGGAGGATAGCGCACTGGAGTCTCACTGGTTCTCTGTGCGACAGCCGGAGGATATCGCACTGGATTCTCACTGGTTCTCTGTGCGATAGCCGGAGGATAGCGCACTGGACTCTCACTGGTTCTCTGTGCGACAGCCGGAGGATAGCGCACTGGAGTCTCACTGGTTCTCTGTGCGACAGCTGGAGGATATCGCACTAGATTCTCACTGGTTCGCTGTGCGATAGCCGGAAGATACCGCACTGGAGTCTCACTGGTTCTCTGTGCGATAGCTGGAGGATAGCGCACTGGAGTCTCACTGGTTCTCTGTGCGACAGCCGGAGGATATCGCACTAGATTCTCACTGGTTCTCTGTGCGATAGCCGGAAGATACCGCACTGGAGTCTCACTGGTTCTCTGTGCGATAGCTGGAGGATAGCGCACTGGAGTGTCACTGGTTCTCTGTGCGACAGCTGGAGGATAGCGCACTGGAGTGTCACTGGTTCTCTGTGCGACAGCTGGAGGATAGCGCACTGGAGTGTCACTGGTTCTCTGTGCGACAGCTGGAGGATAGCGCACTGGAGTGTCACTGGTTCTCTGTGCGATAGCTGGAGGATAGCGCACTGGAGTGTCACTGGTTCTCTGTGTGACAGCTGGAGGATAGCGCACTGGAGTGTCACTGGTTCTCTGTGTGGCAGCTGGAGGATAGCGCACTGGAGTGTCACTGGTTCTCTGTGCGACAGCTGGAGGATAGCGCACTGGAGTGTCACTGGTTCTCTGTGCGATAGCTGGAGGATAGCGCACTGGAGTGTCACTGGTTCTCTGTGCGACAGCTGGAGGATAGCGCACTGGAGTGTCACTGGTTCTCTGTGCGACAGCTGGAGGATAGCGCACTGGAGTGTCACTGGTTCTCTGTGCGACAGCTGGAGGATAGCGCACTGGAGTGTCACTGGTTCTCTGTGCGACAGCTGGAGGATAGCGCACTGGATTTCCTTCTGAAAAAAGCTGTTTTTGCAGAACATTCACATCCCCGCGCAGGAAAGACAGGGGGCTCTGATTCTGTAATGCCCTGCTATCTGCTGAAGGCATCATATTTTCTCGACCCCTCAACCGGGGACTGGAGCTGATTCTCAGGAGTTGTGCTACACGTGCCAGATTTAATCATACTGCTGGACACTTAATCCTTTTTACTTCCCAGAAGAAGAAAGTTAAGAATTTTTCTTCTTGGTAACTTGTAGTTACTCTGAAGAACTGCTGGTGAATAATGTTGCGTAGTTATCCGAAAAATGGTTCAAATTCTCTTCAGTGTATTGCTCAATGCTGAAAGCTGGTTATTATGATTAAATTCTTTAATGTTCATCATTTTGGTTTAATGATCAAGACTCGCAAGCTCCTGAAGTACTTTTATGGATTCAAGTCTACTGGTGATCGAACCTTCACATAAAACCCAGAATGCATTGTACGTTTTCTCTGTGGATTGTATGAAATTACATTTTCAAATCAAGGTATTACACATCTTATAAAACCTTCTCCATCCCGCAAAGCTGGTTTGTATCTTATTATGTGGAATTCTATAATGCCTCCGTTTTAGTGGTGTGCGAGACTGTAACTAGAGGAGGAGGCCTGACCAGCTTCAAAGAGCACTTTGGGGACAGAGCTTACACAGAAGCAACACTTGAATATAGAAAAAAAAAGAAGTAAATTTCACAAAAAAAGATTTCACATAAGCCTGCACCTGCACATACCTTGATGGCAGGAGGAAAATAAACTACTGTTTGAATGGAGTTAGAAATAAAGAGTTTGTTCATGGCTTATTTCCTCAGGGGCGGGGAATGTCACACACTAATGTCAGAATGTGGATAAACCATAGCAGCAAACCTGAGACTTCACCACTGTGCCACTGCCTTAGTCCCTTTCAATAAGTTAATCCCCTAGGTAAGTTTATCGGTAAGGGGAAGAACAAAATATTAAGGTATATGTAGATATTTTTTGTGGTTAAGGCCAAAGTGTGTTGTAGTTGAATTTGCCTTAAGTCAGAAAAAATGGTATTTCGTTCGTAACATTTTTCTTAAGACACACTTGAAAGGTTAGACCTTTTACATAACTGCACTCGAATGAAATGCACATAGCCTTTGAAGAGATTGCTTAAAGCACCTGCCCTGTCTTCCGCTCTCATTAATCTATATCAGAATAATAATAGTACTACTATTCTGTATACCGATTGAGCTGCTGCCGCTGCTCGGGTCAGAAGCACCCTAATTAAATCTGCCATTGTCTGCTTCAAATAATTGGACTAAAGTAGAACAAATTAATTTGATTAAAGGAAAAAGAAAAAAAAGTGGACAAAAGTGGAAGTGAGTTTAAAATGGAATTGACACCGTGGACGTGTTTAAGCTATCCTGCCATTTGGGCTGTGAAAGCCTGGTCTGGGACCGCGCTGTACAGTGGCAGATTGATTTACTGCACGCTGTCGCGGTACCGTCTCTTATAAAGACGCTCCAAAAACTGGCTTTTTAAGCCGAGCAGATGGGAGTTCTATTATTTAAATTGGAAGGTTTTTCCCCTTTTTTTTTTTTTGAGGCGGAATATCAGGTTGATCCTCTGAGGCAATCGGACAGTTTAATTTCAGGTGTTGTCATGCTGTTCCCACTTCTCGTTTTGAAAGAGGCTTGCTGGCTCCTGCAATTAACGCCAGTCCAAATTGAGCTCTGAGAGGCAGCCAGCATTAGTGAAATTGGAAGGGTGGGGTGGAGGGGTGGGTGGTTGGTCGGGTGGTTGGTGGCCCTCTGGTTCCCCCTGCTTGGGGACGAGAGTGGGTGCGAGCCAATCAGTCGACGTGCGGCATTGCTCAAAGTGCACACACCTGGTGCTTCGTGCCAGGGGCTCACCTGGAACAAGCAGGTCAGAAATCTAATGGTAGAGTACAGCACAAAGCTAAGTGTCAGACCCGTCTCCTGTAGGGAAGAGAATTTCACACATTTAGATTATACCCTAAAGTTAATTTGCATCTGCTTGTGCTTGATTGTATAAAAAAAGAAAAGAAAAGAAAAAGGATGTTCCCCGAGGCTTGGTTTTGAAGAGAGGGCCCCAAATTTCTCTTGTAATACAACATGCTGAAAAGGCGAATGTACTATATCTGTCATGAACAGAAATTCACCTCTACATAATGAAAGTCTAAAGGAGACTGAATGCATTCTTAGGGGAGAGTACTACAGTTGCATATTCACACGGCTGAAATGTTTCTTGTGGAAATAATCTGACCCGCTTAAGTGGGTGCTGTGATCTCGAAAACGCCCGTCTTTAAGGGAACCGCTGACTATCTGCAGTGTTCCTGAAGCGCAAACCTCTTCTCTGATCTAACAGCAGGTCGTGCTCGCTTCCTCTGGTTGATGCGATTTCAAAATAAACAAAGTTTATGAAAGATGTTGCGGTGTCAGCGTTCGGATTACTTAAAGTGGGTTTTTCTATTGGAAAGTTTCCGTCCTCAGAAATGTTCCATGGCCTTCTGTTCTGTTGTCACTCAGTCCTATTGGTTCTGGCTGACAGCGCCTGGTGTTGTTTCTTTGCTGAGGTCTGTGGACGGATGGATGTAGAGGAGCAGCATCGGGCAGAGAGCTTGCTGTTGGCCTTGTGTCAGATTATCTTGGCACTGGCTGTCCCCCTCTCCTGGGCCAGAAGGTCTAAGTCCTGGAGGAATCTGGTGCTGTATGCAACGGGAATCATTTATTAGGCTCTATTCCTGTTGGCAAGAGATGGACCTATTGCATCTTGTGATTGGCTACTTGGGAGGGTGGGGGGTGTGTCATAGCTGCCGTAGATGCTTGCGATAGCAAAGCGATTACCCTGAAGTTATTACGCCGTTTTAATTTGTCGTCTGTTTTCATTCTCTTTCATTAAGCTTGTTAGTTTATTTCAAGTATCCGGTCAATTAATTCGCTGATTAAATGGAAACCACGTAGTGCAGGCAAATTCGTTGACATTCTGCCTTCAAGAAGTTAAGTCAGGGTGGGTGGCGGTCATGTTATCACCTTAACAAATTTTCTGGACCTCTGAAAAAGACGTAAAAAAAAAAAAAAAGCCCTAAAATAACATCTGGGACACGTTTTCAGCTGTCCGTCTGACCCGTTGCAGGGGTTTCAAGCCAGCTGTAGCCTAGCGGGCCTGTTTGCGATGAACAGACGATGATGCGGCTTCCGAGCTCGGTCTGATTGGCGGTGGGCACTCAAGCCAAATCAGCCTCACTGGTTATGTGTGCAGGTCAGCTCAGCTATCAGCCTGCTAACTGCTGCCAGCAGAGCTGTGTGTTATTCTGTCTTATATCCAGGACTGGCACAGCAATAACCAATAGCATCTAAAGGGATGAGCAAAAAGGATAAACATGAATATTGTTTTTAGGAAGCTATCGTAATTATGATTAAATGTCATTTCTCGTTTATACTGTACACTGCCCTGGGTAAGAGTGTCTGCCAAGATTGTAATGCAATGTTTTGTGGGGTGGCAGAATATTTTCAGGCTGGACAAGGGGCCATTTTGGGGAGGGTTGGTACTCGTACACACACACGCACACACACACTCTATCCCCCTCTCGTGCAGTCGTTCACACTTCCACCCTGAATAAACATGCACTGACCCTCACACTTCCCTCTGACCCCCCACTCCTACACACAAGGCAATATTTTACTACTGTGTTCCAAATGGCTTCAGACCTGCCAGAACGCCCTTCCGGTGTCATTTAATGGCCACTTAGTCACTGATGGACTCATTTGTGCATCCATTCAGAAGTATGACTGGGAAGGGAGTCTCACAACGGCTGTAATCATTAAATATTTCCATTAATAGCTGTTTAGATGAACTATCACCCATGAGCGTCTATGCACAATGTAAGTAAGAACTCTCTTCTCTCTATCGACTGTGCTTTCTGCGCGGCTCTGGGAAAATGCAGCGCTAATTGTGAAAAAATGTTTTGCAATAGCCGCTTAAAACCATTTCCTTGGGATTTCCTACGGTGCCGGCACAAACGTTTTTCTGTTCCTTTCCCCTTCCCTCTCTTCCACGAGTGCATCTCCGCCGGCGTACAAGAGCGCTCATCTCTGACTCTGTCTCATTAACCACTGCTAGCTCACCGCGCGTACGGCCCTTTTGTGCATCGACACAATGGGTGCTTTTGTTACGTGTGCATAATAACACGCATTGTTTTGGGCTTTTTACGTGGAGGGGCGAGCGGATTACGCACCAGAGTCTCTTTTGTCTCTGTTCTCAGTCAGATGTGAGCGTTGGAAGAGGTAAATGGAGTCTTCAGCTGAAGCCAGTGGCAGTGCAGCGTGAGGCAGAAAAGGTTTGGCCGGGCCCTGTTTCAGTATTAGAAACGGATAGGATGCGCCGCATTGAAACCATTCGGGGCTTTGTGCACTTCACGACCTGATGTAGCGCGTTGCGTTTAATCGCACGGTTTCATTTTGTGAAGATGAGAGAAACGCAGATTGACTGCAGACCTTAGTTGCGCACAGACTCTTTCAAACCGAGACGCGAGTCAGTCTTAAGTTGTAAATAAAGCGCTGCTCCGTTTTGTTTTTGTACGTGTTTGTTTGCCTCCTCGAGTCTTAAGAATGAATCAGCCTTTGTTTTGAAGAGCTGCACTCTTGGCTTTGATCATTGCGTTAGACTGCTTTGCAGATGCCTTTTTCCAAGGAAGGGAGTGTGAGTTAGACTTTAATTTCTACAGCTGTCAAAAACGATATCAACAAACCGGGGAATAAAGGAGACTAGAGAGAGGTTGAGTTCAACACGACACTCACTTCTGTACAACAAGTGGAAAAATACACGTATCGGCAGGGGGAGCGAGTGCAAGAGAGCCCCAGAACACTCCGCCCCCCCTCCGCCCCTGCACACGCACGCACACACACTCACACACCACAGAAGTTGTGGGCCCCACCCAGCAGGTCTAAAGAGCAGCATCACACGCGGCCACAAGTTTCCACATGTGAGCCTCAGTCAGGCCAGGGGAGCCCACATCTTTAAACCCGACCTTTTATTTATTTAACAGCATGCACGCATGCACCCACATGCAAAATATGATTTGTGTAGCACAAGTATTCACACTGTAATATCGTCAGAAAAACAATGTTAATTACGCTCCCTCTGGTCTCTCATTGCTTTTCGAGTTATTTTTTTAAAATGTATGTGTCCCATGGTTCCTGTTGGCCGACCCTCGCTCCTGGCTCTGACCTCTGTTGGCATCCTCTTGTTTGTCCTCGCTGGATGGGGCTGCCGGTGTAGAGTTGGGGAGCACTGTAGGGCATCTAGCACACTGTGTCCGAATCAGCACTCTTCCACACTGTTGAGTAGCCTTGGTGAGTAGATAGGGCGAGGAAGTCATTGAGTTAGTGAAAATGTTTTCAAATTGCATTATAACACCCGGATGACACGCTTACTTCTGGGGTTTCGCTGAGTACATTCGGGAGCACACATTTCAAGAAGTACACAAACATTTTGGTCACATAAATATGACGTGAGCTTCGTTTAAAAAAATAATAATAATAAAATTTAAAAAAAAAGAGGTGCAGCTTCACTGACGTTTTCTTTCAAATACAACAAAAACAACACGTGACATGGCATTTTTCTGGGCCCCGCCCCTTTCTGCCAGGGGGCCTGGCTGGATTTACCCTCTCGGCAAGCTGCCTCTTGTCCCACCACAATTGGTGCTTTACCTGGATAAGAAGCCCCTTACCTGGATAAGTGAGCTCTTTCACGCCCTGGAAAAGGGTCTGGTTATCTGGTTACTCATAATACACAGCAATACATTAGCCTGCAATGCAAGAGCCAAAACCAGTGTTCACAAGACAAGTGTCAAAAGATGTTTCGCGTTCAGTGCGCTGCTGAAAAGGGCAGCGGATGAGCAGGGGTGCTGCTCGCGATTTCAGATAAATATCGGCGTTTTCCCCAAAGCTCTAAATCCTAAATTTGTTATTGATTTAAGATAAACCAAAATGATTAATGTAGCATTAAGTCTCTGGTACATTTGTTTTCTGCCTTTACAGTATATATATATATGCTTCGACAGTGCGTATTGCAGCGTTGCAGGTAGCCTACAGTGCCGCTTGGCACAGACGTTTATCCACGCCGCTGTTAATCTTGCCTTTGTTACATTCACTGATCTGTGAATAGCTCTGGGTAAGAGCTTCTTCTTTGTGAATATATGAAATATACATGACAATTTTACTGTTGAGATGCCTGATACTTAACTTGCAAATGATAAAATGTTTTTTTTTTTCTTTTTCCCTGCACAAGTGGTCAATTTAACACCAGTGTGTAAAAAGAGCTCTAAGCGACGGCTGAAAACGGCTGGTGCGCTGTTGGAGGTTTTTTCTTTTTTAAATCAGTGTGTCTTTCCTCCTCGATTAAAACACGTCTGCAAATGTTTGCTTTATTTTCCAGGGCCTTTATTTTTTTATCTTAAACCAACAACTTTCGAGTCCGGCATCATCTGTCAATATTTATTCCTGCTTAGTTTGAAGGAGAGAGAGAGGAAAAATAACCAGCTGGACTTTGTTTATACCCCCCCCCCCCCCTCTGGAATTAACCAACGCTTTTTACGAACCAAATGTGAACTTGTTTGATCCATTGAGAGCAGCATGGAGAGAAATATCATAGTCAAATAATGTAAAAATGTGTAAAAATGATATGACAAAGGAATATGTGGATAACTGTGCTCACCGTAGCTCATGTAGACAGTTCTGTGATGGGATTAGAGCGGTGCCAGAGGGTCTGTAGTGATCTAAATGTCTTGCCAATGTGACGTTCTCTTACAAACCAAGCTTTCTTGCTGTGTTTCCCTCCTGATAATGGCTTGTATAAGCTGCGTCTTTCTGCTCTTTGCTTGGCGAAAAAAATGTCAGGTTCCAAATTAATTAGGGGAAGGTGATCTGCAAAATGGCGTGAGTTTGACACCTTTGTGCCCAGCAGGTGCTGAAGATTCAAGAGTTTTATTGCCATATGGAGCCTAACACATTGCTTGCTCCCCACTCACTTCTACAGTATAAGCGTAAAAAAAACAAACAAAAAAATGCAAAAGACAAGTACAATTTTCTTCTAAAGCAATACACAATAAGTAAGGTAACCAAATTCAAGTGCATGACAGTGTACGTGACCAGTGTAGTATAGTGTAAGTGCATTGTGCTATGTACAAGTGAGTTATAGGTTATATAAGTTCTGTGTTAAGGTGTGCTCAGTCCACTGCCACGAACAAGCGCAGGACTCGCAAGACGGTTGGTTTGACTGCTTCGGTGCGTCTTAGTTGTTTAGGCCCCGCTTGATTTATATTATTGTGTTGCCGTGGATTACGAGCCTGTTCATCTCACACAGTTGTCCTCGTTGTGCCGGGGCCTGTCTGTCATTAACTTGCGCTCTCGCCGTCCCTCTGAGAAGCCCGTTTTGAGGTCAGTGTTCTGCGCCACAAAAGGGGCAGTGTTTGGCGGGAGAGCGCGTTGAGCGAAATCGTCTCTCCGCTGGCGCGGCTACTTTCGCATCGATCTGTTTTGGATCCAGGCCTGGGAGGGGCGGGGGAGGATTCCCTTTGCGCATTTACTTCTGTTTGCTGAACTCTGCTCGAGTCTTCACAGGGGAGAGACATGAGCCTGGGTGCGTGGAGATAAAAGAACTTGTGGAATACTGTGGAAACCTGTAAAGGTCCAATTTGTGTGTGAGCATATTGAATCGTGCCAAGTCATTAACGCTGCGCAGAGCCAGTGACGCCCTTTAAAAAAACACATTTATTTTGGCTGGTTCTGTGTGCTGTATATGGCTAGAAAAGCAAGTTCTGAAGAGATTAATCTTTTTGAAAGAAATTATCAAGGTCTCTTAATGCCGTCGTTTACCCAAGCTGAATTTGTTGGTTGTTTGCCAAATGAAGGAGTCTGATGATGTGTCTCTGTGTGAAACAATGCTAAGCTTTAATCATAGCAGGGAAAGTCTGTGTGCGTGCGTGTGTAAACACAGACGCTTAAAACGTCTAGCTTGTGACTGACGCACTCAATTTTATGGGTTTGTGTTGCGCATTAGGCCGTCGCAGGTGAAAAAAGATATGATACACATGTTGTAAATTGTCTGGTCTAGTTGCCCGCGGGGGCCGGCTGTGCGAGTAGGCGGGTCCGTCATTGGTAGAATCGGCAGGGGAATGGGTGTGACTCATGCAGGACGCCCCCTTGTTAGGCTGGGGGTTTGATTGGGAAACCCAGTCCCTTCTCACACACATGCGCTCCCTCCCCCATCCCCAAATTCCTGGATCTTGTAACAAAAGGCAGGGCCCACAGGCACAATAACAAGCTGCGTCCCTGTGGAGCAGACTCACTGTTTCACTGCACCTGGATTTCCCTGGGCCCCGCCCCTCTCTACCGGGGGTCCTGGCTGTATTTACCCTCTCGACAAGCTGCCTCTTGTCCTCCCACAATTTGTGCTTTACCTGGATAAGAAGCCCCTTACCTGGATAAGTGGGCTCCTTCACGCCCTGGAAAATGGTCTGCAGGTCTAAGCAGGGGTCCTGCTGCTTTTTAAGTAGGTTTTAAAGATTCTTTGTCACGCTACCCCCCCCGTACGTTCTGATAAAGCCTAATTTGTTTGTTTTCATTGTCTCGTTCTTTAAAAATGTTAACCAAAAACCTACTCATACCATTGATGGCAAGCTTTAGAAGTTGGAGTTTTTACACTGCAATACAGGCATTTACTTATCCAAAGCGACTGACACAGCTTTTGCATTTTTACAAATATAACATGTATTGTTAATACAGCTTGATATAAACTGAGGCAATTCAGGTTAAGTACCTTGCTCAAGGATACGACAGCAGTGTCCTACCTGCCGCCCCGGTGTAGTTTTTGTGGGTTTGTGTTTTCTCTTTCTGTGCATCACAGATGGGAGAGGAGTCCAAGGTGTTTGGAAAATAAACTCTCAAAATGGGGGAGGTGTGGAGGTTTTGTTTTTTATTTCATTTTAGGATTTTGACTGTTCATATCATCTTAAAATGTACTTGTAATCCCCGTCAGCTCTAATCATGGTCTCTCATTCTCCGACCCAGCAATCGGGCGCCTACAGCGTTAGTCTAAAACCAGATGTCTAATTCCACTCTCAGGCGGCTTGCTTCTGGTCTTACGTCCACGCAGGGCAACTTAGCTGCCTTTGCGCGATTAAACAAAACATCAAAGCTTATACCCATACAGACGCATGGTTTTCCCAATCCAAATAAATGATATCTTCTAGAAAGTCTTACAGGGCCTTGACCCAGGAACTTCATAATCCTTCTTGTGTTTTGACATGAATATAATACAGTATAATACCGTAATATCACGCACAACACAACCTGACAGGCGGTCCTCTGAGGATAACGGGCAGTTTAATCTGAAGTAGCTACATTTTATGGGTCCTGAATTTCTGGAGTGGCGCGTGTATGACTGGGCCACTCTCTCTTTAATATTTAAGAGTTAAGACATTCAGGGGCTGATTCACTTAAGACTTTTAGCATGTGCAAAACCATTTAACACACGCAAAACTAAATGCAACCAACGATTGGTGCAAAACAAATACCATAAGCAGTCATTGGTCATGTTATTGTTTTTGCACGTGCTAAAAGGTTTTGTATGCTAAAGGTTTTAATAAATCAGGCCCTATATATAGACCAGGTTATTTTTTCATTCCATTTACTAGCATGTATTAGTGCATCGAGGTTTTCAGTGTCTTGTGTTATTTCATTTGCTGGTGTTGCAGGCCTCTACATGAAGTTTGTTCAGTGCATTTCGGTATGGTGGCTTGTGGCCGTGTGCATAAAACGCCTGAACCGGGCCCAGCCTTATTTGTAGCTAGCTTCCTGAAATGAAATACTGTGGTTTCTTTGGACTTCTATGCGCATGTTCACTGAATCGACATCAACGGGGCGAGAACCAAAGACGGTGGTTTATCCTGCCCCAGCGATTAGTACAATGTGCCCCTCAGACACCTCGGTATAATTAAAGTGTCGAATGAAAATTAAAGGTTTCGTATTCTAAGTACTTGAGGAAGAAATGAAAGAATTGAATTTGTGGAGAGCAAATTTTGGCGTAATTGCTACCTTTTTTAATCTCCGGGAAAGAAAGCCAACGGAAGTGATTGCTTTCCAAGCGGATAGAATTGCGCCAGCAGTCGGTAGGATGACTGCCTTCTTTATTAACTTGGAGGACCTCCATCATTTCAACTTTTGGGGGAACAGCAAGCGCATTTTGATGTTTTCCCCAAGTTGCGGGGGGTGTACCCCACTGTCCCCCACTGGATTTAATTAAAATTTTGTATTTCTTGGGGTGTCATGGTTGGTTTCTCTATAATTACGAAATTAGCCATGATTCAGTAATTATTGCAAGACCGTTTTTTGCAAAGAGCGATTTGACCATCTGAACATCCTCCCTTAAAGTCGGTATGCTTGGTCTTGAGCAGCGTTAGAAAAGGAAAAAAACAACCTTAATCTGGCCGGTGGGCCACTGTGGACCCCAGAGCATAGAAACAAAATGGGGGGGATGTGCTGAATCTCTACGCTGAACTCGGCGCGTTATTTAGCGATCAGAGCGAAGGTGAGGTGAGATGAGATGGCGCATTCCAGACGAGGAGAAGACGGTCTCACGAGCCCGCAGGCCGTCCAGATGTGAGCGTTCGCAATGTGCCGCAATCATGTGAGCGCTTTTTGAGAGAGTGAAGAGGAGGAGGAGGAGGAAGTGACTGCAAGGTGCGATTTCGCCGACTCTCTGCAAGAGCGGGCTATCAAAGCCCGAGAGTGTTTTGATCCAACGAGCCTTCGGCTGACATCGCAAACATAGCCGCGGCTGCTCTTCCAAAAGGCCCTTCACTCTTAATACGCACCTTAATGTAGTGCCAGCTGACGGGATGTTGGTATCGACGTTTTTATTTACTTCGCCCACATGAACGGTTGCTTGGTTTTCAGCCAGGAATGGCATTTGAGATCTATTTATTTTTGACGGAGGAAGGGATGCATTTTTAGCAAGCTGGTTAAGTGGCCTCACTCAGTTATTTAAACATAAACCACGTACAGACAAGCCATTGAGAAGTGTATTTAACAGCTCAGAAGTGTTCAAAGCTGTCAGAGCAAGTCCTTGTGGACAGGGACGCCTCAGGCCCGGGCCAGGAGTGTGTTTACCTCATTTTGGGGCCCTTAGGTTTTACGAACCCGACAAGTGCAATTGTTTTATTTTACTAACATTTTCGGCATCAAAAGAAATCCCACGCCTGTCTAATACGGATGCCAGGATGTTGTAAAACTACATTTGGTGCCAGATTTGCCAGTTGACAACAGTGCAGTTCTTTATCCTTGTGCACATTTCCCACGTAGCACTCGGGAGCAAGGGCCGTGCCCTCTGGGACGTTTGCCAAAAGTTGTCAAACTGATGCGCTGTTAAAACTTTATTTTTTGGAGGATAGAGCAGCTCAACGTGGAACTTCTATGCACTCAACCCCATATTTTTAACTCGTTTCAAATGCCTCCTAAAGCTTTTTTTCTCTGGAACCGTGTGCAATGTTCTGAGAGTGCGGAAAGCCGTTAAAATGTAAGAGCTGGTTAATTTGCACGTTTTGCTTCGCTCTCTCTGGCTGCGTTCATGAAGGACATTACTCCATAATGACATTCTGCTCCGTAATTTTTTTTTTGTGATGAGGATGAGGCAGTAGAAACCTCTTCCTCCCAAGGCAAACAAGAACTTTGACCAGACGGTTTACTTCTATTACTGGCATGTCTATCACAGTAATGCACTGAAACCAAGAGCAGCACCCTTTTCTCTGACACCCTGGCTGTTTATGACAGGCAGTTTACTCACGACAAACATCCCCATTTGTCATTCCGAAACACCGTGGTAAATTTCCCCACGTCAAGTCCGCTGCGCTCCGCGAGTCCGGATGGACCGCGTTTCTTCCCACGTCAGCTTACGCCTGCGACATGTGTACACATAACGTTTTCTTTCGAAAAATCCCAGCCGTGCTGAGGCAAATGTGTGAATGTGTCCATGCCCTCTGTCTCGCAGTGATGACAGCGTAGTGACTAACAGCAGACCACTGAAATTTCATTCAGAAAATTTAATTACTCAAGGAGTGACATCACTGTGCACCCAGCATGTAGAGGTCACATGTTGAAGCAAAGACGCACCCCCTGGCCTTTTGGCCATGCCCTTGTCAGTGGGCTGTTGTGCAAGATCGGCAAACTCTCTGGCAGAATTCGGTCTCGTCAGGTACAGAAAACAATCTCATCTCCATATGCAAATGAGAAGTTTACAGATATGCAAATTAGCAGCTGTGGGGAGGCAGTTAGTTTTGACAGATGTTGTGCGCCGGGGGTCGCAAAGCGGATATCGGATCGCTCTCCGTGACATCAGCCCGCTGCTGGGGCACAAGGCTTTAACGAGACGGGCCTAGAGAAATGTGCATCAACACCTCCGCTTTTCTTGTTGCGGTATAAGCAGCACTTAAGGGTGCAACCGCTGCTGATTTCAACCTGCCGTCTTCAGGTCATGGAGCCCAGCTCCTTTGTAACACCTTCACCTAAGTTGCATTTGCACATTTTCAACCCCCCCCCACCCCACCCCAAACAATATTTTATTGTTTTTCTCCCAAACCTGTATTTGTAATCTGTACCTGTGGAGCTGTGCCACTTGCACCCATATCCCAGGAGCCCTGCAGCATGTAGTCCTCTGATTGGAGGAGGGACGCATATCTGAGGGGCAGTGTCGTATAATGGTTAAGGCTGTATGAATGGATATATCCAGCTGTATGAATGGATAAATGTAATAAGAAGTTGTGTAAGTCGCTCTGGATAAGAGCGTCTGCTAAATGCCAGTAATGTGAAATGTCATGTAATATCTCTGTTACGGCAATTGGTAACATGTGCGCACCTGATGTGTGGTTGTGAGCTACTTGGCTGACTTAAACCCACCCCTACGCCTGGCCATAGTCGGCGATGATGACTTGGCCAAGGCTAGGTCTTGCCCTTATGATGAGTGCCTTTCACCATCCGTGCCACTTGGGAGCCAGAGGAAGGAATACAGGGCATTTGCTTAATTTCTAATTGACTGCGCAATCGTGACGTCTCACGCTGTGATCTGACTGCGAGTGGATTTGGTTTGCTTAACACTCAGCCGAGCTCGGCGACGGCCATTACGCAGCATGAGAAACACCGGAGGCGAGCGGCACTGCGTCTTTCTCCGACGCAGTGGAGCAAATTGCCAGGCATTTTCCTTAATTTCGCTTCAGGAATTACTTGCTCAGAAACTCCGAACCTTGAAAGTGAGGATGTTAAAATAAATTATTCCTCGGGAGACGTTGGCATTGGCACGGGAACGTACCGGGAGAATCGATGAAAGGAACAGGACTCAGCCGAGCTGCTTACCGGAGAAGGTTCCAGGCACTTTGCACTGAGTAATTTCTCCGTAGCCCTTTGTAAAGAAGATTGAAAAAGCTGTGGACAACAGCACAGGGTTTGAGGCTATGGGGATAAAGGAAGCTCTCCTACCATGCACTCGCGAGCAATCTAGCGTGAAAAAGAGGCCGATCTGAGTTAGTATCACGGAGGGGTATATTCATGTTTTCCGCCCCTGGCTAAATGGGCGCAGGACTGCACAGGCAGCAGGCACGCGTTAAAGGACAGGGCAAAACTGGGCCTACTGAGGGGGAGAGGATACCCGCAGCAAAGGTTACAGCCAAGTTCCGTGTTGTGATGTCATTTTTCTTTTCCTTTATGATGTCAGAAAGAAATGTGATCCCCAGAATTCTGAAGCATTTAATGAGGCGTGTGTAAATAGGCGAGTGATTTTAATTGTTGCAAGAACAGGAAAAACCGTTGGGTGATGGTCAAATGAGCTATATTCATGGCCTTCAACTGTACTGTAAAATATAACTGGAGCTGTAGTCTTGGCGAACTACCCCACTCGTCTCTCAGCTCTGTTTTAGAGGACATACAGTATTTTTAGATTAATAGATAATACACTGATTAATTTTTTTTGTAATATGATGTCTTTCTTGCATGTGTTAGTTCTGGGTACAGTTTTGAGAGAGACTTTTCAGAATGTGAAAGCCTGATCCATAATATTCTTCTTCTTTAAAAAAAAAAAAAAGAAGATTTTCATGGATTTTCTGCGCAGTAATGTTTTATTTCAACTATACATGCTGTGTTTAAAAAAAACCCTAAAAAACAATGAACATAATTATTTACACATTCACAGTACATGTTTACAACATTATCTACACGTTAAAATAGTCCTGTAAAACACACAACTGTATTTCAGCCAACGCTTTGCATGTAGTAGTAAAAGTCAATGATTCTGGTTTCATCGCACAGGAAAGGCTTTAAGGAAGTCAAACTGCGACACAAAGACCTGACGTCATATTGCAATATACAAGGCAGCTCGACATAACAGACCTCCAAGCGTCAAACACATGGACAGATCACATGTTATTGCAAAAAAAATAAAATAAAAGGGTGTTAGCAGGTAGGGACGTCCAACTTGATGAATAGGCAATTGTTTGAATACATACATTTCTTGTAAACAGATTCGCGTTGGGTTCACTTGTATGGAGCCAACGTCTCAGTGAAATTGTACAATGAAATGGGATGGAGGAATGGTCCAAATGTGTTCAGACTTGGAGAGAACAGTATATTTCCAATGTAACTGCTGTAAAAAAAAAAAACCTTTTCGTGTTTAAAAGTCCTCGTGGAAAATTGACGAAGGTCAGAAGGCATTGTTTTTCCTGGCCGGAACAGAACATAAAGCGCTGCTGTTTGATGTCCATACCTGGCAAAGTCCAGCTGTCTCTTCAGAAACAAATGAGCTGTGGGATTGAATTAAGTTATTGATAATTAAGTTGGCTTGGCTTGTTGTTGTTTTATTTATTTAAAAAATGTTTTTTGAGGAGTTGAGCTCTTTTTAAATTGATATATATATTAAAATCGGTAGTTGTTATGTTACTTCAGCCAGCTGGGCTTGGCTGTCGAAGCTCTGAAATGAAGAGGACCACGTTGTGGCACACTGGTCGCACGAAGCGGCACCCCGGTGTAAGTGTGCAGACTGAATGAATGGAAGTCCGTATTATTTCAGTAATCCAAAGCGAACGAGAGGACGCTGCCAGGACCGTAGATCTTTACACTGTAAGGTGAGGCTGTCCTCCGTTTTAAGGTTCATATCACGTTTGCCCCGCAGTGGAATGTTTGCTCAGCAGGTTGGTTCTCTTTGTTCCAGCGACCGCAGCTTTTTGGAACGCACAGTTTGCTCAGTGGGTGGCCTACACACCAAATGCTTAATACTTAATGCTCAAAGAACAGTGGACATTTTCCCAATATTGTTTTTTTTTTTGCTGCCATTGTTCACTGAATAAGGCACACGATGCACGGATTCGGTTAAGCTCGCCTAAAAAATATTTATACATTTATATGCACTCAACATACTGTCATTACCAGCATGACGGATTCAGGACACATTGGTTAATTTTTGTTTGGAACAATTGCACGATTATTTATCTCTCAAAGGGGTTGAAAGTTGCAGGATAGAAGGGAAAATATATATATTTTAAAAATCCTTTCTGCCTTGCGCTGTTGCAGACTCAAATCTCCTGTGAATGTCACTGGACTTTTAGCTTGCAGGCACAAGAAGTGCAGCGGGACACAAACGCCGTTGTGACAGGCGCATTCTGAGGTTCACAGACTTGTTTCTAAGCCTGGCTGGTATACTGGCACACCTGCAGTCTGTGTTCTTGTTCTTGGGGTCACAAGCATGCCCCGGTACCGACTGATCTGGGCAGTATCAGTACCAGCCCCCGTCCAAACCACACGTGCACCGGTAATGTACCGCACACCTGAAAAACTACCATAGCTACACAAGCGCAATGATACTCGTGTCTTAAACACACAAAACCACCTCTTATTCCCCCTCCCCCCCCTCCTCTGTTTAAACCAGTAGCAGCAAATAACATTCCGGAAAGTTCCCAGTGAGACGAAACTCTACTCCAAGGAGGCACAGGGGACATTGCTCATGTTTTAGTGAAAATCCAAGGTCTGTGTCCATTCAAAAGGTTTTAATGTACCTTGGAAAGCGACTGTAAGAAGTTGTTTCTGTTTATAATCAGCTGACTGCCGCCACAGGGCCGCAGGCAGCGTGCGAGCATTCCTATTGGTCTGAGCCCGTGCTCCACACAGGACACACTTCCTGCCCGAACACGTTGCCTCGTAAATTTTTGTTTGTCGAAATCAGGGCCACGTGTTCGTGACTCAACATGTGGCTCGTTGCCTTTGGAAGGTTTTATAAATATGTTTGTCCTTGAAATGGTTCGTGAAATGCTTAGTTTTTTTTTTTTTTTTCTCGTTCTGTTCAGTTCACATTTACTGGGAAGACGACACTCAGTGGCAGTGAATAAAAAGGTACCCATTCTTCAAGTATTCCCGGCCGGCGGCTCTCTCTGTTCCCGGAGTGACGAGGGGCCGTTTCGAAAAACCCAAGCAGTCCCGTTCCTCCGTGCTATTTGTTGTCCCTCTCGGGACAGAACTCCCAACTCACATTTGGAAAGAGAGGAAAATTAAACAAAAACACGATGGTCTCCACAGTGTCTTTCCTTCTTTGGCCACTGGTCATTTCCACCCCCACCCCCACCCCCACGCCTCCCTAAAACGCGGGTATGGGGTCGGGGACTCCCCAAGTCCTCGGGGCTGGTGTCCCTTCGGCCGCGCGCGAATGGCCAGCGTCCGTTTTGGGGTGAAAACAAGCGCTCCTCACCCCTCAGTAGCTGTACTTGTTCACAACCCTGATCTGAGCAGTCTGCGGGATGAACCCGTTGGGTTTGGGCGGGACGTCTGGCTTTATCGACGGCGTCCTCCTGACCCCCGTGCGGGGCAGGGAGCCGTGCCCGCTGTAGCTGCTCTGTCGGGACAGGGAGGGCTGGGGGTGGACGCCCCGGTGCACCCCGTGAGAGTCCAGTCTGGAGGGGGGCGTGGGGGGCATGTAGCCTCTGCTCATACTGGGTTGCCGTGATACGGCGACCCCGACCCCGTTGGGCGAGTTCATGTTTTTGGGGAGGGCGGATATGGAGTGCCTCTGGGAGGCCCGCTGGTAGCCCCTCTGTCGCTCCAGCGTGTCCATCTGCCCCGTGGGCGTGGTTGGGGTGGTGGGGACGTCCACCCGCTTTGTGGGACTGTTCCTTGGCAGGGAGGAGGAGGGGGAATACAACGACGCCTCCCTGCTCGGCACTTTTGGCGGGACCTCTGCCACGCCCACCATGGGGTCCAGCATCATGTTCTGGCGCGGGGGGCTGGGCGTGTCCGCGAGGATGGCCTTGGGCCCGCCGCTGCTGCTGCTGTCGGTCAGGTGCTTCAGGAGGTCGTTCAGGGTGTTCCGCGTTTCCACTGCCCTCCGGTGGTCCTTCCTGCTGGGCCTCGACCCGACAGGCTGCTCGCTGTTCTGGACCTTCCTCTCGGTCCGCGATGCGTCGCTGGCGCTCGAGAACGAGGCCCGGTAGTCGTGGGTGGCGTTGGGGTGGACCACGGCGCTGGGAATGTGGGTGTGGCCCACGGGCGAGTGAGGGGGTGGGCTGGAGGGGAAGTACTGCGGGCTTTTGGGCGGGGAGTCCCGGCGGGACGGTGCCACCTTGCCCTGGGCCTTCTCCCACTGGTTCCTGATTGGCTGCAGGCTCTTCTGCTGCAGGACGGGCGTGGACTCCGGGGTGGGGAGGGCAGACAGCTCCGGCGGTTGGCACTGGCCGCCCAGCATCATGGCCTTGGTGTCGGTATCGGTGCCGGTGCTCAGCAGATTGGTGTACAGCTTCGGGGAGTCCATGTTCTGCTGGTACTCCTTCACCGGGCTGTCGAAAAGCCCGTTGAGCTTGGCGAAACTGCCGGCTGAGTCCGTGCAGGACTGCGCCGACTCGCCGTCCTTATGGATCCTCCTGGGCTTCCGTAGAAAGGCGTCCCGGTAGCAGTAGACCGCCATCCCCGCGATCATGGCCCCCAGGAGAAAGGCGGCGAAAACGCAGGTAATCAGGACGTTCATGTGGACCATCTGGTTGGATTCGCCCGACTGCACCTCCCACACACCTAGGCACGAAAAACACAGCTTTAACACCCGTGTGAAATTGCAGGTTTAAAAAAAGGTTGGTTTCGGCCCCTTGACACACTTTCTCTCCCTTTCCTGAGACTAGTTCTACACATTAGCCTGTTTCTGTTCACGCAATTTCTTTGTCATTTGTATTTCCTGTCAGTTATGAAGGAACGCTCAGTGCCTCTGATTGATGCCACTGACAACGGAATAAAATGATGGGATTTTAGATGGGGGCACGCCAGATGCGTATAAGGGGTCGGGGAAATTTGCATTTAAATTCTGATAATTTCCCGAGGCGGTGTCGACCCGTAGACATAGGCGGAATTTCTAGAAGGGTGTTTTTTAATTAGAGCACGCAATCTATCACGGTTCTTGTGATTGTTGAGATTATGTTTTGAAAATAATTTTTCTTGAGACCGTTCAGGTGGTTGAAAAATGAAGACAATAAAAGTGAAACCTGACTTCTCTCTTTCACCGAATGATCTAATCCTTTGTTCCAGTACTGCTATCTTTAAAGTGTCTTTTTAAGTGGCCTTGCACACAATTTATACAGAGTAATGAAATTCACCAAGGGAGGATTGCGTATTTGTGAATGACATGCAGTGTACACAATACACGCTATTTGATTGCATTCATTGAGTAATTGTTACCCTGGTCAGTATATAAAATTATTTTTAAGATTCCGAGAAATGATAGAAATGCAGAAAGTTAGTTAAATTAGTGAAGACATCCCGGTCACTACTGGATTAATGGGTCGAGTGTAAAAACCTATTTAACGAAAGGTGTCGGAAGGTTTGAGATTTGTTAGTAACCACAGACATTTTAGAGAGTTAGTCATCTACCCATGCAATACCCAGTGTGCTAGAAGAGACGGCTGGTCATCTACCCATGCAATACCCAGTGTGCTAGAAGAGACGGCTGGTCATCTACCCATGCAATACCCAGTGTGCTAGAAGAGACCGCTGAGGACAGGCAATGCTAAAGGGATGACTACAACTAGGAGGTTTTTGAAGAAATTTCTGGCAGAAAAAAATTTGAAATCAAAAGAAAATTGAAACGCAAAGATGTTGAGAACATTTCAAAACATGAACAATACAAAGCAAGGTCAAAATACAAATCAAAATGATACAGTAAAATATAAAAAGAATAACTGCCATATTCGCTGATGGAGGTCCTGCATAGCTGCTTGCAAATTATTTCCACGCAGGGAGGGACTTATCCTTTAACGGAAATGACGCCTCGTGCGATGGGATAATTTGCGAGAAGGAATGAATTGTGTGGGAATTAAGTGGCAGCTTATTGGGAATGTTATAAAGAAATGCCACACTTGAAACTAAAAAGGTGACAATATATGGAAAAAACAAACGACTACTCAAATTTTATGAACGTGACGTTTGATCGACTCCGCTACTGTCATGACGGAAGCCGCTAAACTAGGGCAGTGGGGTAGGCTACCTCACGTTAAAATGTTGAGATGGCCGTTTTCTCAAGGCATAAATAGAAAATGAAATAAGTCATTAATTATTAACAAGTCTATCTTATGCGGGAGTGTCTCCTCCGTGCTACGGGGGGGCAGGATTATGTTCGTGGGTCGCTAAAAGGTTCCCTGGCGGTCACGCTTGCGGCAGCAGGGTTCGTTCTGCCGCCTTCAGGGCGCCGCGGCGGGCCGTCCTCGCGCTCTAAAGACCGGCTAACGGCAGCTATCTTCCAGGCCTCCATTCAGCAGCCCTGAGCTTCCTGTGGGATGGCTTACCCTGCTGAGGCACACCAGGTAAGGACCCGAAAGATTGTGAAGTGATGGTGGGGACGTCTCGGAGCACAAATTCCCTTGAACCAATAAGTTCAGGTGTCTGAGTGGTAGTGATTTGGGTTGTTGCTACGGGGACAGACGTCACCGTCGTGACTGACGCTGATGACAACTCCATGTCTGTGGTGACAAACAAAACTGTTAAACAAACCACTGAAACAAAAACTAAAACAGCAGTGGACACAGCAAACGGTTAAATAAAACATGGTTAGCGGATGCAGTCAAGTGGTAGCAGCTAATTTTTCGCTGACAGTTTTTTTTTGGGGGGGGGGGGGTTTATTAATTTATTCTTTGCTGAACATCAATGCGGTACGTGAATAATATATAAAAACTAACCTTGAATTATACTGTGGCTTAGAACCTGACTTATTTAATATTCTTATAATCGCAACAGATGATGAATCCCAATGATACACTTTTAATCCTCGGAATATCCCCAGTTATATTAAATACCTTATGCAATACCTCTGACTACTAATGAAATTTGACTGCATGTCAAAATGCTTCACCACCCAATGCTAATGTGCAGACAACAGAGATTAAGGAAAATGGCGCATTGTTGTGCGAATTTGGAGAGATGGCAGAGATGTAGAGATGAAGGTTTTAAGCTCGATGGGTTACCGTGCAGGAGCTAATGCTGATGGGGAAACAGATGTGGTTCAGCGGTGAAACGGTTAACAATATGACGGGAGCATTGTCATGGAAACGGTTTTACGTGGGATTTGGTTGTGAGAGATGGTGGGGGGGGGGGGGGGCTTGTTAATATGACAGGTGACTGGGAGGAACGAGGAACAGAGGGAATGGGGTGGGGGGGAGGGGTTGAGATACGCTGAACTCAAGGAAGGAAAGAAATATTTTCTTTAAAAAAACTAACCAGACGTTGGGTCGCCAAATGATTTGTAATCTGGCGTAGATGTAGCTGCCAAAAATTCTACAAGAATTAAAGGAACAGGAAATCAGTATAAAAATTATAATAATACTAATAATAATAATAATAATAGCAATAAAATTAAATCAAGACCAACATTAAAGCAGTTTGCAAACTAAGGTTTTAGTTCACAAATTGTTTTAAAGGAAAGCAAAGACTAACATACATCCATACATACACACCCCGTCATATACACTGGGGTAAAATGAGTGGGCTTATCTGGGTGCTGCTGTTTCAGTGGGGTAGTTCAGCCTTGTGGATCTCTTTTGGTGGTGACGCGTATCATGTTCATGTGCTATGGGTGCCATTAGTAAGATGTGGCAGTGAACGTGTCCATACTCATTCCACACTGGAATGTGCCTACTAGTGTGTGCTGCTGTGAGCTAGTGCTGTGAACCGCGGATACGCCGCATGCCACCCGCTAAACCTCTCACCATGACAGTCGCCCAGCCGCGCGGTGCTGCCGTATTCCACGTCCTGTTCGTAGCCAGATCTGTCCGGCAGGGAGAGAAGAGGATAAAAGGGGAGAGTGTTTATAAAAAAAAAATTTTAAAGAAAGAAAAGAAACGTGCACCTGTGCATTCATCATAGCGGGGAGTGGCTCCTGTAGGAGGCCACCCTCGCGGTTCCTGTCGTAACGAGCGTGACGCTCAAACGATCGTTAAAATGCAGCCATGAGTCAGGCGGGGGGGAATGTGAAATGGAGTTTAAATGCTTACAGCTGGCCCGGCGGGATCTTCTCGCAGGATCCGTGTGGCATCCACCCGCAGTAGGGATCCCGCGACGCGATGCACGACCTGCGTTTCACAAACACCGTCATTAGACTGGCTTTTAGATAATATACCGCTTTAACACCGCTGGATATTGACTGCGGCTCAGGTGGATTTGAGTGACTCGCTCAAAGTTGCAACAGCCGCTCCTCGCTTGGGATTTGAACCCGCAAACCTTTTAGATCTGGCTCTTGACCACTGTGCCACACTGCGGCTCTGTTGCAATTGGGCAGCATCAGGACAACCGCTGGATTAAAAATAAATCTGTCCGTGTGGCCATCGGAGCCATAGGTTTGCCGATGGCGATACCAAGGCCCTGAAAACGGGTGGTGTGGCACAAGCCAGTGAACCTGTGCAGGTACAGATGAGGGCGGGGCTAGGGGACGGCACTCACCTGTGGCAGGAGGTGTGGCGCTGGCAGCGGCTGAGAGGCATCCTGATCACGCAGCTGGTGAACGCCACGTACAGGCCGTGCGTCTCTCTGTCCAGGTGCAGTGACAGGATGCGTCGATCCTCCTCACTGTTCGAGATGCACCTGCAACCGAGAACCAAGACCAGAGAGGCGGTCAGACCACAAGCGGCCCATCGCGCATGGTTGATCGCTAAGACTCGCCCCGTCCCGCTTTGACCCGGCTTCTCCTGCCACTTTAAGAGTTTCAATTATCTTTTAGAGTACAGCTGCTTACAACAAAAGAAGTTTGTTTAGCAAAAATACAACACAACATAACTCCCTGGGGCCCCAACACTTTGTCAGAGTATGGCTGGCGTGGTGAGGGTCGCCTAACATACTTGGCCTGGTTGAATACGTCGATCTCCTCCAGTAAGACGCTGTCGTTCAGGGAATGCTGGGAAGTCTTAGCCAGCACCTTTAGGACAATGCCTGCTTCCGAGCCGATGAACACCACGGTGTAGTTCTGGTAAGGGCCGGCGGAGCTGTCCACCGCGACGGCCGTCAGCCTGTACCTGCCGAGAGAGAGCAAACGCTTTGTTAACCCTACTCTGTGACTACAATGAAGTTGATTGTCCCTCTCTATCCCCAAAGGCAATTAGGAGAGGTATCTTGTAGCTTCCCCCCGGGGAAGGGCGGGGCCTTACCGCACGCGGGTCTTTGTGAACCAGGGCTCGTCGTTGACGGACGGAACGGCGGTGTCCATCAGGGGGTGGGACTTGATGAAGAGCAGCGTTTCGTCAGGGAACTCAATGGAGGTTTTGTACCCCTCTGCGGGACCATGTCCTGCACAGCAACCAGGCCTGAGGGGAAGCGGGGGGGGGGGGGCATTATCACTCCTGGAGGGGGCTGAGTCCGCTCCCACAGAGAAAGGTCAGGCTTTTCTTTTCTTTTTTTTTTTTGAGTAATAAGAGACGCTAACGATGCGTAGCGCGCTCACAAACGCACACCTGCACTACCACAGTGCCTGCCAGGCAGGGGTAAGTATGCAGCTTGTGTAATTATCAGGACATTAATTATTTACCCCAAGAACCACTGACAAATTACGGCTTGTTGGAAACGCTGCACCCACCTGGGCTTTGGCAGCCTGTGCTCGGGAAAAGCTGTCCAGACTGAGTCGGCCGTTTTCTGCTCCTTAAACTGGCTCTGGAAGGCCTTTTCGATGTCCGCCATGGAGAACGCGCAAACCGCCGAACCTGGAATGCTGTGGCAACACAGGTGTTTGAGAATTAGCGTCAGGGTGGATAAAACCACAACCTGAGGTATACCGGTGAAACCGTAGCTCAACCGTGAACTTGAATCGTCCCCCGCCCCACCTGTTCAGCTGCGTGGTGAACACGCCCACCACCGTGGGGACTCCGTTGATGTGGACGATGTCCGTGATCGACTGCAGCACGTCGAAGTAGAAGAAGGACTCCCCGGGCACGGAGCAGTTCAGCCGGGCCTTGACGAACGAGGTCCAGTGTTTTTCCAGAACTCTCTGGGACCCGCCCACGTCGTTCTTGCATATGCGAGCCACTCTGGAATACACAGCCTGTGGACACCGAACCGGGGTTTGGTCAACATCACGAAAAAAAACACCTAAATAACTCACTACAGGCTGCCTGCAAACACGGGCCCTGCCGGGGGCCGCTGTCCTACAGGCAGAACGCAGGATAGAAACGGTTATCCACATGCCCTGAGCCCACCACCTACGAAAAATAGGATTAACCAAAAACAAGAGAAAAGAGAGATGGGGGCGGGGGAGAGAATTCTATGGGTCTTTAAATGAACCATGTGGTTCAGTGTTAATAATTCACTGCTGTATCATTCCCTGCATTAGTGAAACTGAAATATTGATGTACTTGTGGTTTAGGGAAAGTGCTTAAAACCTGTTTGGAAATTCCCGGGATGCTGTGTTGGTAAATTTCCGAGCGAGCTGGAGGAAAACCGAGTGCATACTAATGCCCAAGGGGAGACATCAATTACTGCCAAACAAGAGGCCCAAAAACACATCTGAAGCCGTCACGTAGAGCGCGTGTTTATATATTTTTTTACAACTGCAGTAAAATCAAATGAATTGTTCCCATTACTGTACAGTGTGCTTTCTTTCCTTGGCATTGTGTGTTTATTTGGGACCCACCTTTCCCAGGCTGTTGTATTCTGCCGCGATTTCCCTGAAGAAGAAGTAGACGTAATTCCCATAATTCACTGCATGCAGAAAGTGTGGTTCTGAAAAATAAGAGTTTTCACATCGTTAATGGCGTTACCGTTGTCTATTATTGCGGCAAGTTTCACGCAAACGATTTGGGAGCCCTGGTTTAGTGGCGACCTCGATTGTAAACAAAACAAGTATGGTATTTCAGAATAAAACAAACGCATTTTATATAGTCGTGGAGGTACTGAAAGTCTATTTCAGACAGGATTATAGATGAAAAGTTTCTCCAAGAAAAAACAGCAAGAAGCTCTCATTCACAAACTGAGTGATGTTTTTGGTCAGCTTGACCAGCTCATATGATGCCACGAGTCTTTAAGAAGGTCCAGTTCACAGAAATGTCACTCATTTTGCGGAAGTACAGTATTATGGTTAGAGAACTGGGCCTGTGACACAGAGATGGCCGGTTTGACTCCTAAGTGTTGCTGTTGTACAACTGGAATTTGTTCAGTAAATGTCCAGCTGTATAAAATTAATTTTAATGTTTAAAAGAAAACAAAAGCTGCATAAGTCCCCTCTGGGTACGAGCATCTGCTAATGTCCAAAGCGTAAATGTTTCGTGAAGGAAAGGTTTCCGCGCCAGAGAGTTGTGGGGGCGGACATGGGTGTCGGCGGCCGGTGGCCCCTCTTACCTTTCAGCCATTTTGAGTCATACTTGATGGTCCTGAGGGCGGAGCCTTCACCCATGCTGCGGTAAATGACGGCGTCGCTCGCCAGGAAGTCGGCCACCGTGGCGGAGTACAGTTTCCCATCTGCAAGCAGAATGCGGCGAAGGTCAGTGTTTTGTGTGTTGCGTTCATAAATAAATACATTTGGCTTTAGTATTTACCGCCTGCCTTAAAGGACGCTGTGTTTTTTTGTTTTGGTGGTAACAAGCTTTTTATAAAAAAAAATAATTAAATGTTTATCGACCGTGTGACCGCAACTTTTCAGGGTCGTAGTTGCTATGGAGTGCTCCACTTATTGTAATAAACGGTATGATTATGATAAACAACACTCCCTGTTCAGATCGGGCTCTTATATAGCCATCACAATTTCATCACCCCCCCCCCCCCGGGAACCTGCCTATGATATTCCAAAAGGACATTAATCATTCTGATTGCATTATCTTTAAAGACGTTCATACCAGCGAAGAGGGCGACGTTGGTCTGTTTGGCATCAAATGGGCACCTTGCCAGACCACTGATTTCCTCTCCATCAAACTCCAGGTTGTCCAACTGAGTGTAAACAAAGACATATGGATATTATTATTACTTTTATTATTATTTTGTTCATCGTTATTATGCATGTGTAATGAATGTATGCACACAAATAACAACAGTAATTTGCTTGAAAGCACACGCAGCAGAGACTCCTCCCCCCAGTTCTTCACACACTACGTGACAGATGTTTGTCTCGCTACCGCTGCCTAATTAAAACGGCTGGAACGATTTACACTGCACACAAAACCCGCGTAAGCGCCGCTAACCCCGCATAAATCCACGCGAGCGCAATTAACCCCGCATAAATCTACGCGAGCGCAATTAAACCCGCAAAGAGCAGCAGCCGACGACATACCCGGTAGAACCTGCACATGGGGTTAAATCCGTTGGTTCCGCAGATGAAAACCAGATCGTCGTTTCTGGGAGCCAACACTTTAATGAAATTATGGCATTCATCCTTTGAATGAAAAAAAGGGGGGGTGGAGAGAGAGAGAGAGAGAGAGGGGTGGGAGGATTATGGGTTTGCATTATGTGTTTTTTGGGAGAGTGGTTCTTGCTTTGTAAATGAGTAGAGGAGAGGACTTACCCTGTGCTTGCCTTTCATAGCGCAGGTCTCCCGGTCTCCTTGACCAGACCTCCATGTCAGTTTCTGAAACGGAAGAGGAGAAATAAATGCGCTGCAAATGTATTGCACCAATTCACCCGTGTTTTCACTTATTTATTTATGAGCTTTTCAGTGACAGTTATATTTGTAAAACATAAAGGGTCAAGGCATTAATTAAAATAACACCTGCTATGTCTAGCAAAAAAAACAACCCCAAATGCATTAAAATATTTTCTGTCCATAAAATTTATTTTTGTCGCAAATAAGCAATTAGCAAAACGCAAAGTAAATAAAGATGCTCTGAAGTCAGGAGATGACTGAGGACGCCCCACTTGAGCATACGCCCCACAGACCAGGAATAAAGACAACACTTAGACAACGCTGTACCCATGCGCAGTTCACGTAATGCTACGGAACTGCTGTTTTAGACAAACTTTATGTTCGTGCACTTCTTCTGAGATGGACAACTTTAAAGGACCATACTGGTATTTTGGATGTTAAAGCCCATTTAATACATATGCCGTGTGCTTTACATTGCTACAAACCAATTTGCAAAGCAAACCACAGCTTTTTTGAGGTTCTTCATTTGTTTTTCCGACCTTCTCGTCGGCCATTTTCCATTCATTTCCATACGGTATGAAAATGAACTTGCAGAGACTTGAAATTTGATTGAGACAGGTAATCCTTCATTGTGAAAATGACGTCACAATTATTTTTTTGTCAAAGTTACTAAATTATCTTTGCATAATAATGCATTTTAAAGCGGATTGATATGAAAACTACACCACAGCCAAATGTTTCTCTGCCAGAAAGTAGTTCATGGAAAAAAACTAAATTCATCACTTCTTGTAGGGTGGGTTTATCACCTGAGCATTTGAATTATAAAAAAATCTGGAAATCGGGTAAATTACTCCGAAATCTAAAAAGCTTTTGTATGCAATGTAAAGTACATAAAAATTGTATTAAATGGACTTTAACATCCAGAATGCCAGTATGGTCCTGTAATTAAACGTGCAAAAAAAGAAATACGATGATTTTATTGGCGAAAGAGAAGGCTTTTTAATATCCATGTGACTTAATCTGTAGCTCAGCTCAACTGGGAGCCTCTGCGGCCATGACCTTTGACCTTGTCACCTAAAATTAATACGGTTCTGCAGAAACGCTGTGTGCTGCTTAATCAATATCCATATATAACTGGCTATAATGGCGGCAATGAGAGACCCTTTGATTTTGGGGGTTTTGGCAATGCAGGAAATGATGGCCTAATAGACTGCAAATCACATGAGCTGTTGGAGGGATACAGGGGAGTCAAGTAAATCGAAAGACATGAAATGAGGTGTGAATAGAAGAAATGGGCAAAGCGGTAAAAGATGGTCAGCTTTGGATTTCTAGCAGGGAAGAGCACCCCCATGTGAGACCTGATAAACGATCAATCCTGGAGGATGCGGGGGAGCCACGCATGAGCGAAAGCAGGTACACACTGCGCCATAAATCAATGTATTTCCTCTGCGGCGAGGTCATAATGAGAGCTCATGGAGAACTGGGAAAAGAGACGGGCAGAAGAGAGTAAGCCGATCCAGCCGGAGAAAGCTCAAGAATGGACAGTGGCTTTGTAGGGGAAAAGAATGGAGATTGGGCTGTAATTCTGTGGATGAGGGGCAATTTTTTAGAGCAAGCCAGGTTGAAAGCATTTTCTGCAATTTGATTTGAAAAAAAAATAAATAAAATGTGACAGGGTTTGAAAAGGCAGGGGGTTTGAAAAGGCAGGGGGTTAGAGTACTAAACTGGATGGAAACGAGCGAAGCTGCTTCAGTGTACAGCGACTCCTGAGGGAGATCAATGGAACGAATCCCAGAGTCCCCAGGAGAACAGAGGAGGGAGGAAAAGACGGGTCATGGAGAGATGGGATGAGGACATGACAAAATGATCATAATGCGTAATTATGTGGACACACACAGTCTTTCACATACACACACACAAACAGTCTTTCACGTAAAATCTCTCTCTCACTCATATAATATACACACACACACACACACACACACTTTTCATATACACACCCTCCCCCTCCACCAAGTGAAAATCAGCCCTCTGCATTTTTGGATGGAGCTTTAAGCCTCTTAATTTAGTTAATGTCCCCCCCCCCCCCCCTCTTCCAATTCTCCCCTACCCCCGCTGGAGGTTTGCCAATTACTTTATTCCCCATACAACCACAAAACGGCACTTACCCTGTACGGGATGATTTCGTTCCGATACGATTCTCGCAGACTCACTAAGTAGACCTGGTCTCTGTCGAAAACAACAAACACACACACAAGCAGGTCATTTCTGCTTACTGCTGCTGCTGCAAAAGGCAAACCCACCCGCCTCCACAGAAAACAGCTCCTGCACCCTGCCATGTAACATAAATCGCGTCCGTACCCTCCAGTCAATACGCCACTGGTATATATTATTGCGTAGTGGGTCTTGGATCCAATGCAATTAAGAGCTCCCGTAATGATTTACCTGCCAGCGATGAAGAGTGTGTCCTGGATCTTAGCCATCAGCTGGAAGTCCAGTCTGTGCTGAGATTCATTGCCCGAGGGACGGCCCCTGAAAACGGGGTACCGTCGGGAGTCTGCAGAGGAGATGAGGGATGGTGTTATTTGGGATTACCGAGCACAAAAGTCGATGGGGACCATCGATTAACTGTACGCGTGACGGCTGGAACGGCTTTTCCTCTACGTCCTAATGAATATTACAGAAAACAGCACTGACGCTAAATGCTTATGTTAACTGTGTCAGCACATTTTTTGTGTGTGTAATTTCTTACTGTACGGCACTGTGCGGGTGAGGCGAACCCTTTTAGTCTGCTTGATCTCCAGACTGACGAGGTATTATGGGATTGATTTGGTCCTCCCACACATGGTTGCGCATAATTTACTTCATCATACTGAACGAAATGGGGGGGAAAACTGAGCACTTTGTCTGCCATCTCGAAAATAAATAAAGCAGAAGCAACCTAGCCCCACCCTCAAAAACAAAACAAAACAACAACAAAAAAACTGTCATTTTGCAACGCACCACCAGATGTTCTATATTGTAACAAAAGGCTCTGAAATGCAGGCGCTAATCACTTTCCCAAAATACATGCGAATGGTGAAAGAAGGCCTCAGTCTCCCATCAACGCTGAACCAGGATCAGCACTTACAGTGGTGGTCTACGGAGTCGAGGGGGGCAGAGTCCTCCGGAAAGCTGACCGCGCGGGCGCACAGGTGCGCAGAGACCAGTAGCAGGCAGCCCAGGAGCAGGCGTTCCCTCGGGGCCATGGTTGGCACAGAAACCGCTCACTTCCTGTTTCAGAAATTCTTGGGTGTTACCTGCTGAAACACACAGAGAAGGGCTGTTGTCAGACTGTTGTTTTTTTGTTTTTTTTTGTGTCTGGCTTCTTTTGATGAGTTACAAAATAATCTAATATTCTGACCAACGCGCCTCTTCCTTTGAGCCACCACCTGGTCAGAAGTCGGAGCAGACTCATTAGACCGCACCTGCTTGCACGGATTGAGTGCTTAGGCTGCGGCATGGTTAGCCATGGACACGGCAACCGCTGTCGGCAGGACATGTGAGGTAACGCAGCACCACAACGGTTATTTTAGCAGCAGCAAACCCAGCTATGAGAGGGCAGTAGTGCGTTTCCTGCCTTACAGACCCACCCCCTCATCACACATCTTCCTATCTTCCTACATGTCAATCAGTCCTCTGAAGAGGAACCCCCCCCCCCCCACGCTGACAGCTCTAATTAGCATTTTCAGTCGCTGTTTCTGCCTGCTGACGATCGCTGCTTTTTCTGCTGAGGTTTCAGTGTTGGTAATAGGCAGCTGCGCATTGTTGCACCTGCTGCAGCCGGAAAGGTCAGAAAGGGGCGGTCAGCTGGGTACGTGAGGCGGTCCATCTTCCCCGCTGCAACGGCTTTAAAACTATGTCACTCTCAACGTTTAAAGAGCAGGGAGTGAAAACCATGAGCATCAAGCATACAGGTCTCTCTACGGGACTTATTCATTCATTTAATTGTTGGTAAATTCTCTCTTTTCTCGACAATTCCACCAGGTTTGAAAACCTGACATTGCAGTGGCCTGGCAGTGTTCTGGAAATAACTGTGATTTCCAGTCAAACTGAATGCAAACTAATGACTCGTTTCCCGGTCAAATATGTGATACAGCAAACTAATTCATCCTCGCGGACGGTGTGAGCAGGTACAGGCAGTTTTTTACCGACAGACGTGTGGGTGGAAATGGATTAGCCGGAGGCGTGCGGAGTAACAGATGCGGCCATTGGCGTATCCCCCGATGTGCTAGTCTGCCCTGCGCTGACCGCACATCGACCATTGATGCTTTTTCAATTAGCCCCTGTGCACACCTGCTCGCGGGGGCCGGCAATAAGCATCGACCGCTCGGGCAGGCCGCTCGGGACTGTGATTGAGAGGGGGGGAAGATGCAGGACGTTACGGCATACCCGCCGAAGTCCCAGTCGATGGCGTTTTATCAGCACGGCTGCAGCCTTTATGTGCGTGCGTTGGACAGAGCACGGTGTAATCAGAGGCACATGTTAAGCGCCTGGCCATCTGGTCTCGGTTGTTAAAGAAGCAGCGCCGGGTTTCAGGTCCCATAATTACACTGCCTGGCCAAAAAAAAAAGTTTGCCGTTGCACCCGTCATGCATAGTGCCCACTGTACAAGCAGTTCAGTGTTTTGCCCACTCACGCGGGTGCATAGTGCCCACTGTACAAGCAGTTCAGTGTTTTGCCCACTCACGCGGGTGCATAGTGCCCACTGTACAAGCAGTTCAGTGTTTTGCCCACTCATGCGGGTGTCTTCTGGTGCCATTCTAGTTTCTTTTACTTTTAACAATTTTTCTTCTGCTACACTGCCTGGCCAAAAAAAAAGTCACCGTTGCACCCGTCATGCATAGTGCCCACTGTCCAAGCCTCTGGAGGCAGTGTTATGATCTGGGGTTGCTTCAATTGGTCAGGTCTAGGCTCAGCAATGTTATGCAGCAATAAAATTAAGTCAGCGGAGTACCTGAATGTACTGAATGACCAGGTTATCCCATCAATGGGCATATTCCAGGATGACAATGCCAAAATTAATCGAGCTCAAATTGTGAAAGAGTGGTTCAGGGAGCATGAGGAATCATTTTCACACATGAATTGGCCACCAGAGTCCTGACCTTAACCCTACTGAAAGTCTTTGGGATGTGCTGGAGATTACTTTACGGAGTGGTTCGACTCTCCCTTTGTCAATACAAGATCTCGACCAAAGATTAATGCAACTCTGGACGGAAATAAATGTTGTGACGTTGTATAAGGTTGGCGAAACAATGCCACGCCTTAATCAAAGCTAAAGGTGGTCCAACGAAATATTAGCGTGTGCGACTTTTTTTTTTGGCCAGGCTGTGTATAAACTATGTGCTACAGACCCAATGCGGCAGATTCAAAACAAAGAAAATACTCATTCTGACATGTATATTCTCAAACACCCACCTCCTCATAAAAAAACTAGCAATAAAAAATAAAACAAATTGACCCAAAAAAGCAGATTCTTTCGATATTTCTGATAATTTCACGTCAAAAAGTACAATGAAAATTTTGTTCAGAACCTGCACTAGAACTATATCCAGGAGGTTGTAGGTTCAAATGCTGAGTGATGGCATGCTTGAGGAAAGCATGACCTTTGAACTGCACCCAAAAACACTTTAGTGAATAAATCAACAATTAACTAATCTACTAACCAAGATGCATATTGTACTTCTTCATCAGTAAGCAAGTTAAATTTACAGCTAACCACCTCTACAGAGAACCAATGAAAACAACACTGGCCCTTTCACTGTACTCTCCTTATTGGTCCAAACTGCCCACATGACAGCCAGGAAAGTCTTGCAGAGGAATGGATGCTAATTCCGAAGGGGAAAAAAACACACATCTTACCACATCCTTCAGACCCAGGATCCCCACTGTTCCTTCCTCACCCACGTTTCACTCGTACAAATTTTCACAATCCAAGTTACTCACGATACCTCAGGATCTCAAAAGGATGAGCCGTCCCCCCCCCCCGTTCTCCTGACGCATTCGATGCTCCTTGCATTATTCATGAAAGGTTACAGTGTGAGCTGAACATACCCTGCTGTTACCCAATCCCATGATTCCTTATTAAAGCGCTATGAATGTTACCCAATCCCATGATTCCTTATTAAAGTGCTATGAATGAAGAGGGGCCTAAAAAAAAGGGTAAAATAAAACCTTGGGTAATGCAATTCATCGGAGAAATGCAAGACGCACGGACGACTTGACTTAAAAACGACAGCCCAGCCCCTGTTCAGCGCCCTGTTCTTGACTTCTCGTGTCTACTCTAGATCTTGGCAAGTCTGGAGCTGCGAACAGCGCGCTTGTCACGCAACATGCTACCGCTTAGCGCTCCCACTCTCATTTATTGCGAAAGAGCCTTGTTGCGACAAGTTCCTTCAGTCTTGATTCCATTGAAACGGCTTCACAGTGGGCGATGTTGCCAAAGACTTAAAGCTTAACAAAAGTAATTGTTGTTGTCTTATTTTATTTTGGTTAGGAATTGCATGCTGACTTTTTGTCTGGCTGGCAGGTCACTGCAGTCTGCTGTTTACCAGCAATGAAGCTGAGCTCCCCGACAGTGAGATTCTACTGGGGGGGGGGGCTACAGCAATAAAAAGGCAGCAAAACAATAAGGGGCGATTTGTCATTTGAGATCTCTACCAACTTGGCTCCTCCGCACGGTGCCTGGAGCTCGGCTGTCGGTTCTGTGTTCTATGTTTTCCTGTTCCCTGCCCTGCAGGGAGGCCACGGAACGTGAGATCAGGAAATGAAGATTTTTTTTGGTTCATGCTTGCGTACATAATCAGAGAAAGATCCCCACCCCCGTCCCCTTTATTCTCCCCACTGTCAGAAACCAAGCCAGGTAGAACCACAGAGTTCTGGTTCCAGGTGCTTTTTCCACGGTCTTGTTTCTGTCGGTTCAAATAAGAACCACGTACTGTGGAACCGAGCAGCTATACTTCCAACATGACAAAGCCTGGTGCTGGAAAACTAGAACTTGGGCCTTGGCCACTCTTATCAGAGCCACCCGTTTCTCCTGTATGTCACATTATCAGGCTGAGCAAGTGAAACATCAAGTGGCCAGGTCACTCATTACAAGATTGTAGTGATAACACTAACCAGGGACTTGACAACTTTTTTTGGCATATGGTTTGTAAGTCTGGTTCTACCTGGTACTGTTTGGAAAAGGGGGTCATTTTGGGCTCACGTTAAGTTGCGTGCTGTTAAACCAAATGGAAGGCCGTCACCGTGATGCCACAGTAACTAAAAAAGTACTGAAACGTCTTGTGGGGCGAACAACTCATGTGATTAGAGCGGACCTTCGCCACCGCAGTAAAAATGATTACTACTTCTTTACTGGAATAATAAGAACGCGTAATCTTTAGTGCTGAGTCAAAGATGAGATAGGAGGAGTCCGAACTTGTTTGCCCTGTAAGTTCTGGCAAGTGATGCAGTTCTGCTTTTGGCAAAATAACGCTCCCTCCCAGTTCTCTGGGGAGCTGCAAGACTGGACTTACTGTGTTTTTTGTTTGTTTTTTTGTTTTTTAACGGAAGCGGTTGCCACTTAAAAACCCCACGCAAACTTTCCTGCAGGTGCGAGTCGTCTAGCCCCATGCAGCGCCGGGGTCAGGCCCCATAATAGAAGCCTCGTGTTCTGGATGTTGACTTTAAGGCCTGCGCCAGGACAATGCCAGCAGCGGCGTGGAAGAGCGAAATTGCTGTGGCCAGCTGTTCTAGCCACAGTCCAATGATCACCGAGAGGCCCGGTTACAAAGCCAGGGGTCTCTTGTGGTCAGAGACAGCATGATTGATGGGCTGCTATACAGCGTTTGGGTACAGAATAGGAAAAGTTCACTTTGTGGTCGCTGAAGTGGAACATTTGGCTAATTAACAAAAAGACCAATGGAGAAAGAGCAGTAGGCTAAATCAACCTTATTAAATCTTAAGTACTGAGTAGGTAGACTATGCGTGATCTTTACTATAGTTTCAGTATTCCAATATTCAATGGGCCAATACATTGAATATTCTTACCTCGAGGTGATAAAATAAAGCTGTACTCAAAACATCTCGACGTGAGAGGAGGGGGTATAAAATACAAAAAGGCAAAAAGGTGGTGCGTAATATAGGCCTAAAATAGGCAATTCAAGCCGAAACATTTAGACACCAGACCGCTTATAGTATCATGTATAAATACATAGGCCAACATTAAAGACTTTAGCCCTCTTCGAACAATTTCTAATTCATATGGTAAGGACAATTAGAAAAATATCAATTTGTAGGCTAGGCTACGTCGTCACAGTGCAATTAGGGTACAAATATATAAGAGGTGCAAACTCAAGGTAGACTGTAAACACTCAACAATATAGCAGTCGTTTTAATATAAATTATGCGTTTAATTTATTAAATACAAATGCCAGCGCCGTAACCAATTAATCCCCTCACAAGAGATGCTCGGAAACAGATGTTGTAACTCCGACTCTACACGAAGATCTCATTTTTATATGTTAAAGAGATGCCTGTGGAGCACATTCAGTAATTCAGACGCCTAACAGTTTCACCGACTGCTCTCAATTCAACATAGGCTAGCCTACATACCATATGGCAGCAGTAACGATTTAACAGAGTAGCCTAATGATTTCTTAGTGGCGATAGTTACGAAAGGTAGGCTATAGCCTAACGGAAGGATTGGTTCAATTAATTCTCCAGAAGCTGTGCGGGCAGCTACGAAAAAGGAGACAGAAATGCGAACATCTGAACGGACCCATTCAGGACGAACGAAATTGTGGCTTTAAAATATCATTTGCCGTTTCCCTCGAAATGAGTAGCCTAGGGTAGGCTACTCCAGAAATGAACTAAACCAAGGAACGGGCCATTTAACTCGCTGGACCGATGGACGGAGGGAACACAAAGTAACAGTGAACACTGACGCAACGCACGTTACATACAGTAACAGGGTTTCGAACGTTGTGGTTGTGACAATTTAGCTGTCAATTGAGGCAAAACTACGGAACCGTGTATAAAGCATGAGTAAAATACCCGATCGATAGGCTATTTAAATTGATCCTGAAAGGGGAACTTGCTTGTGCCGTGTAATTCGTTTAGGGTAGCATATTCACTTCAAACGCCAGTCAATGTTCTCTAAAATTTCAGTTAATTACCAAATTATATAGCCTATAAAGTTGACCTTCTCAACAATATCCTCAGCGAAATTCTAAAGAATAAGGTGATCAACAGGAGAATGGACAGTCTTGTAATCATACATCAGATGTTAAATCTCATAACATAGCAATCAATTCTGTACACTCACACTCACACACACCTAATAAAAAAACTCCCTACCTTGTGGCTTTCAAATATTCATGAAACCAAATGCCAGCTCCTTAGATTCCACAGTTTGTCCACTCTGTGGTAGGCTACAATCCACAATAAAAAAATTGTAAATATCCCAAACGCATCCCTCGTCGGGAATGGCTATCCAGTCTTCTTTCTGTCCGGTCGTGGACTGCGAAAATTAATTCCGATTGCAATGAGGACGCATTTTCCCGCTGACTCGTCAATCTATCCGTCCTTAGGCCCGGTTTAAAGCTTTCTGATCTTCAAAGACCGATTAAATGGCACCACTGCCGCCCCTTCCCCCTTTCCTTAACCCCAACCCCCTTCCCGACAATAACTTTAATAACCAGAGGGGGGAAAAACAAACATGAGAAGTGAGCCCAAACGCAAGGGCAGTTGTAGCCTAAACGTGTGCGATAAAAGTTAAAAAGCCAAAAGGAACAGTTTAAATCCACCAAAACCACAGATCGGACGTATGGAGATGGTTTGTGAAAGCAGCGGCTGTCTGATTAAAAATAGCTTCTCGGGTACTATTTTTGTACTTCACATAGGCTACTAGCTGGGCGAGTTGGATGCGCTTCGTTCTGCTCTGCCTTCCTACTACAGACTTCGTTACGATCCCAGTATTTGCCAATCTCTTCCCCTCGTCTTCTTTCCCGTAAACCCACTAGTTCCTATTTGTAATCGCCTGAAAGTATCTTTCCGAAAGCCCCACTCACCTCATCTGAATTGGTATTCTGTATCCTCGCGTATTGCAAGAAAAACAAATCGTCAACTTCTAACTTCTTTGGTGCTGTGGAGTGTGCTGTGCCGTTCAAGGAGAAAAACAAAACTGCTGCACAGCTAACTGAGTAACTCGATCCATGCTGACTCTATCCACAGAGAGAACAGCCCGCAGCCGACCAATAGGACGGCCGCTCAACAGCTGGCCCCGCCCAAAGCCTCCCGATCCTTTCTCCCCTCGCTCTTTCCCTGGATGTGGATTTTGGCTCGTTTCCCGGCTCGACTGCTGCGTTCCCTGCTGCCGTGAGGGCCCCTAAATCGCCCTGACCCCGCTTTCACCCATCCCCCCACCTCAAATAAGCGAGCTGTAAAAAATCTTTCACCGAACTGAACTGTTTTCGTAGGGCCTGCTTTGGAAAAGTCGAAGCGGAGACGGTCTCCCTCAAGTCATTCAAGCTAAGCTGCGATCTCGCTTCAGACGCACGCCGCTCCGATGCAACCTTTCAGGATTGGTTCTGCAGGCTATAGCGAATTACGAAAAACTGTAGATATCGTTTTATATTTATGCGTCTTGCACATTTGTCATACAGTTTTCACAGTTGTAGTTTCCATATGTGTTACATATGAGTTATAAGCTACTGTTGTTTAATCAAGGTGACTTTGATTCTCGAATAGTCTGATAGTCGCACCCAAAGTGTGCATATAATATAGGCTACTTGGACTCCAAAAAAGTAACAAAATGTTTGAAACGATTCTGCCTAAATGTAGGCTAGGCTAATTGACAAAAGACTGACGTCGTGTGTGTGAAGGCTAGGGCTGGAAGCCTGGCAGCTGTGGGATCCAGTTGTTTGCACAAGATTAAGCATTTTTCATCTGCCTGATTAAATCCACAACACACGCCCTATCTATAACAGCAAACGTTTCAGTGTCGTGATATCCTTCGCTTATGCCCACGAAAATGGGGGATAAAAGTTTTCGGCAGGTCAAGGTTAATGCAAATTGCGATTGTGTAGGATCCTATAGGCTACTTCTCACAGCTCCCATGTCTGAGAAAGTAACAACATTTAAACTGACACCAAATTGCTGGTATCCATGTTTTTGTTTTGTTTTTTTGTTCGATTAAATGACAGGGATGTGCTGAAATCCATTTTTGAATTTGACAAACTATAGCAATTGCTTCTGTAAAATAAAGCATTTAAAAACTGCACGCTAATCGAATTTATGTTGTTATAGGACGAATTCGTTGCGTTATACATATGCCACTGTTATGGTTTATGACACTCGCACGCACACAATACAGCGACTTTGGCTGTGACCGTTGGTAGACATTATCAGAATGTGTCCCATTAACCTAGATTGCCACTAAAAATCACATCAGCGGCATGTCTGTGAGTGCGTAAGGGCACTCCGGAGAGCAGCGTGTGAAAAATAAAACTCACTGAGATGTAAATAGATTGCCGTCTCCAACGCTATAATTGAGAGTCCGTGTCAGTAGTTGCTCGCACTATGAATTAAAACCATTTTCTCGTTTCCTGTGAGGTCGGATGATCCGGCATCATTGTTGTATTTATGCAAATGAGTCGTTCGCTAACTCCACAGTTTATCTTTTGCATTCGGAGAAGTTACAGTCAAAATTGTCATCACATTCCCACCAGCCCCCACCTCACCACCAATTTGCTCCTCACAAGCGGAACAATACAGCAGCAAAGGGAGATGTAGGTTACAGGAATGCCACACAAATTGCATTATTTACGAGTAGGCTAGTATGCGCAGTCGAAAGGGGGGGTCGTAATGGCTCGGTCGGGCAATCGGCCTTTGGGCACAACAATAAAATGTATGAGAACTCCGGCTATGATCTCGTTATAATTAGAATGGTACCACGCAGATAAGTGGCAAGCGCGCGCTGCAGAGTCCCTTGGCTTTCCTCCCTCTGTCTTAGCTGGGATTTAATTGAACTGCTTGCACACAGATCATCCGTCTCTCTCTCTCTCACCCACATTAAAGAGACATCACCTACTCCAACTGATCTTGTGGAGACTAGAGCAAGTCTGCACTTGCGGTCTCAGTTTATGCAGGGGCGAATGGAAGCAAGATAACAGCAGATGTTTTGCTCTCCCCATTAAGGGGAATGCAGCATTCAACTTTGCATTTGAATTTGCATTTGCGGAATGTGATAGCCAAATAGTTGATTAAACTGAGATTTCAGATCATGCATTCTATGGTAGTTTGAAATATCATTGTGCATGGGGTTACATTCTGATAAAATGGTGTGGAAGTGAAGTATTTGCACTGTGCCCTCCAAGAGGCTGGGGGGTGAACGCACTGTTAATCTTCGTGTGCCTGCATGTTCCTGCGCGCATGTTTGTGTGGGTGCGTTAGCGTGCCTGTGTCTGGAAGCATATTGTGTGCAGTTTGTGTGCCGTGTGTAGATGGGTTGTTTGTGCCTGTACATAGCGTGTGGAATTTGAGTGCAGTTAGTGTGCCTGTGTGTATGCAATACGCATATGTGTGTCATTTGTGTGTGGTAATAAAAATGACAGTAAAAACTGAACACTAACATGCTTTGAGGGTCAAGTTATGAGTGAGCAAAACGTGTGTGTGTGTGGTATGTGTGTGTTTTTGGGGAACAGAATTGCACATTTGTTGAACCAGCACAGCAGCAGGCATGCAGAGCACAGAAACACCCCCTTAATCGATTAGCCGAGCCAATCGCAGCAATCAATCAGCAGAAAAACGGCCGCATCAATCAGTCTGCAGGACCAATCGCAGCAGTCAGTCAGCAGGACCAATCACAACAATCAGTCAGCAGAACCAGTCATGGTGGAGCCAATTTGTAGAACCCAAGCCACCCAAACTGACAGTGGTAAACTGTAAAATATTTATTTCTTCAATTTTTGGATTTTGTCCCATTTCTCCTTTTTTAAGTACTCCACTTGGAAAATGTATATTGTTTGTTAAAGTAGATAGATAACATAATAAAGGAAGCCCAACATTTTTGATTCCTTGAGAGTTTATTATAGAGGAATTATAAAGGATTGGAGACATTGTTAAGAGCTTCCCTCCATTTTGGTTTTTACCTTGGTAAGCCACTGAAACAAAGTAATGCAGTCTTAACTTGCTGTGTCTGCTGCTGAATGAATAACTGGCTTCCTGGCAGGACTTGGGAGTTAAAGCGCAAGGCTTTTTTGTTCCAAGAACATTGATCTCTGCAAAGGGAGAATGAAGGTTGTCATGGAAATTAATGTTGCGCAGAGACCTCTGCTTTTAGAGTTGGTGAGGGAAGGGGCGGGGCCATGATCTGGGCCCACCCCTCTAACTCAGGGTTTGAGTGACTTTTCATCAATTGTGAAGGGATCAGGTTTCCCGCAAGCCAGAACCCAGCCCGCTGTAGGGAATCGCTGGAGCTGAGCTTTAAATCGGGTGCCACGTTTGGCAGTCAGAACACCAGAGGCACTTTCACTGGTGTCTTGCTTTAATTGACCCCCCTTTGCTGTGGCACGTGTACAGTATGTGGACAGCGTGCTTTCTGTGGAATTATTTTAAAGAATGATACTTTGTCTTTAGATTTTTTTTTTTACAAACGATTTCCGTTTCTAAACTGCCTGCTGTTCGTTTTCGGGCTTATTCTGAGCACTAATCCATAAGTCACTCACATCATGTGAATTCATTTGAATGCAACGCATCTGTAGTTTGCTTGTTATTTTATTTTGTACCGCACCAGTCTATTCATCCGGCAAAGTTTTGACGTGATTGAAAGAAGTGCGCAAGCTTTGTGTACCAAGAGGTTCAGGCCAAAGTGATTATTGAGTCCGTTTATGTGTACAGAGAAGCGTGATCTGCTCTAATATGACTTCAAAGTTTTGCTTCTCTGATGAATTCTGGGTTTTTTTTATTTATTTGCTTTTGGCAGGTCTGTTTGACAGCCTATTTTAAAACCTACTCCCCAGAGTAATTATTCAGCAGGCCCGGAGTTCCTCCTGATCAATACCTCCTGTCCATCTTATAGCTACCGACAACACTGTTGCTGTAGTTTGTATTTTTGCGGTGAAATGTGAGATTTTCTCCTTGTTTTGAGCGGGCAGAAATGAAGAGCCGAGTTGAAGTCGACTGTGAGAGAGGCGCCCCCCATCATGGTAATCAAACGGCAAACCAATCACACGATTCATGAATTACATGAACAAGAACAAGACTGTTTTCTATCTGTTTGTTTTAGTGCTCCCAGAAACATTACCATTGCTTTTTATTTTAATTCTGTTTTTTTAGCTATTCATTTGGTGTTGAGTCCAGTCCCTCCATCACACTTTAATCCATCTGGCAAATTGACCGGGAACATGTAATGGTTCAATAATGGAGGAAAAACTTACATTGTGTTAAAAGAAAACAAAAAGAGGAAGAAAAACGAGGCAGGTCTTCTAGTGCCTACTAAAAGCAAAGTGCCAAGCAAAAACATAATTACGTGATTACATTTTGTCCTTTAATTTGACCTTTTGTTAAATGCTTTTCAGTTAAAAGTTGTTTTTTTGTACCCAGTCTATCAGTTTGGCGGGTTCCACAATCATGAAAATCAACCCAGCAAAACTGTTTGTGGAGTGGGAAAAAAAGTAACATTTATAAGCATGCTAAAGACAAAGTTGACTGAATCCATGCTGTAGTCTTTTAACACTGGGAATGGGATACACCATGTTTCTTTATCTGGGGTTGGAAGAGGCAGGGCAGGATGGACCTGTAAGTAATCCATTTATCCACTGTAAAGGGATGGACACTTAGCTTCAGTGTGAATTTGAATTTATTGAACGACATAAATCCCAGCTCATATTTTTCCTATTTTTAATTATGCATGGAGCATCAAAAACATTTGTGCCCTGTGCGCACTATAATTAATGATTCTCTTTCAAACGGGCTTTAAAAAAAAATCCTTAAAATGGATAGGAATTGTTTTTTTCTCAATCCGTCATTGTTGCCACTGTACGCTGACGTTGGTAATAAATTCTATTAAACCGTAATTTATATTTTCACTGTTACTGCTGAGTTTGAGATAAGCACGATCTCTCAGTATGCGTAGCAAACACCACAGCTCATATTAAAAAAAGAATCATAAATTTATGGTCTGAACCAATACATAATTTAAAGACACACTCGGCATTTCCGGGTCATCATTTATTCATCAGCTTCTTTCCAGCCCATATCAATATGTTTTCAGTCTGTCTGGTAGGAATATGGCTTTAAAGAAAATCAATTGTTCAAGTCGGAGGTTTCTGCTCATTGAACAGAAGTGTAGTTCGATAGTTCTGTGTTGCAATAACCTACGGTCCCAAGCAGGTGATCAATCAAACCGCGCTTTACCTGTCAATCAGAGAGATGCACATTTCAGGAACAATAAGCTGTCTATTTATTTTTTAAAGGCAACTGAGGCCATTCTTTGAAAATAATGACTGTGATTTGCTATTTTGTGTATGAAATTTGTGAATGAAATGAAATAATAATTAATTAATAAAAAAGTAGTTAAAAATAAAAACGGAGGAAAGGGCTTTGGTATGTCCAGCCGAACGTGGGGTTTTACTGGGTTTTAGTTTGTCAAACAGCCCAGTGAACATTTTTGTTGGTGAAACGCTGTTTACATGTTCAGATGAAACCCCAGCTACATTTGGTTGAAAAGTGAAAGTTTTCTAGCCGACTAAGAAATAGCCAGGCTACAACCGGGTAAAACCTGAGCTATATTGGGAATAGGGTTAACTTAGTCCGTTTATGTGGAACGTCTCTCAACCTTGATTTACACCCCTCTAGACGTCTAGATTCTAGTTTTTGCTCACTGGGAGGTGCATTTTTGACCTCATCGGCCAAATTCAGAATTCACTCTGCATTGTGAATGATGGCAGGTCAAAGTAAATGGAAAACAGAACTCATGATGGCGTTATACATTACTGGTGTGAAAAGAATAATATCGTTTGGGCAATTATTTCTTAAATAAATACTTTAACTTTGTCTCTTGTCATACAGGTGAATCTTTCATTGGCCAAATCTGTCATGTGTGTGTGCTTTACATTCTATGGCAGGGTTTCCTGTCATGGCTGCTGAAGCATGGTATTGGGTACAGACTACATTCTGACTTTCTTGGCTTTTTTGTCATGTGACACCCACCAGCCACAACCTTAAACCGAACAATCACATGGATTGTAGTTTGCGCCGATTAAGTGTAATTTTCTACACAGCATGTGTGACCTGTTTTTATTTGATTGGTTGTCCTGAATGCACAATGATGTATCACATGTAGTCTCCGTGTGCAGTCACTGCGTTGTTTATCTAGGACGGAATGTGTGTGCTAATATGTATGTGCATGTGGTATGTGTGTGTGCGTGTGTGTGCATGCTTATTTGTGTAGGGGTGTATATGGGGTGACAGTGTGGTATAATGCTTAGGGACTTGGGTGTGAGCCAAGACATTGTCCTTTAGCCGATGTCATTACAGAGAATAATTCACAATGCCAGGGGCAGCTAGACTGCAACAGTGAACAAAATCTAGGATTCAGCTCATTGGAATACATAGTCCATGACAGAAAATACAATATATGACAAAATAAGCAGTTACATTTTTAAGTAGTTAGCTCTAAACATACGGAAAATTGTATGGAAAACATACAAAACATTATATTATTATAACATTTAAAATGGTAGAAAATTTTTAATGAATATTATGAATATAAACAGACTTTCATTGAGCCTGCTTCCCTGTGGGTTTATGACCGAACGTCGGATATGGGCCAGGTCAAAAATACACAGGCCTGACCCATACGATACTTGTAATACCTTCCCAGTTTGGGAAAATTTAAATATGCATGCCTTTACGAGACCGAGCAAGTTCCCACGATCTAGAGTGTAAACATAGAAATCTATTTGTGTGCGAGTGCCCCTCAGGTCTGCCCCTGACCCCTGACCCCCTGCTGGTGCACGGACAGGTGCAGGTGTGCGCAAGGGACATCCGCTCGATAGTCCTAGGAGCGGGCTGGTGGAGGGGCGTGGCGAAGCGTGCTGGGTAAGCGCGTGCTTTGGCAAAAGGAAAAGATCATGGGCGCGTCGGCATAGTCTGCTGCTCTGTGTGGTGCCGCACGGAGCAAAAAAGAATTGGCAGAGTCAGCACTTCACACTCCGAACTCCTACTCCCTGAAAGGTTACTATTTATTTGGCGTGTGTGTGTGTGTGTGTCTGTGTTTGTCTGTGTTTATAAAAATGTGCAACATTTCGCTCCCTATGACCATGGGCCTGTTCTTATCGAACACTGTGGTCCCCCCCCCTCCATTGACCCTGAGTTAGCCACTATGACCTCATCAGCTCCACTCACTGCCCACAGCCTGCCCTACATTACATTACAATACAGGCATTTAGCATACGCTCTTAACCAGAGCCCTACCCCCAATGTACCTGGCCTGCCACCTCCTTCCTCTCCTCTGCTTGCTCCTTCAATCGCTCTCTCATTCTGTATGCTGGACCCTCTCTTTCCAGATAAGACTGGCACAGTCAAGGCCCCACTCCAAAGCCTTTTCTATTCAAGGGCGTTGGGTCTTCTGCACTGAAAGATAGTAGCAAAAAGCAAGAGCACTCTCTAGAGCTTTAAGAGAGAAGTCATACACATGGGTTTTAGTGGATTGAGTGTTTAGCAGTTGTCACTCTTTATATACAGTTCACAATTTTAAGTTTTAAATTTAGTGAAATCATGTTTTTATTTTGTTGCCCTGGTACTGGGCTGTTGCTGGGGAAGTGGGGCAGTGGGGAAAAGCGTGCGATTTGACTCCTGAACCCGAGTCTTCCTGGCTGTGACCCTTCCTATTCGAAGACTCTGTCACATTGTGTGCCAAGTTTAGTGTAGCAGCTGAGAAGCTGGGGGCTTGTAATTGGGGTTGCAGGTTCAAATCCCAGGTGGACTGCACTGAAGTTGTTGTTCAGAAAAGTACTCTTACCTCAATTGCATCTGGAAATTATCCAACTTCGCAATGCGCCTGATAAGCAAATGAGTAATTCAGTGTAATAAGAGTCCAGCAAACTGGGAGTGCATCCATGATGCCTGTAAAACACCGACCCCCGACGCTTCCATTACACCCACCCCTGTGCAGAAGGCCATGCAGAGGAAGGGCCATACCTCCTCTGGGATTATCGTTCAATCGTTCACAGCTCTTTGGAATGTCAATTGTTCAGGACGTCTGACCCAGGTGTCAACTGTGCTCTGCTATAATGCAGGAAAACCCCACTAAACCACTGCAGATCAACCGTTAGCACTTCCCAGGTCCTGCATGACAATACAACAGCGTCGGAACGTACACGGGATACGGACATGTCCAGCCGCTGTCCCCACACCTTTTTTTTTTGGCTGGGGGGGGTTGTGTTTTTTCTGGACCCAGAACTGATACAGCAAACATCAAATTAAGTTTAGCTACGCAATTGAGTCCCGCCTGTCTGCAACTCTCTTTCTCCCCTCTCTTTCTTTCTCTTTCTATTTATTTTATTATTTTTTAAAAAACATTTCTGCGCTCGGTTTTCCATAACATCAATTAGTATTGGCGTAGCCTGGGTTTTGTTAGCCGCGTTCGTGGAAAACGAGACGTGAGCCATTCTCTCGGTTGCGTGTGAAGCTGGATGGCTGTTCCACATTATTACCGCCATGCGCACAACGGCTGAGAGCAATCCTGTCTCAACAGGTCAAGTCATCAGACAAGCCACTGCAGGCCCTCATTTCGAGTTTCCTAATTAACAAAAACCGACTGGGAAATCTTTGAAATGGATTGGGAGGGTTAAACATATATGAATGCTTTCTCTTTATTGAAGAATGAGGTTTTTGAGCGGCTGTGGTGTGCTCATACTTGCCTGAGTGCAAGCTTTCCCCCCCTTTTCCATCACATTTTGTAGAGACTGAAATCACTGATTTCACACCGTGCTGAATAGAGGAGAAATATGGACATTGAAGGGCGCAAACATCCTCGAGGTGCAGAGCGTTTTTTAAGAAGTGCAAAATCCCTGCTAAATGGTGAATGGGGAAACGCATGGTTTCTCCTCGATTGGATCATGTGACAGGCGGTCAGTATGCCACTAATGGAAAAGGCGCTTGATAATATTGGGGTTACACATTCGGGTGGGGGTTCTGTTGCACTTTCCCCTTTATGCACGCCACTTAGCCCACTTCCACTAAATGTCCCCATTAATAACTATAAATGGGTAAATGTAAACATATGCACTTCTCTGGATAAGGGCAGCTTCTACACATCTTCATAGTTGAAGTAACAAAATGTGGAAAAGGTACGCGAAAGGTCAAAGGTCACAGTAAAATGGGGGCAGTTGCAAGATATTCTCGTCACAAGCAGTGTGTTCTGACTTCGAGACACAATTTTTGGCTGTTAATCTTTGTGATTTAATTCTGTCAGGGAAAACAGGACTCGCACGACATTCGATTAGTTCCCACATCCTTTAAAGTAGTTGTAAGTACAGCCATACATCTCAGCCATAACTCGTTTTTTTGTTCAGTTTTTTTTTTTTAGTGCTTCAATGCACCCTACTGCATTGAGTTTAAGGACAGAACAATTAAAGCTGAGCTATGGTCCTCTGTCCTTTAACTGTAACTATGAAGGAAAACAGAGAATCCTCTGCAGCAGGAGAATGAAATGGAAGATATTTCTATTTTTATATATTTTTTTATTTTACACAGGTGCTGTTCCTGTACACAGTAAATATCTTTCTCTCTCCCCATCATTTACAGGAATCAGCATTTGCAACGAATTTGCAATGAAGGTCAGTACCGGTTTAGGAAGCTGAGCTTGTAACAAGAAAATTGCAAGTTTGAACCCCAATCAGGGGGCATGACTTCTGTGCCCTTGAATGAAGGCGCATTGCTTTAGTAAATATCCAGCTGTGCCAGTGGGTGTTGATGTGTCAAACGTTTGCTCCGTAAGTCATCTCAGAGAGGGGAGTCAACTGAGACAATAAATAAATGTGAAAAAGGACAGTGGTGTCATTCTGTGGGACTGTTAGCTTATTAGCCTATTAGCTTTCAGGCTCTGTTACCTGGTCATGTTCTGAGTGGAGGAGGGGCATGATGTCTTTGTCTTGTACATCATTGCTTATTAGCATTCTTTTTTACACACTATCCAGTCATACAATGGATGTTTACAGTCTTGGTTAAGTACTTTGTGCAACGGCAGTACAATGGCAGAACTCCACCAAGGATTTGAACCTGCAGCCCCTGATCTCCCTAGCCAGTATGCGTCTTTGCCACATTTGTTCCACAAGTTCCACGTACTTGATGCATTGATCTCCGGTGTTTATTTTTTTGGGGGGTGGGGGGCTACCCCTACCCCTACCCCTACCCTTACCCCTACCCCTGACCCTACTTCTACCCCCTCAGCTTTGTCTCTGAGCACAGAAACACTGAGGTACCGCTGTTTTTATTTCCAGCTGAGCTCAGAACATTAAGTTTGATTAGGCTTTTAATTGCTATAGCAACTCTAACAATTAAATGCATAATTAAGTTTAACTGGTGCAGACATGCGACCTAAACTTATATGGACTAAAACAAGATTTTGTTAATGAAACGTTTTATCCCTTTACTGGCCCAAACACCACTCAACTAAAAAGGACTTTTCCCCACATGCACTCTGTAGGAGATAGCTGTCCAGATGCACATCACTAAAATCATAAAGTGCAGATTAGTGTTTCATTAGAATCTCAATCAAACGTAATTAACTGAGCTCAGTTTGAATGAAAGCCAGATACAAGGGGGTCTCGGTGCTCTGGGGTCTCAAAACTCACAGCGCAGCATAAGATAGTCGCGGCAGGCATTGGCTTCTGCCGGAAAAAAATGTGCTTTCCTGCCCCCCCCCCCCTGTTTCACAGCCTTGGTTCCCCGTCCCACACTTCTCATCCGAGATTCAAAGTCACTCTAAGATGTGCTGAATTATGCTGTATATGAAATAAAAGACTGGGTAGACTTCTCCTTTAGGAATAAGATACCCGCTGCTGCCTTTATTTGCTCACAAAAATACTTTCATTGACTTTAAAAAAAAAAAAAAAAAAAAAAAAAGAAAGAAAAGAAAAAAAAAGGTAACCAGGAGTGTAAAGTTCGAGATCGCTTTATCTTATACCAAAGGTGAATCAGGGAGAAATAAAACAAACTCAATAACTGATCTTTGGTTCTGCAGAACAAGTCGGCCTCGGGTGGAGGAAAAAGGGTGGGGGCCTGCTTTGAGCTTAAAATGGCAGCAGTCTGGCCCCGTGCAGGTATTTTCAGTGCCAGACCTGACCTGGTCTCTCCTGTGGTGACCGCAGGGCCGGGCTTTCACGCCCTGCTATCTTTAACCCGCTCCCAACACGTTCGCTCTCTGAAGAGATGCCCCGTATTGATTTTATAATGGAGCAGGTGTCATATTACGGCTCTACACAAGGAACCCCCGACAGTGCCTCTCACTTTTGCCTGGAAGAAAGAACGTAAAGCTGTGCAGAATATTGAATGGTTCACAGCCGTTTCTTTTGCAGTCGTATGGTTGGTTTGTTCCGGTTAACGTGTGCGGCTGCGTTTAGTCGCCGTCTGTCCTTGCCACGTTACGAGTTATGTGTGCACTCTGAAAAAAAGACGTGTTGATATCCAACACACGTTTTGTGTTACTACTTTTATGTTACTTTCAACACATTTGACATGTTACGTGTTCTTTTTAACACATCTGTTTTGAGAGTGTGTATTATTAAATATTTGAGTAATCTCTAGCCATTGGTTGAACGGTGAACATGAATGCATGAATCGTATCATGATTATGTTATTTATTTTATTTATATATTATATCATTTTATTTGCTTTGCCATATTAAAACCGATCCCAAATTATTTTGCCCAAATGGTTTCCACACATATCTTCATTTCAGAATTTCAGCTCGAGCATCTTGCTCAATGGAACAAGGGCAAGTGTCACAACTTGAATCAAAACTTGAAGCTACACGGCTCCCATTCAACTGCACTGCAGTGCACTGGCATCTGAAATAATTAACGATGTTCAATACGGAGAACACACGAACCTCCCCCCCACAGTTTTTCTCATTCACACATGACTGAAGTAGTTTGGCTGAGTAGATTGTAATCTCTCTCCTTCGGCTACTGACAGGCCTAATCCTGCATGTTTTAATACAAACATCCCCGGTGTCCTGCCAAATAAGGTAGTTCCCTCCATTAGAATTTCATGCTTGTTTCTGGTGTGTGTCACACTGGGATAGAGGTGAATATGAAGCAGGAGGAACGGGCTCAGACTGTCAGCAGAGAGGCAGTGCTTTTACTGGGGACTCAGGGCTTTAGGCAATGTCTGGCCTTCTGTCATTCACAAAGAGTGTGTTTGGGTGCGCGTTTGTGCTTGTGTGTGTGTGTGTGTGTGTGTGTGTAAGAGAGACTTTTACCTGGATTTGTGAGTGTTTGTGTGTAAGAGACTTTTACCTGGAGTCAACATTTCTCGTTATTTTTGACTTACAAATGAATGTGAGCGAGAGTGTTTTTAGGCAAGTTACACAATTGGCAAAAGTGAATGGGGGGAAGGAAACAATTTTGTTGACTGGGAGGAACAGCACTTGAATTTATTTGTAAAGCAAAGATAATGTTGACGATGCGAGAGTGTATCTATTTTGGGGGGGGGTTTGTGCATGTGTCTTTGACTCCAGGTGCTGATAGCGCAGAAATGGCTGACTCTGCTTTGTCCAGCGCCTCTGTCTTACCTCTGCATTCCAACACGCGAGACCAAAATTCCATCTGCCACGCCCTTTCACTTCCTCACAGAGAGCTGAGCACGCTCGCAATTCTACTCCACAGTGGCAAAAAATAGCCACAGCTCTGATTTACTTTCTTTACCTTTTCTTGTTTACCTACTGCGTTAAAGAGCAGCGGGGGGGCGGTTGGTGGGATTGTAGACCGACCCGGAGTCGAGATGGAGCGCCCCCGTTCGCTGTCGTCCTGTGCGTGATCACAGGATTCCTGTTTCTATGCGTGTTTTCGACATGCAGATATGTCGCTGAAACCTGAGGGAAGGGTTTTTCACAGGAGGATGCCGGCGGCGGGCTCACGTTACGAAGCGATGGAGGTTCTGATTGTTCGCACTGTGCGTTTCGGATTTCTGTTCTGCTTACACCCCGACAGGCGTAATGCATAATATTACAACAGGTTGCCATTTATTTTCTATATCTGGGCCTGCTTGCGACAAGAGCGCATACCGTTGTTTGGTTTCTCTTGGAGGGAGGCAGTTATTCTTGGGCTGAATCGAGTGTGCGTGTGATTGTGTGTGAGAAAGACGGAGATAAAGAAAGAAAGAGAGGGAGAGCGAGGTTTTGTTGAATGGACATTGTGGTGAGGGTCCGGGGTGAAGCGAAATAGCCTTTGTGTTACGAGTGGTTTGCTTTAGAATCAGTGGAGCTGAGCGCTTGTCAGCGTGTGAATGCGTGGTGTCAGGAACATTTCCGTCCATGTTAATCACCGTAGCACTTTGCTACTATAGCCGTCTTAGGCTCATTGACTCCAAACGTCAATGTGGTTTACAGTGCTGGGTGACTCCTCCTATTTAGTCACTGCTCTCAAGCATGGATGGGCCCCACGGTCTGATATCAAATATGGACCGCGCCTGTCCTGACTGTGGCTGGCAGCCATGATAGAACTGGACCGATTATCACCCAGGCTTTTAATTACTATAGCTTTACTTGACCCCTGCACGCAAGTCCACCTGTTGAGCTGCACGTGAAGCATCTTCATCCGACTCTTGTCTGCCACGAGCCTGATTTACGATCCCTGGATAGTCAGTTAAACTTTTTTTTTTTTAGTAGACAGTGATCATGTTCTTCCGGCTACGTGTACGGCCGGAAAGGCGTTTTTGTGTTTTACAAAGGCGTTCCTGCCTGGGATGAATCTGAACACGTCGGCCAGGCTCTGCTGAGGCCTGTAATCACGGCTGCGTTTTGCTCCCGACGAAGAACAGACACATTCGCAAGACCGTGCTCTGCCATATAAATGATAACCAGTGTGGCTCACCTCTCGCCTTGGCATATCAAGTCATCTTACAGGCCCCAACTTCCTGTTTGTTCTGGGACAGAGCAAGGAGCAAAAGCGTCTGCTCACGGAAAGTTTTGAAATGCTGATGAGTAAGACCGCATCAGGACGGGGAGTGAGAGGGAGTGCTGCATTTGTTCACTTGAGAAACTGTCAGTGACAAACTCCCTATCTCTGGCTCTGATTGCTGACATCAGCTCCGTTAATGAGGCTGTGTGATTCATCCCAGAAGTTTTGCCTTTGTGGGGTGACTGACGTGCCCTGGCCTGGTTATGACTGGCGGGCGGGCAGTGTGTAGGCGCAGACAGAAGGTGCAGTTTGTAGCCAGTCACCCCCAAATTAAGGATCGCTCTGGTTCATTGTTTCCCAGCAACAGCTGTGTGCTATTGAGAAAAAGAAACCCCTTAATTATATGAGCGAACGAGAGATGCGGGAGAAGGGAAGGAAAAACAGGCCACTTTAAGGAAGTGGGTCCCCTCTCCAGGCTGGGGTGTAGAGGCGTGGCGTATCGCTCAGACACGACCTGTGGTGGCGAGCCAGCTCTCATCGCACAGACACACACACCTGTGTGTGTGCGTGTGAATGTTCGAGCGTGAGCGTGCATCGAGGGAAAGGTGTGGTCGTCAGACGAGCTTTCGGAGTCTTGAGTTGGAGTCTCGGGCACTGTGAGAGCGGGAGTGTTGCTCCCTGAGGGGTTTACCATGAGTGATCGTTTCTGGGACCGAGGGATAGCCTCTCTTGCCTTGAGCGGGGAGAGAGTTTGGCACCCCCCCCTCTCTTTAGCTACCAAACACGGCTGGCTGCCAACCGTAATTACCCCTCTCAGCAAAGGTTACCCCCCCCATTCCCAGGGCCTACCCAGAACCCCCTCCGACCAGATTTCCTTCACAGAGGCTCTATAAACTCAAGCCTGAATGTTCTTGCCTTATGGCGTATTATCATTACAGTGTAAAGCTCTACAAATAGGCAACCCCAAATCTCACGCTCACGTTAGAAACCGGAATGAAACCCGGGGCTTTACTGAGCGAGCGAGGGAAAGTAATTAAATTCAGATTCAGTGGAAGTGGAGTCCAGGGAGCGGAATGTTCTTCCAAAAAATCTTTTACATGAGATTAAGAAAAAATTATACATACGTGTGTGTGTGTGTGTGTGTGTGTGTGTGCATGTGAGTGTATTTTTGGTGATAATTTTTACCCTGGCGATGTTATTTTCGTTCATCAAAGGGAATGCTATTTTAACGCTGTACATTTTAAACCCAAGAAAGAATGCATTTTTTTCAGGTTCAGATTGGTTCTCTCCAGCTGCTTTGATGTGGTTGTTGTGGTAAAGCAACCAGTCAGACACTTGGGCGTGGTCTCGATAGAGGTGCTGGCGGGAACTGGGGCAAGGTGGGGGGGGGGAGGGCGTTGCACCCGTATCTATGGTGACACAGCCCAGGCCTGTACTCTCTAACAGGGCTTTTCACACCTATCCAGAGATTTCAACTGGGCATAAAAAATTAAATAGTCCCATTCCGTTAGAGTCAGTAGTGACTCTCCACCCCATTTCCTGCTGTCGTCGTACCATCGCTGGCTTCACTTAGATTTTCTGTGGCGTCGCCTATCGAGTTCCACCCTGCAGGCATTTAAATCCAAAGGCGGCCGCGTGGACCCGCCCGCAGACCTCAACCAAAGCGATGATTTTTACCCCCAAAATGATTGTATCCCAGACACAGGATGCCAGAATCATGGCTCACAAAGCATTTATTGTGGGCAGCCTTTTACTTCAGAGGGGTGTGACACAAGCTAACCCCCCCACCCCCTCCCCCTTCTTCTCTCATGAGTGTTTTATGGGCCCCCTGTGGGGGAGATGGGGGTTTTGAGAAGTTACTTCTGCATGGCCACTGACCCCCTGGCAGGACAGTTTTCACCCCCCCACATGACCCACATTTACATTTTAAAAAAGAGAGAAAGACAATGGCAGTTCCTCCTCTGTGTGGACTGCTTGCTCCTGCATTATATTGATTCCCTTGATCCCCAGATCCTGGATTCACCCCCATCCCCACCCCCTCTGCAGATGGTCTGTCTGCCCTGTATGGGAATCTCCCTTCTGCTGCAATACTTACAATCAGGCCCATCCACCATGACTCTCTTTTTTTTTGACAGGGTGCTGGCAAGTACGTCTCTTTTTCTGTTGAGGGGTCAAAGAGTTAGGCAGAAGGGCTGTGCAGCGGTAAGGCCATCTGGTTGCTGTGTTAGCCCGGCGTTGCGCGGAAGGTTGCGTTAGCCCCGGTTATTTCGCCGCCCCTGTAATGACTCAGAATTAAGCGGAGATTTTTCCACCCCTGAAACTTTTACCACAGTTCTGAAATACAGAACATGATGTATGTTGGATACCCTGCGCAAAAGGGTTGGGAGTTTGGGGGGGGCTGAACGCATCATAGGGACATTGGAGGCCGCTCCCCCGTGAGATATCAGTCCTCCGACGGCGAAGCGCCCCCCCGATTCCTCTCAGTTTTGGATGGTGTTTCCTGAAGCACCGTGCGGCGCTCGGATTTGACTGTTAAATATAAACAAACAAATTAAGTGCCGGCAATTGTGAGGAGCACTAAGTGCTGTTTGTGCTCCAGCGAGCAGGGAGATTAAAGGTAAAAGTGTTCCTGCAGCTTCGCCCATGTTGAGCCTGGCCACAGACGAGGCTGCAGTTCTGTGCTTTCAGGTAGCTGCTTTACAAAGTGCTAAATTACACACAAGAACATATACAGTACGTTTGTAAAAGAAAGTGCACATACATGCCTGTGTGTATATAAATACACTTACATTTAGATATAAGGGGTGTTATTTATATATATATATATATATATATATATATATATACTGCGTATATACACTGCTCAAAGAAATTAAGGGAATACTTAATCAACACAGTATAACACAAAAATCAATTAAACTTCTGGGATATCGATCTGTCCAGTTAGGAAGCGTAAACTATTGTGAATCATTTTCACCTGCTTTGGTTTTGCAGGTGGTGGCCACAGACCATTTCTCTCTCCTTATCCTTCCTGACTGATTTTTCTCTAGTTTTGCATTTTGCTAGTGCCCTTGTCACTACTGGTAGCATGAGGCGGTACCATTGCAGCCCATTCAGCCGTTGCACAGGTAGTCCAGCTTCTCCAGGATGGCACATCCATACGTGCCTTCGCAAGAAGGTTTGCTGTGTCTCCCAGCACAGTCTCAAGAGCATGGAGGAGATACCGGGAGACAGGCCATTACACGAGGAGAACTGGACAGGGCCATAGAAGGGCAAAAACCCAGCGGCAGGACCGGTATCTGCTCTTTTGTGCGAGGAGGAACAGGAGGAGCACTGCCAGAGCCCTACAAAATGACCTCCAGCGGGCTACTCGTGTGCATGTTTCTGACCAAACTGTCAGAAACAGACTCCATGAGGGTGGCATGAGGGCCCGACGTCCTGTAGTGGGACCTGTGCTCACAGCCCAGCACCGTGCTGCTCGATTAGCATTTGCCAGAGAACACCAGAATTGTCAGGTTCGCAGATGAGAGCAGGTTCACACTGAGCACATGTGACAGACGTGAAAGAGTCTGGAGACGCCGTGGTGAATATTATGCTGCCTGCAACATCATCCAGCATGACCGGTTTGGTTTAATTGACTTGGTGTTATACTGTGTGTTATACTTTAGAGCAGTGTATATATATATATATATATAGCTTGGTTTTATGTAGCTGAAATTCTGCTGGGTTCAGTCTTTATTTGCGTTTGCTTTTATGTGAGACTGGGTACAGAGACACTGCTACAGAGACCCAGAGCTGTTTTAAAAGAACCTTTATATCACACTCCTGTCATTTGCACTCACACGACGTTAGTCTTCTACGAACAGTCATAATTAGTCGTTTTTAAGCGGTAATATAGTCACTGTATCGCCTCATGTTTGGGCTCAGAGCTCTGTTTTGGGAATCGGGGGTAGGGTGACGTGATGTGAACAATAAAGAGGACTTGGCCCCAAAATAAATCTCTCAAAGTGCTCCCTCATAGTGCTGCACCCAGTCCTAAAATGGAGAGTGGGACGCTGGACTTCCTGTCTGCTGCAGAGCCATCACATCTGCGAAGCTCCCAGTTTACTATTAATAACCAAAATATAATAAGGCACACGTGGAGCCGTCTGGGAATTGAATGCACATTACCCAGAATCCCTATGAGACTCCTTGTTCCACCTGGCAGGCCGTCTGAGCCTTGCTTTTCTCTATTTTTGTCACGCCCAAAATCAACATGGTTTGTAGTTCTGCACATTAAATAATAATTTAAAGCAAAAACATGCTTTTTTAAAAAATTTTTTTTTTTTTTTGCTTTTGTTTGTTTTTCGGGAATCATGTAGCCGGACCATAAAACGAATTGCTTTCCGATTTACAGCTCATTCCGATTTACAGCTCAACGGGGATTTTCCCTTAAATCTCAGTGTCCTGTGTAGTCATGAATTAATACACACTTTACATGATTCCTACACACATCCCTCAGTATGTATTTTTTTTCTTTAAATTTTTTTACCTTCCATAAAAGATCAAAGGGAGCCTAAATTTGCCCATGAGCCCACAAGCTTTTTTCCACGGGTCGCAAACGAGGCGCGGCAAAGCTAGGGTGTGTGCCAGCGCCTGTTGGATGGAGTTCATTCATCACTTCCCGAGAAAAGGAGCCTCCAGAGCCACCAACCCCCCTAAACCAACCTCCAGGCAGTGGGCCCAGCCGTGCTCTCTGTGCCCCCCTCTGAGAGGAACTGTCCCAGGTGTCTCTAAGGTGTCCAGCCCTGCTAATGAGCAAATGACTGCTTTTCTGGCTTTGTTTTAATTGGGGTTGTCGGGTATTTGATCCCCCCTGGAGAGAGAGAGAGAGAGGGAGAGAGGGAGAAAGAGAAAGAGAAAGAAAAAGAGATGGAAAGCATGAGAGCATGGCGACGAGAGAGACAGAGAGAGAGAGAGAGAGAGAGAGAGAGAGAGAGAGAGAGAGAGAGAGAGAGAGAGAGAGAGAGAGAGAGAGCTATCCAGTTGTAGCAGCAAAGGATAGTATTACAGCCGTTGTGAAGGGGGCTGTAGATCACTGGTGTTTGGAGGAGGGGGCTGTAGATCACTGGTGTTTGGAGGAGGGGGCTGTAGATCACTGGTGTTTGGAGGAGGGGGCTGTAGATCACTGGTGTTTGGAGGAGGGGGCTGTAGATCACTGGTGTTTGGAGGAGGGGGCTGTAGATCACTGGTGTTTGGAGGAGGGGGCTGTATATCACTGGTGTAGGGGGCTGTAGATCACTGGTGTTTGGAGGAGGGGGCTGTAGATCACTGGTGTTTGGAGGAGGGGGCTGTAGATCACTGGTGTTTGGAGGAGGGGGCTGTAGATCACTGGTGTTTGGAGGAGAGGGCTGTAGATCACTGGTGTTTGGAGGAGGGGGCTGTAGATCACTGGTGTTTGGAGGAGGGGGGTTCTCATGCTGTGAGGGATCAGCTGACCTAGACTTACCGAGGAAGCAGAGGAAACGGAAACATTTTGAAGATAGATTTTACTCTCCCCCCAGAACCCTTTCACACTTCCCTTCGGAGACAAACGGGAGAAAGCGTTCCCTTTTGGATGGGAATGTAGAAGTACTGAATGACCTGGAGGAGGTTTTTCTAACTTTTGGGAGTTGACCAAGACGGGTAAGCTGACCGCTCAAGGGTTAGTGAGATGGAAAAAAAAGAAATTAAAATCCCCTCTTCTGGAGCAATCTATAATAAACACGTTTGTCATGTGATGGGAGATTGGTGAGAAAATGTGTATGTTTGGTCATATTTTTCCCCTCTCAATAATTGACAGCCCCACACACGGGGAGTGGATGGATGCGGGTCGTATTTTTAGCTGCCGTGCTGTCGTGTCCGCCTGGTTTACGTAACGTCCTTTATATAATTGGCGGCGTTTAATGGCACAGTGCGCCACGTGTCTCCTCGGCGCTACTTAAGTGCAGTAAACAGAAATGTCAGAGCGACTGTTGCCCCTGACGTTGATGGAGCGGTGAATAAACACAAACGTCTATGGTAACTGAAAGAATCCGCATGTCAGGGGCATCAAAGAGAGTTTTCTCATTCCCGTGGAAGCGAGGGATCAAGCATACTCCAGCATCATACTCCTGTTCAAGTGTTCCTCTCCGGCAGGATTTAAGAAAACATTTCACATCTCACCTTCCATACTGAGTAAAGCGAACAGCGCTGACTCTTTCAGAACTGAGTCCAGGCTCAATCTAGCTGCAGAATGCACTCTGATTCGAGCCATATTTTGCTTGGTGTGCAGCATTTTGTGTTATTTCAGCAACCGCTGAAATAAAAATTCTGTGGAAGTAACAGTAGCAGCGGGAAAAAAAAACACTTTAATTGTCTTATTTAAATTTACTAACCAAGCACATTGTGGTTAAAATGAATCTCTGTGGAAATCTTGATTGTAGAATAGAATGCAATCCATCTGATATTTAGTGTACCGGCATGCACGGGAACCCACGGTGTAACACACAGTTTCTTCCTGGGGGCAGGTTATTTTAAAAATGGTGCATTTGGGCTAAACACTTTTACCACATATTATGCTAGATGTGTTGTACATGTGTGCAAACAAAGTAGATGAATTCTTAAAATCTGCGCAGCTATTTCTCATTGTTATGTCTCTAGTGGGAGGTTTGAGGGAAATCTGCTGAGCCGTGCTTGACATAATCACATCTTTTGATCCTTTTGAAGAATGTTTTTTTTAAATTATTCTTTTCCAGATCAAAGAGCCCAGAGTAGATCTATTGCGGGCTATATTTTGCCCCCAGGCCAGCAGTAGAATAGCCCTGGTGTAACACAGACATTACACAGACTGCCTACAAATGCAAATTAATCAGGGATGCAAATGTTCTCTCCGTCAACAACATGAGCTGAACGGGAGGTGGATATTTACTTTGGTCCGGAGCTTCAGTTTGAGCACCATCACTCAAGGGCACCGCCTTAACCCTCCACCTGGGATTGAAGCCTTCTGTTTATGAACCCTGCTTCGGTTTGAGCACCATCACTCAAGGGCACCGCCTTAACCCTCCACCTGGGACTGAAGCCTTCTGTTTTTTTTATTTTTTTATTTTTATTTAAATTTCTGTCACTGTTTTTTGTTATTGGAAAAATAAATCTCTCCCATGGCTTTTCTCTACCAATGCAGCTTGCAATTGTTGGAACCTTTCAGATCTCCCAGGCTCTGCATATTCTTGAACATAAACTAGTTCCATTAGGCTCTGTGAGTTTTGGTCAAGCTTGATAAAACCATCAGCTCCTTCTTAATTTACGCTTGTAATTTCATTTTAACGGGGCGTGGCTAATGCAAGCGAAGAGCAGCGTATTCTGTCTCATTATAACAGGGCGTGGCTAACGCAAGCGAATAGCCTCGTTCTGTCTCATTTTAACGGGGCGTGGCTAACGCAAGCGAAGAGCCTCATATTCTGTCTCATTTTAACAGGGTGTGGCTAACGCAAGTGAAGAGCCTCATATTCTGTCTCATTTTAACGGGGCGTGGCTAACGCAAGCGAATAGCCTCGTTCTGTCTCATTTTAACGGGGCGTGGCTAACGCAAGCGAAGAGCCTCATATTCTGTCTCATCTTAACGGGGCGTGGTTAACGCAAGCGAAGAGCCTCATATTCTGTCTCATTTTAACGGGGCGTGGCTAACGCAAGCGAAGAGCCTCATATTCTGTCTCATTTTAACGGGGCGTGGCTAACGCAAGCAAAGGGCAGAGACCTGGATTAAACACGGGTGCTTAGTCAGCTCAGTGGCACCGGAGCACTCTCTTCTTGGGGCTTAATGGGATCGATGGTGATGGCCGTAATTGGCAGAGATGGAATCGTCTGTACTGTAATTACACTGCAATTGTGAAAAGCAGCCAGGGCTGTAAAATACACAGCACACTGATGGCACTCAGCTCGGATGTGCAGTTAAAGAGGCTCAGCATTTCATCAGTAATGACCCAATGTGTATTATTTATACCGTCTTAATACTGAAGGAGCCTTCAAATCGAACAACTTCTCCGCTTCCCAGAACCATTCGGCCAGCTAAACGGCTCTAGCCTTTTTTCTGAACTTTTATTGGTGTCTAAACATTACAAGTGATTTGATTAAACCGAGATGAAACTGATAATGTACACTAATGTACGTTTTAGTTTTTTTCACTTTTTCAATTTAACATTGACTCCATAGTCCATTGTTGGTATGAACTAACGGCACGTGTTAATGGGCCTCATTGTTAAAAATAAAAGTCTGTTTTGCCTGGACATTCCTTTCACCATTCATCTCCTGTTATAGTTCTGCTTCTCCCCTCTTTAAAATAATCACAGGCAAATCATTACAGGTAGAGCTTTCCAGTGGCAATAAAAAGATTTGGTAAAAACCGTTTTAACTTAACAATTACGTTTCCTCAGGGTACGTTTGTCATGCAAACCAGAAAGTGCACTGAAGAAGTTCTCATGAGTTTTGACCAAGTCAATAACATTTGGTTTTGAGTCATCAAAGCTGATGTGTGAATGAATAAAGCCACCTTTTCTGTATATGGCATTTCTACATTGTATGTTCTCTCTGGAGCTCACTGCAGCTCAGGGTCATTTCTACATTGTATGGTCTCTCTGGTGCTCAGTGCAGCTCAGGGGCATTTCTACATTGTATGGTCTCTCAGGTGCTCACTGCAGCTCAGGGTCATTTCTACATTGTATGGTCTCTCTGGAGCTCACTGCAGCTCAGGGGCATTTCTACATTGTATGGTCTCTCTGGAGCTCACTGCAGCTCAGGGGCATTTCTACATTGTATGGTCTCTCTGGAGCTCACTGTAGCTCAGGGGCATTTCTACATTGTATGGTCTCTCTGGAGCTCACTGCAGCTCAGGGGCATTTCTACATTGTATGGTCTCTCTGGAGCTCACTGCAGCTCACGGTCATTTCTACATTGTATGGTCTCTCTGGAGCTCACTGCAGCTCAGGGTCATTTCTACATTGTATGGTCTCTCTGGTTTTCACTGCAGCTCAGGGGCATTTCTACATTGTATGGTCTCTCTGGAGCTCACTGCAGCTCAGGGGCATTTCTACATTGTATGGTCTCTCTGGAGCTCACTGTAGCTCAGGGGCATTTCTAGCAATGCTTAAGATCAGAGGCTAAAGCCGCTAGTGGACTTGACTGGCTGAAATTGAACCACAGCCCAACACGGTGCTGCATACAAACGTGTGTGTTTTGGCTACTTATTGCACTTTTGAATTGTTTGTTTAGTGACCGTGATTCGGTGGCTCTCAGTGGCTCTCCCATATTTCGACGGTGAATAAATAGATTTACAAAAACATAACTGGACAACTGTGCCAGCTGACTACCGCGGCGGCTTCTGTTGCAGAAAATGTCCTTGAGAGGGGCCGCGTATCTCCGCCCTGCCTGCCCTTCACCGCGCTCAGACCGAACAGGGCACATCAGCACTAAACAAGGTCTCCTGACTCCTGACGCCATATTGATCGCACAAACATCACTCAGTTCGCAGAAATTGACGGTGATTAATGCGGAGACGGCGCCGAAGCCTCGCGAGGAACCGAACATCCCCTCGGTCGCGTCCGACGGCAAACGCAAATATTTACAATGATCCCCGGCGTATAACTTTAATTAAACCAAGGCATCGATCCACCTCTGTAATAATGCTGAAGAAACCCACTGCAGGTGACAGGGATATTGTCTCGGGGCTGGAATATTAATGGCTTTACCCCCGACACAAAGTATAATGCGAGCGAACCGCATCCCGCCAAAAACGTACGCAGACCTCATAGGAACTGAATTGCAATTTTGAAAATCGCTCATCTTTATCATAACAGTAATTGATGTACAATTACTTGCACGTCGCGGTAAATCGGCGCGCTCGACGTGGGCGCGCGGGAGCGAGGAGATGAATGCCGACCTTGGAGTATGAACGCCGAGGGAGACTGCCTCGGAAATCGCTCGCTTTAACAGGCCAACAATGCCAAAATTCACCCGAGGAACATCAACGAGATCAGCTTTTTACGGCGTTACTTAATAAAACCGTGCTGGCGCCTAATGAGCTCGGCTCACAACCAGAAGGTTGCATGTTCTATGCCCAGGCGAGGCACTCCTGTCGTACCCTTGGGAAAGGTACTTTGCCTGCTTTGCTTGAGTAAATATGCAGTAATAAAAACGGAGACTGTATCAAATACGAGCTGTGTAAGTCACCCTGAATCAGGGGCTCTGCGGAGGAGATAAATAATGTAGATGATAATGAAAGCCATTCTCAGGCCTAGTCTCGTTAATGCTGAGCCCCAGTGGAGTGTAGACCACCTTCTGATGTCATTGGGACCAATTCCAGATCGGTTTTTGTGATTATGGCACTCAAAGCCTGTCTAGAATTAAGTGCCTCCCTACTCTGTGCGTGCGTGCGTGCGTGCGTGCGTGCGTGCGTGCGTACAGGACTTGAACGTGCATGGAGGGGAGTGGTCTATGCTTTTTCGGTGGGGGGGACCCCCCTCTCCATTCCCTACACTGACAGTAACACTTATCTCAGTTGCACTGCAGCAGTTCTGTTGTCTTTTCCAGACAGAAAAAGTGAGTAAATTGAAGGTAAACGCTCCCTCCCTCCCTCCCTCCCCCTTTCCACTGAAGTGGATGAAGGCTGGCAAAGCTGTGGGGGAATGAAGAGCAGTTATCGGCAGCACTACCAAGTGTCACTCACTCGCACGGAGAGATCTGAGGCCAGGTTTACCTGCGGTTTACCTGCGGTTTTCCTGCCTCCTTTCAGTCACAGGGTCTGAGCCTCCCCTGGGGCTGAGAGGCAGCTGCACAAACTCATACTTCTCCCTGTCGCACTGATCAAACGGCTCCTTCCGCCCGTTTACCGGGCTGTTGGGACGCTCGTCGTCCCGCTTTCAGACTGGCAAAGGGGTGCTGAGATGCTCTCACCGACAAGTACGTAGATTATGCCGTTTTTATGGAAGCGATGACGTACACGGTGAAACGCTTCAGCAGTCAACTCTGAATCCACCGGTGATCAAACGTATACTTCATCGCCGGAGTTGAACATTTTACTGTGAAGTACAGCTTCTGTGTTTGTTTTGTGCTTTCCTCCCCTATGAGAGCTTTCAATTGCAGCCGTGGTGTTGAGATCATGTCCTCTTTTCTATTTGTTTGCAAAAGAGGGTCGTGCCAAGTGCGTTATCAAAAGAGCCAATTTGCCCAGTAAGCCTGCAGGCAGAGAGGACGGCAGTCATGTAAACATGTCGTTTGTCTTGCTCGTGCATATAACCAGCACGTGGCTCTCAATTTCAAAAACTTGCCCCCGTTTATTATGTCTCTTCATTTAATAACAAAAACTAATTGTTGACTGCTTCTTTCCCCGCTATATTTCTGTTCCCCTATTTGTAATGCCAAAATTTGTGATTGCATGAATTTTATTTTCAAATTTAGGACCATGATTCTAATGTCTCTCCTGGATTAGCGTTGCCAGGGACACGGCTGTGCAGCCAGCTCTTGGCACCCCTCTACCAAACGCAGCACGAGGGGTGAAGCTTTTTCGGGTCTCTGGCCTCTCTTGCTCCCACCCCAGACTTTGGGTATAAGGAGGACCCTGCCCCCCTGTTTGAAAGGGGCCCCTTAAGGGCTGTGTCAGCTCGCAGCCACAGGTCACTGAGAAAGCAGCCTTTGGGGAGGGGTAGGAGAGAGGGAGGGGCCCTTGTCAAGGATTTTAGCTGGACAAATGGTTTGCTTGGTGAAGGATTAAGAGCTGTCTAACAGGCAAGATTTGGTGGTATCACAAGACTTTGCTGTAGCCCCCAGCTTTTTCTCCCCAAAAAAATTATGTCAGTTAATCAATCGAATATAGTGCTTTTTGGCTTCACTTCAATACCTAAAAATTTGTTTCCTTGAAAAAAACGTTTTCTTGCTGACTGTTGTGGTGCGATTGATATAAAGGTGCGATTGATATAAAATATCAATAAAGCCACAACACAAATGAGGGGAGAAAGGCTTCCACGAATGTATATCTGAAGAAACAAAGATTAGTGATTTCTGTTATCTATTACCTCTGATATTGTATGCAGAAACCCTTAACCAGGATGAGTAACATCCCTCACATTTCTGCCTGTTATCCATTCACAAAGCTGGTTATTTACTGAAGCAGTGCTGGTTAAGTATACCCCACATGGGAATCTAACCTCCAACTAACCTGAGTTACCAACAGATACACACACATGCACACACGCGCACACACACTCACGCATGCACACATACAGTCAAACACACACGCACACACATACTATATGTGCTATATACTATATCTCTGTTACACAGATGTGTTCCAAGTACACAGCTTTCAAAGTAAAAAAAAAATGCAGTGCTAAATATTTTTTTGGGGGAGGGGCAGATATGGTGTAATAGTGTGTGAACAGATGAACATAAATGAGGATAGAAAAGCAACCGCCCCAATTGTACCAGGGTGTGAGACTTGTGGGTGCTTAGAATAGCAGCCCAGAGAAACTCATTGAACACCTTTTTTCGAGTGCTTACTATTTGTACATGACTCTGCAGATGTTCTGTATGCATTTCACTCACATCCCAAAGCATTTCACTCACATCCCAAAGCATTTCACTCACATCCCAAAGCATTTCACTCACATCCCAAAGCATTTCACTCACATCCCAAAGCATTTCACTCACATCCCAAAGTAAGTCTCAAAGGCAGCAGGAAACTTTGGTTGCCGCGGCTGTGACTCTTAGTGTTCCGTTCTGCTTTGATCCTTGGACGAGTCCTTTTGTGACTCATTACCCATTGTGATGTAAATCCCATCAATGATTTCCCCCTGACCCCTTTTATAGACAGTGCAGTGTTCGGACACTGACACATTTTTTGATGTTTTGGGACTAAATCTAGTCCCACTCCCCAATTCCCATGGAGATCCATTCAAGTGCAGAGAGGTTATAGTATCACTTGTAAGAGTCTTTTGATGTTGTTAGGTCAGACATCAGGAAGTCATGGCATGCAAAGGATATGCAACCAAATATTAAATATTATAAATTTTACTTTGATAATTTGTCAAATGACTTTTGGAATTTTTTTCCTAAAATGGGAGGGGGGGAGGGGGAGACTATGTATACACATGGCTACAATTGCTACACGGTTCACTTGATATGGATGTAAAAACCCTCAATTTAAAGCTGAAAGTCTGCACTTTAACCTCATAGTCACTGTTCCATTTGAAATCCAATGTGCTGGAGTACGAAGCCAAAACAACAAAAAAATATGTGCCTGTCCTAAAATTGTTGGAGTGCACTGTATACAAGGTGGTGGCATTATTTATAAAAATATCAACAAAAAAAGGTGGACTCAATACTGCCTGAATATGCATTTTTGTTTTATGAAGAATTTCTTTGACGAAAACATTTAACCTACATAACATTCCTGATCTGCCCCTGGTGACAAGTCAATAAATGATTGCGAATAATTTACAACTTTGTACTCAGTCACTTGAGCAAAGTGGTGATTGGTTGCCCATTATGACTGATGTCCTCTAAGCCAATCCGCTCAGAGAGCAAGGACACGGGGCGGGCTTGGGAGCCCGAGCGCCCCTGTAGGTAATCGAAAAAGGACGGCTCAACCTTTACGTGGTCCGTACGGTGCCGAATTCTTCCTTTAATTATTCATTGCACAGCCCCGTCCAGAGAGGACAGTAACAGAACAGGTTGCAGTCACGTCGGCGTCTAGACGCCGTTGTGTTCCTACGACGAAGACTCAACCCCTCTCCAGGAAGGCCGCCATCTGCTCCTACTTCCAGTCGCGCCGTGTCTAGATAAGGCTTTGCAAATGATTCTCTTCCCATCATTTTTAGTGTGTGAACTCCCCCCCCGCCTGCATCCCCTTGTCTGCATCCCCCTGCCTTGCCTGATAGCTGTGAAGCATTTTCTGTCTGGCACCACCATCTTCTCCGAGCCCCTTTAAGAGAGCATCGTTTGTGCTGAGCAAGAAGGTCGTGCCCCCCTTCGACCCCCCCATCGCCCGCATTTAAACCTTTGCATTTGAATGTAGATTCTGCATTTGAATGTCGATTTTTTTTTGCAAGTCTGAGATCGGCATGTTATCCCTCTGAACAGCAGCGGATGAGTTCCACGCCACGTCAAAAAGCCTGGGACAGGACACCTCCCCGTCAAACGCAGTCCTGCTGTCCGCCGCATTGCCTTCTGCCGGCGAGGTACTTTGACGAACGATCTCCCATCGATCAGTCCCTCCGTCACTCCGGATCACATTAATTTCTTTCTCCTGGTGTCACTTGAGTTAAAATAAGACTGCTCTGCGGTGCTGGGGCGGGCGCTGAAAAGGTAGGGTGTCTAGAGATCTGCTCTAAACGTAAATCATGTCAGCCATTTTGGGGATATTTATCAGGGAGACTTTTTTTTATGGAACGGAAAGCTGTGCTCAGAACTGGGCTCTCTGAGTGCCATCTGCTGTTGGCCTGAGACTCTGTCATTGACGCTGACTCGGTGACCTATGCTGTGACTCTCTGATGCAGTGAACATTGCTGTAACGAGCACCGAATATAACTGGGACTCTATTTGGCCAATGACTGTGACTGCCGCTGTGACTCGAACTGGTCCTGCAACTCTGTGATTTTTGACTCCAAATGAGAGCAATAACACAGCCATAACCTGGCATCGCACAAATGTATAACTTTGTTGCTTCCCCTTGAAACAGAGGGAGGGGAAACATAGTGAACTATAGTCTATAAAGTATAAATTTGTGTGTGAAATCCGTCCTGTTCCCTGGGCGTCCACAGAGCTAATTAGGGGGCTCTACGTCATGTTCCGTTGTAAAGGCTTCTGATCCCTTCCTCTGTCTCCTACATGCAAATAGCTGCCGAGGCTGATCACCTCTCCAATGGATTCTACACTGTTTTTGTGTGAAAATCCACAAGAATATTCATGCACTGGTAATAATGGCTAAACGTATACAGCACTTTTCATAAGTCTCTATTCAAAGTGTGCATAACATTGCTAAAACTGGGAACAAATCCAAATTTACACAAAAACAGTTTACGGTTACACCATGCAAAAAAACAGCGTTACGGGTATGATCAACAGACGGCTTAGATAACAATGGGAACAACCTGACTGAAAAGTCAGCTACAGTTAAAAGACCGTTTAATTATCAAAGCTCATTCTGTGTGTGACTTCCCATTTTTCCCCCAGATGTGTTTTCCATATGGAAAATTAATGATTACATGCATTCCACACAATAATTGAATACTATACTCCGTAGCCATAATCATTTTGTTTATAAGACGAAAAACTATTTTTTTTGAAAAACTATTTATCTTCTGAATTACGGCAGGCCGCTACGTGACGTGGAGTCACCACTCGGTGCACAGTCCAAGGATTGCGTGTGTCTTCAGGATTACACAAAGCTGACACATTTTAAATGGCACATGCTTCACCCAACTGCTGATAAACTGGTATCAGTACGCAATGCTAAATTACCGTGTTCTGCCAAAGTACTTGCTGATAAAACATAACCTTTCAAGCGCGGCGTGCTTTAGTTTCAGCCAATCGGCGCATTCTATTCTTACACGTGCAAACGGACCTATAGGGTTGTGTCTGGTTCCTGCCCTCGTTTCTTTGAGAAGGACGGACTGACGCTCGCTAAAGTGAGCAGTGGTGATAAACCATGTGCAAGTAGCCTTGCGTTTACGCAAACGGCATTGTTTATTATCTTGCTAATGTTCTCTCACTCACAGCCAACACCACTATACTGTTGTGACACATACAGGGCTGGAATGAATGTGCTGCTACCATTCTGTAGAGGGCTGTCAACGTGTCAGTACGAATGCGCTTCATCAAAATCAAACGCGTGGGCTATTTTTGGTGGGTGGTTATTTATTCTGCAAATCTTTACTCTGTTTAAGATCACACACCTTTACCACTGTGTGCATGGCTCTGTAATGATCTCTGCTATCATTTTTAGCAGCAGCCAGCTATGGTTTCACTGTGAGAATGTTTGGCCCTGAGAGGACAGTGAGACGTGGGGGGGATTTGAACTTTGGGAGCTTTTTTTTATGCTCACAGTTAAATGCACCTTTGAGCTCAGAGCGTGGACCCCGCCCCTCTACCTCCGAGGGCAGGCCACACCCACACACAGTTCCACTTCCTCTTACTTTCTGTGTTCAAGATGTATTGCTGTTCTGTTATAAAAACAAACAAAAAGACAGTTTAGGGCTTGGGATATTTTAAAAAACAACAGCTGATAGCAGTATTTTTAGATAAACTGATATGATAAGGATGTTTTATGGGCAAATTCAAAAAGTCGCAGTGTGCAGTTTTCAGAAGTCCCCCCCCCCCCCACTTTGAGCTCCCACTTGGAATAGAGAGTCAAATTAAAGATTAGAGAGGGATGTACGCAGAGGGGAGGGGAGGGGATGAAGGATTATCCTCCGTTCCCTTCGATTTAAAAATAAATAAATAAACATTTTTACGAGGGCTGAATGGATCCTGGTTGTATGAGTCATGAATCGTAACGCAGCAGGACTGACGAAAGCCATTTGCAGAATCCTCACTTTGTTTTCATTCCGTTTCTGTGAAGAGACATGGGGCTGCAGTTCAGCAAAATTCAGATAACCGCTACTCCCCCCCCAAATAAATACGGGAATGGAACTGGCAGAGTGGGAGTAAACCAGCCTGACTTGGAGAGCACAGAGCACAGAGCACAGAGCACAGAGCACAGCGCAGAGAGCACAGAGCTCAGCACACAGAGCTCAGCACAGAGAGCTCAGCGTACAGAGCACAGAACTCAGCGCACAGAGCACAGAACTCAGCACACAGCGCAGAGAGCACATAGTTCAGCGCAGAGAGCACAGAGCACTGTGTTACGTGGGGTGGGCCTACTGCGGGCCTGGATATGTCCTCACACCACAACACAGCACTTGATTATATCACAGAGCCAAAGACTAGGGTCCCCAGCCAAGGGAACCAATCACACGATCTTGGGATGCAGGGCCGTTTCTAGACTGCTTTGATTGGGGGGGCATGAAGAGATGTTTGTGTGGCACAAGGGGTGGGAGGGGATCTTCCCCCAGAAAAATATGACCCTCATTTCCTGCATTTCTACACAACCTCACACAGGGCATTTCTAAAATAAAATGTTTAATTTCTGAACATTTTGAAGATTTCCCCCCCCCCCAAAGCCCTATAGATGAGATTTGGGATGCTTTCATAGAAAGCTAAAGTATAGGCTAATCAGTAGGCTACATTAGTGGATAAGATAATTGTATTACATTTTAAACCCACCTCCACCCCCCCCCCCCCCCCCCATTTTATAGAAGGACAACTTTATTTATGCCCAATAATACCAAATCATTATCTAATCTTATATGGAAACAAGTATATTCAAGATGAGCTATATTCCTTCATCATTTCAGTCTCTTTGTGCTATTTTCTATTTGCATGTGAAACTACGTAACTGGCTCATAATTTTCATTTATATTTTAGCCATACTCCCCCTTTTTTATGCCTGAAACGCCGGGGGGCTTGCCTCTATTGACGGCTGCCGTTTCGCCGTGAGAGTGATAGAGAACGTAAAAGAAAGAGAGACAGATATGATAGTGTTTTATAATATATATGAAGTATTCCAAACTTTGAAGAAAGTAGGGCTGACTACAGACAACACGCAGCAGTAGGCTAGCTATAACACACACGGGCGCGCACACATGTGCAGCCAACTAATGCAACGATGTTTCGCAGAATCGCAGCTACTGTATAACAACTAGGCTAGATGCAACATGTAATCAATCTATTTAAAATCAAATCTCCCAGACAGAGACTCTCGCCACTATCCTCAACTCACTGAGTAAGCTAGGCTAGCGAATAATATATCCTAAGCAATGCATTACAGTTACAGTTATCAAGAAGAGACCGCATAGATCAAAGAAACTGACCTCTCTCTCTCGTTGCGTCTCCGTGTTTTATATGGCCAAACCAACCAATCGGATATTAGAGAAATATATTATATCGATGTGGCATTTTTATGATTGGCCAAATCGTCTGTCACTAGCTTTAATAGCCTGGCGCTGACTTAATTTTGTCAGATAAAAATTTTTCTGGATTTGGCTTTGGGGAGACACGGCCCTGTTTGGATGCCTACAGACGGCAAAAAAAATCATAGGCCTCACCCCAATGCAGCCATCTTTGGTGTATGTCATTGGATTTTAAGTGGGCTTTGCAGCACGTAGAAGTCTTCTTGCCCGAGGGCCCGTTGTTGAGGCTTTCGAGGGTGATATGACCCTCTGTTGCAGACGTTTACGTGTTCACTTGGTTCTGAACTGCAATACATTAAATAATTCATAACTGATGCTGGCTTCATGGTAGAATTAAAGGGTTATTACTGGGGTTCATTCATAGGGCCTACTATCACTGTAATGATAATGGCAGCCTTGATAGATGAGAGCAAAAGGCCTCAATGTTGGAATTCGACCAAGCATAACCAGTGTTTCTATGTAGGAGGTCCATCATTTCTCTTAGAAAGCAATTTTTTCCAGTTTTTTTTTCTCACATCGGTAACATTGCTATACCGAGAACATTGTGTTTTGCTGCCTTCCTCTTTCATTTCTGCAGTGCAGAGTATTGTTCGCTAATTTGTCACAAGATGGCCACCATAGCTGCGCACGCTGACATTTTAAATTAGCTTCGGCATTTTGAAAATTTGAAACGGTACAAATAACAAACAGCAGACAGTGCTAAGGCCGCCGCGCTCTGGGGAAATGCTTCACTTTCTATGCCGTCTTGCCGCAGATTTTATGAGACCTTTGGAGGTAATGAGGCACACGCTCATCTCCTCACAGATTTGATTTGCTCCCTCACTCTGCGGGCGAACACCGAGCATGCCATTTTATTGCCAATTTTGCATATTATTGCTGCATCGCAAACATATTCCGGGTGAACTAGACTCCCTCTGACTTTCAGGGGAAACAAATGTGCTTTAGACGCCAGCAGACATTTTTTATTTGATAATGTTCTGAAGCTATTGCTTTTGTAGGTTATTAAGGTTGTAGGGAAGTGCGTGGTAACAGAAATGTTTAAGTTAAGGACCTCACCAATGATTCAGAGAAATGTTTGTTGAATGTAACCATGGGTATACGGCTGACATTTTTGTGAGAAAATGTGGGTCCTGCTTAGGCCCCCGTGACCGGCAGGGTGCCTTCTAATTATTGTAAAATATACATTATTTAGGGCAGGGGTCCTCAATCTTATCCAGTAAAAGCCGGTGTGGGAGCAGGCTTTTGTACCAACCAAGCAGTAACACACCTGATTCTACTAATCAAGGTCTTTAGCAAAGACTCCAGTGGCTGATTAGTAGAATCAGGTGTGTAACTGCTTGGTTGGAACAAAAGCCTGCACCCATATCGGCCCTTTCTGGATAAGATTGATGACGCTTGATTTAGGGGGTGGGTTGAGGAGGCTCTCAGATCAGATCTTGCTTTGGGCCCCTCATAGGCTCGGGCTGGCACTGGGTGGTGGAGATATGTGATTCTCTCACTGGCCAGTGCATTCCTTGGGGCAGTCTGGTATACAGGGATATGGCTGAGCCATTTACTCTCAGGCACGCTCTGTTCTGCGATGGTCTGGTACAAATGCACTGTAACACGATGCCAGTTTTCCGCAGGTGGCCGGGACTTCACCGCGATTGTGGCGGAACAAATGCCACCTCAGTCCGTCGTTCCGACGGGAATATGACCCCCTCCCTCAAAATGGGACCTTTCAGGAGGGTTCAAATGCATGAAACTAAGGCCCTCCACAATAGATCAAACACTTCTCTTCCCCAAACCCACTGGTTGGCCCTTCGCAATGGAGCCGCAGAGAGCCGACGTACAGAAGCACTGAGCAGTTCAGTTTTGCACACGGGTATGTCAGTGTTAGATTGTCAGAGCCAGAGCTTCCACCCGTTTCACGTTGCTTCATTCAGTCCTTTACAGGCCCACACGCATCGGCGTTCTCTTCCTGGTTTTACTATCTGAAATGCCCACAAAGCAAAGAGCAGTGACGTAGCTTTTGTGAAAAGTCCCAAACCTTGCCCCCTGTCTGTACACATTTGGATTGTGAGTCAAATTATGCGAAAACTTACATCATATCACGTGGGAAACCATAAAATATGCAGACCAAAATTGCTTGAACCAGTATGGAACACAATTGAAAAGCTCCAGGATGATATGAAAAGCCCAAAAACACAAAACCTATGCGTGTGGGCCTTTAATGGAGCCTTTAGTGCTCACGCTCGCTGTTGTTTCTGCGAGCAGTTCTGCATGCTGAGTCAGTTTATCTGCCACCGGGAAACAAATGCCACCACTTCTCGCCACTTTGTGCTCACTCGCTCGCTCTCCTGTCACATAATTAAGGTGTCGTTTCATTTTAAACAAATTAAAAGGTCAAATGAATAATTCTTTGGCTGTGACTTTTTTTATGAAGTGGCTATTAATTAGGATCCAGCTGTAGCAGCCCTGCCTGAGCATATGGTATGAGTGTGTTACTTCACCGCCCTCCTGTTCCCCAGCATTCCCAGCTCTGGCTTTCTGTGGCGGAGCCGAGGCTTGGATTTGTGTGTTAGCATACGTCCGCTCTCCTTGCCTCGCAAATTGCTTGGTTGTCAGGTAGCTGGACAAAGATCAGCTAGCAGCCTTATCACGTTGCCTCTTGCAGGTGCCATTGTTCTTCCCAAGCCTTGTTTGAGGGAACTAAGGCTAATTGCCTTGATAAGGCTGGAAGCTCAACCCTCTTGGTAAACATTTGTGCCTATACCATGTTTATCAGTGTACAATGTACAGGGATTCAGCTGTATCCCTCAGTCAAGTGTTTTCTTATAATTAAAGAAAACCTTACAATTCTGTCTTTTCCTTTAAAAAAAATTATTGTAATGATTGTGATGGTGGTTAATCATTCAGAATGATAAAAAAAAGTTTTTCCTGAAATGCACACATCAGTTTTGTACAGGAGTGCTATTGTAGAGTACTTTTTTTGTGTATTACACTAAAACAAGAGGCTTTTTCCAGTTTGTAACAAGGTCTCACACACACACACACACACACACACACACACACACACACACACACACACACTGAATGCGTGTCATTGTTGCTGTGTACTATTGCTGGTCTGTAGATGTGCAGGGGAGTGGAGCGTTGATGGTTCTGTTTATTCTCTTCTGGGGGGAGCGGCCGTCAGATCCACACACACTCCCTGAGGTCACTCCAGTTCATATGAACCAGAGGTCAGAGGTCATACCCACCCCTCCACGTGTCACAATGCACTATTCTGCCTTGTGCATAAATTACGATTCAAACTTCAGGCTGGCTCTTTTAATTGCCCTTGTGAGCATGGTTTTGCACAGTCTGTGGTGAAATTTTCACACCTGTAAACTACCGCAGATTATCACTTTATTCAGTCTTAATTGTGATATTGATTATCCAATATTTCTTCTTCAGTGATTAGTTTTATTGGACAGCCAATATTAAATGGAGAATAAGCATTCACTAACATAATGTGGCTCCAAAAAACAGCTGTTCTCTGTAACCATCTTTGTGCCGTGCCGAGTCCTGTCTAAGCGTGGCAGAAACTGTAGAATAGAGCAGAGCTGTAGAATAATAAAAATTGAAATGGAAAAAAAATTGTGATAGTGATTGGACAGCTGCAGAATTCAAGGAATTGATTGAGCTTTGGCAAGTGCAAAGAGGTTTTTTTCATTTGTCTGCAAATGGCTACCACTACAGACACTGGAATCAACTGGATAGAAACAGAATATTATGTCAGGTTGAAGCACACATACACGCACACATTAGTATACTTGTTTAAGAGTTGCAATATATGCAATATACTGTCTGAAATGTAACGGGTAAAATAAGCCTTGATTGACTGACATCTTGAAAAAAGTAGCTATTACCGTACCACATTTATATTGGTCATAGTGTGCTTTTTCAGGTATTGTTTTATTGATTCAATTTCAATCACCAGAAAATAACCAGGCATATGACACCTTAATTTTTCCTGACTGATGCTGTTGATCTCACCCAAACAAAGGCTTTTGCATCCAAAATGCTGCAGAGATCTTTTGGTTTTTTAAATCCTAAATGGATATCCCAGACTAATAAAGCCTTTTTGGTCACACTTTAAATGAAGTCTCCATATGAAGGCTTTATATATGCTATATAAAGCCTTCATGAACATGACATAATGACTTCATAAATCATACATAAGCAAATGTCATGCTTCATAAAGGGTGACATAACATCTTTTTATGCAACATGTTATGCAAGATGTGTCACAGTTAGCCTAGCCTCCTACATAAGCATGTTTTATGTCACCCAGTATAATGTTTAGCCATTAGCCAGGTGACATTGTTGGTTATGTTACATTTGGCATAATATGTTCCATAAGATGTTATGCCACCCTTTATGAAGCATGACATTTGCTTTTGTATGATTTATGAAGCCATTATGTCTAGTTTATTAAGGCTTTCTATATGCTATATAAAGCCTTCGTATGGAGACTTCGTTTAAAGTGTGATTGCCTTTTTTAAGCAATGTCAGAATGGGTGATTTTGTGATTTAAAGTTACCTTATTGGTCAGTTTCCCTGTCTGTAAGCCAGACAGGCCCAAGCTAACAAGCCTGTATGGTTTTATTAGCTAGCCTGCTCTTCATGAAATGTGTAATAATGATGGCGGATCAAAGCCAGTTTCAGCTGTTGGAAACCATATGACAGGTTGTGTCTTTTGGACTATCTGTCATGGATCATGCTTTTATTTCCTTATCTCCGCGTTTTGTATTCCTTTTTTCTTTTACCGGTAATCTATCAGATTTTTTTGTGTTCTGCTACAGGTTTTGCGTTCGTCTCGGTAATTAGTGAGTTCACCTGTCCTGCATTTCCGCTCACTACTTATACCCTGCTTGCTCCCTTTCTCGTCGCTTCCATGTTATTTCACGTAACATTCGAGCCGGTAAAAAGGTATAGGAAGTTGTGCTGCTATCGACCGCTTTGCTTCTCAACGCGGGACTTGTTAGCAGTACAATTTTTAAAAAGCAGTGATCTTTTTCGCTCTTATCTCAGAGCTTAGGGTTTTTGTTTTTTTTGTTTTATACTCATACCTACGAGTTCTCTCACCCTAAGTCTTAGGGGTCTTTTGAGTTTCTCTTTTCTTTCTGTTTGTTCGCTCCACAAACGGGAGTTAGATAAGCGTGACTGCTTATTTCTTTTGTTTTGCTCGGATATCGAGCTCCTCGCCTTTTATTGCGAGGTTATTTGTGTTCTCCTTATTTTCTCCCTCCACTACGGATTATTGTCCGTTTTAGTGGTGTTCGTTGAACACTTTAAGATTCCTTATCTGTTGTACCTGGACCTCCAATATTTCCTCCTTGTCTCTGGCATAGAGAACCCCTGCACTATCTGCTGGAGTGGATGCCGGTCTCTGACAGCAGAAGGGGAGCAGGCTGGTAGGGAGTCCAGTGTTGACTGAATCACCCCCAGGCCAGTCCCTGTTCTGGGCGGAAGCAGCTTGAGATCCACAGACCTTTGCATCCACTGAGATGATCAGACAAGATATGCCATCACAGCATCGTATTAATGCACCACTTGATTATGGAATATTGTGCCCTGGTGTGTGTCTGCAATGTTTTGTAAACAGTCATCTTTTGCGATCCATTATTTAGGGGCAAGTGCATGAAATTGCATAATCCCAGGGTCTGTTATCGAGCATTATCCTGTAAATAAATATTTCACCCGTGCAGGAATTTAGCCTTAAATATTTGGCATAATTATGAGCAGAAACTTGGCGGGTCTTGCCGTCTGGCCCCATCAAAACTCCACCCTTTTCTGCTTACCCTCGTCACTATAATGTAGTGCTATAAATCCCACAGCCTCATTGACGTTTAAGGACTATTTATGTTAATAGAGCTGGCATTATTAATGGAAAAAACCTTGCTAATGAGTTGAAGTAGGCATGAATTTTAAACAAAGTGTTTATGCAGAGTGAAAAAAATGACATTTCATGATGAGGGGGAGGATTATGAATATCACTGCATTAGTTTGTATTATGAGGTCTTCTCTCTCTCTCTCCCCCCTCCCTCTCCCTTGTTGCCGATGGTATTGGGTAATGTCGTCTGTACGAGGGTGAGCTATGTCCTCATGTTAGCTAATATATTCTGGTCTCTGATAAATTATACTGGCTAATTTATTCTGGCATGTTTAAAATTGATTGCTTGATTTTAAGGCAAATTACAGAGAGAGCAATTGTGAGTCTTAAGTCTTTCGGTCCCTGTTTAATTAAATAATATAAATGTAAATTTTGCACCAGGTATGTATCGGTGGTGGAGGGGATTAACATAACCTCTAAATAGCCTGTAGCCTATGCAAATACAGTTTCAGACCCAAACATCTTCCTTGTGGGTGGGGGTCGGGGCGTTGGGAGAGAAATAGCCATGCACAAACTTTGTCAAGCTCTTTTGCATATTTAATTCTTTACAAATGTAGCATTACAAAATGAAATTAAACAAAGCTTTGTGTCAAAGAGAGCAACAAGCATTGAATAAACAGAGCAATCCTGGACTGAATTCACACCAGTCTGTGTGAATGGAGATGGGCCTACTGGACCAGCTGTGCTTCCCAGCAAGATATTTTAATGCAAGTTATTTAAGAAGAATTTAATTACGACTCTCCACAGGCAGATTGATTAAAGGATAATTCATCTGCAGTAGCATCTGTTTCCTATCTGCAAGAGTTATATAATAAGTAAATGTAGCCAAATGATGAAACTCCATTTCCAGAGCAAAAGAATATTTTCGTTCTGCCTGCGCTTTTATATTTTCAGAGTTATCTGATCAGTCTGCTGAGGGGGAAATTAATGAAAAAGTGTTGTCTATATTACGCCTTATGAATCTTGAGGAATTGGCATAATTGCAAATTTGTACTTGACACATATCTTGCAATCAAACTTGGTGAACCGCAAATATAGTAATTGAATTTCCTTGTTCAAGTTGCATTCTAACCAGGTTCTCCACGGCATTGTTCAACCTGGAATTCACGTCCAGAAAAGCATTGCATGTTCCCGGCTCTAATTAAGGGTTTTCTTATTCATTATATGAAGAATATTTAATGACTCTACATAATAAGGTAGTAATGAAAAGATAACGTTTTTCAGCAAAATTGGTGTAATTGTAGAGGATGCTTATTATTAGTCATCAAGGATATCATTGGACAGGCAGACTTTAGTTTAGCACAGTTATTTAGCAAAATCTCTTTTCGCTGTAATTAAATTTGTGGCGGCAGGGCTGGTGATAAAAGGTCGGAATTGAATGCAGTGAGCTGGTCTTAAAACATAGAGCTATTATCACCGACACGGGCAGATACCAATCACGGATAAGCTGAAGAAAGCGCCTTGATTCAGATTAACAAATTCCCCTATTAGCATGAGGAGCGGCTGCAGGTGCTTTTTCCCATCTCGTCTCGCGCGCATTAAGCCGATTGTTTTGAATAAAAGCAACAACGCTCGACTTTTCTTCCTTTCTTTTTCTGGAGGTTGTCGCTGCGGACAGACGGGCAGGGGCAGTGGAGCAGATGAGAGATCACTGGCTTCCTAAGAACTCTCCACAGCCTGCCTGCCACTGGGTTGGAGTGGCGTTGCGGGCTGCCTCGGCGCTTAGCCGCGTTAGCGAGGCTGTTGATTCTCCATGATAATTTATGCAGCATTGGGTCAGGAATCGATCCAAACGTCGCAGCACTCCGTATTCCTGCACTAACGGCGCTGTCAAGCTCGCTGTGTACCAGCCTGGCGCCTCTACATCAATTTGGCACTGTGTAATGTCTCTACTTAGAAAAGCAAGGGCTGCACCCTCACTGGGAATATAAATCCCTTTCAGCCCAACCCCCCTCCCATCTCCCCCTCTCTCTGTCTGTTCCTCTCTTCTGGAGACTGGGGTCACACCATGTAGATATATTTTTTTACACCAGTTTTCAGTTTTTAAGCCAAATTGGAATTAATTTCCAAACACTGTGGTGTAGGCATTTGGATTTTGGATTACACCACTCAGCGTCTGACAGTGATCCCTCTCTGTGTGGGCTGAGAATCCTGATATGTCCGTCGGTGACTGTTATCCAGCACTGACAGCCATATTCCAGCCGGTCGCCCGGGGAGTGTTTTGGAACAGGCTTGTCAGTTTTTTTTGTCAACTTTTATCCACTGTTTTCTCTTTTAGAATTTGGAACGTTCATTCGTATTTGTAGCACAGACAAGCGCTCGCGCCCCCCTCTGAAGTGTGTGTTCCGCCAGCCAAAGCCTTTCTCCACTCCACAATCCGCCCATACCGCCATTGCGTCAGAGCAGGCAGACTGCAGACGCCCGATAGACCAGGGGGCGCGCTCTTGTGCACTGAGACAGAAACCTAACCCTGCCGATTGAAACCTTACATTTATCGACAGCGCTATGGCCAGTTGCGCTGATGCCCGCAGACTGCATTGGCATGGTCGGACTTGGGATTGGATCGCCACGCCAACGGGTGTGTTACTGCATCGAAGACCAGACCTTAAGCCAGAGTCTCCGTCAAACAACCCACGACATTTTCCTCCTTAGAGTAGCAATGCTTCAGAGGTCCCCTCTGCTGGGATGGAATCCAGCGTAGCTGAGACATCAATAGCCCTGCTGCCGTGTTCCTTCTAACAGGGCTGCTGGTCGTGACTGAACCGTTCCGCCAATGAGTTACACTGTTGGGCAAATACAAAGTCCACAGTGTTCTCACCCTGAACGAAAGCTGCATCAATCAAATGTCCCTGTCACACCGCTCGCCATGCTACAAGGCACAAGAGATTCACCGGGCAAAACAGGAAATGAGCTAATGAGCACTCTGGACTACATGTGAGCTCAAGCTTCACTTGCCTCCTTGAAAGCAGACTTCTATTCTTACACTTACTGCAATGTTGTGACATGTTGTCAGATTTCATGGACTACAACTCCCATGCAGGTTCAAATGCACAGAACGTGAGGCTGAATGGGTTGTGCTGTAGTGAATGCTCGAAGCTAAGGGATAGTTTTGTGTAAACAGATGCACGTCCTGTGCTGCCTTCAATGGATGGCATAGAAGCTTTCTAGTGCGACAGACTGTGCGCTCAAATCCAGACCACGTACATGTACATACTATATAGACATGTACATACTATATGAGCCTTTGTAAGTCTACAATTGACATCGAAAGGCAACAGAACTACATGAGTAGGTTACACAGAAAATGTGACTGTAGTCCTTGAAAGCATGACTTTGAATGGCCTATGCCGCAGTGAAACGCAGCACAGTAATGACAGTTATAATGAAGGTTTCCAAGGTTTCTTTGTCCAAAAACAGTGCTTGTTGAGACAAATAAACCCCATCAGTTTGGCTGAAATGCTGGTTAGGACAGGTCTGCCATTTTGTAATGGCCAAAGACTGGGGAGAAAGGTCACTGGAGGCTGTTTAAAATTATCTGCACCACAGAAATGGCCATAAAAGATCAAAATATTTGCAGTGTTCGAGCATCTTGAACACAGGCTTATTGAATGGTGTTTTTGGTCCAAAAGATAGTTTTTTCTCTGAGTAAAACATAATGCCGCAGAACATGTCTCTGCTACATGGGAATTCAACAACACAATGTGCACAGTGTGAATTAGCATAAAGCAAAAAGGGATCAATCTCATCTGAAAAATTTCTCCAATCTGATATTCTCATAGGTGTTCTCATTCCAGAGGTTTTGTCTTTTAAAGTGATATTTTATGACATTTTATTGTGTTGGAGTAGACGGGCTTTTAGAAATGCAGACTTGCCGGTCAGAATTTCAGGAAGGAGTCAGATGCGTCTGCATTTAAAATGCACATCACCCTCCAGACCAATGAAGGCTGTAGTCTGTTTCATTCAGAGGTACCCTGAGAATTAAAATATCAAAGTTAAACTGTAAACTACAAAACCTGAGATCAGTATTTCTGTCGCTCGCTGTTTGTGCTCCAGCTTGATCGGTGTCCTCAGAGAGCCGGGTGCCAGAACTCGGCTCCGTTTGAGGTGGTAATGGGCTGAAATGGAGCGGGACTGAACGCATTAAATAAAATGACTCCATATAGGATGAATGTAATGTAAACGTGCAGTTCCCTGCTTCTTGGCTGTCACATCATACCAATTTATGGATGTTAAGTCAACAGTGATTTCAGTGTTGACGATGTCCCTGATCTTATTCGTTTTGTTTGTGTTTAATGGGTTAATGTAATGCAAGCTTGCGAATACAAAGCAGGTTTCCTCGCTTGTCTGGCCTCTCATATTAACCCCATTGTAAACAATGCTGCTGCTCATCAGTCTAAATAGGCCCAGATTATCATGTACTTTTTTCTTCTGGAGCAAACATGGGGGGAAATTTTTTTTTGTGTCACATCCCAAGTGCTATGAGCTTGGAAGTCACTAAATTTAACAAAAAAAGAATTTAAAAAAAATTCTAAAATAAGGACAAAATATTGTTTTTTTTGATTGGGGTCTCCTTTAATCTATGCAGTATTTATGTCATTCCAGGTAGAAAACACCTGAGCCCACCTTAACCACTTATTCATGGCCACTGTGGACTGCAGCTGCAAGCCTGATTTTACAGGGAATACCTCTCCCATCAATCATTTACCTCTGTATGCAGAGGAATCAGAGAGCAATCACTCTTACTTGGTATTACTTGGAAATATTGCTGCTGTTTTTTTCTTCTTTTTAAATTCCATGCATTATTTTCCGAATCGATGCAAATCCCCATTGGGTTTGGATTAGAAAGCTAGTAATAATAAGCTTCATTTGCATCACACCTTTCATGCAGTACAGCAGCACAAAGTGCTTTACAGAGATAACAAAACAAAAAAACATACACCAGAAATCAAACGAAAAATTATAATAAAGCTGCAATGAGGCCCAATTAAGCATTTATTATACCACAGTCAAAACAGTAGGAGTGAAAAATGAATCATAACCTGTCCATTATGATGAAGTCTTTATCAGCTATACTCGGGTAAATTCAATTGTACTTGATCATTTCTTTTGCCTGGTTTATATGTAGGCCTTTCATGTGAGGAGCATGCATTCATAGAATTATCAATATGTACAGGGTCCATCTGATTGTACATATTTATTAATGTTTTTGGCAAACACAGCCTAGGCTCATTAAGCCCTGATTGACTGGCTGCCAGAAATGCATTCTGAATGGATAACACATTAGATTGTGTATGCACGTATGTGTGTCTGTTTTCATGTGCAAATTATACAGATTTATCAGCCTCCAGGTTCCAGATTGCACCATCTACTTTGCATTTAGAAAATCCAATTATTTGACATCAGTTAAAGATCTATGCTAATCTTCTCTGTAGTAATTAAAATCCCATTTCTTTATCCAGAATGTGTAGTTGTGTGTGTTATGGAATAGTTTGATAAAGCTTTGCTTCAGGAGTTTTGTGTTTGTACTGTTGACCTTTATTGGTTGGATCAGGAAGAACATCAAATGGATCCTTTGCAGGCAAGATGAGTTGCACGTCTTTTGTTCACCGTAATTTATTTCATAGTCCACAAAAATGTTATTCCCAAAAAACCTGAGCATAAACTGACAAGACTATTTGACGCAGAAAGGTTGTTTTAAAAAATATTGTCATGGTGACCTACTGAAGTTTTCACACCTTACTAAGTAGCAGTCATCACGGGGAGTGATTTCTGATTGCATTTTAATGGCATCCATAGGTCACCCCGACCCCAGATGAGCTTCTGATTTGAGTGCAACATCATCAGCAATTTGGGTTCAGTGCTCCAGTCAGTTTATAAACAAATATAACGGGTGCATTAATTAGCCTATTGGAGAGAAACTTAAATGCACTTCACGACAGCGTTTAAATAAAGAATACGTGCACGAACATAGCTTATACAGCAATTTATTGTCAATTAAATTTAAGTAGATGGCTAAAATAAAGAAATCAATGAGTGGTTTCTTTCACTTTATTTCCTGTTGAAGTATATTGACCGCAACCTGAAGTGACACAGTTTGCAAGCGAAGAATGGACTAAATCTCTGCTTTCCGTCACTGTACTCTGGCAGAGTTTATATAAAAGTGATGGCATTGGGATTTCTCTCTCTGCAGGCCGTGTGCCCATCTGAATTCACGCGTCCAGTAGCCGAGACTAGGCTACCCCAAGTCACAAATGTTGGTTTGCCATCCAGTGTTGTCAAATAGATATTTTGTTATTGCCAGAGGCAACAGGTTATATATTATTCCTACATGAAGACGGGATATACACATTTAACTTGACAGCAGGAATGAAGTCATTAACATGCAGGTTAACCTACAGGAAATAAGGCAAATTTCCTTTTGTCATACGGTAACCCGAGTTTCGGAGGGTACTCAGGGTAGCTAGTCAGGCACCATTGGGCTCATCAGTTCTTGTCAGCCCAAGATTAATTTAGTCTGTGTGTCTGTCACTTGGAGTGATGGAGAATTAGACTCCGAGGCTCGTGATCAAACCCTGCTGGTAGAATTAAATTGGGAAAAGCCGAGGTCGGTAGCCTACCCGAGATCACTACGCGTGTCCCGCAGGGACTGCGCTACCCGTCTGAGAACCACGAGTTCCCCAAAGAGCCAACCGTGCTGCCTCTATTTATTTACTTTGGATCAGTCTCCAGGTGAACCGCGATCATGTGCGCTCAGCCGGATACGGACCCACAGTAATGTTATTAACGTTTAACCCGGTGAGATAAATGATCACTGTGAACTTTGAAAGGAATAGAATATTCAAAGTTCATAACTCAAATCGATACATAATTATTATGACTCATGCACGCCTGCAAAGAAAAGAAAATAAAAAAACAATAAAGGCTGAGCCCTTGGGATATTGAAATCTGAAGTACAATAATGTCCTGTCCTTCCCCCTCTTGATCATATTTTTTTTCCTGTGTGTACATATACTGTATATCATTGGCTTAAGTCACCATTTGGTGGTTTTATGATGAGTTATCCTTTTCAACAAAACACAAATCTCACTGGAAACTGAAATTACTGTGTTGTTCCAGAAAGTTCCTGTAATGGTTGTGATGAATGTCAGATGTTTTGCACGTATTTATATATTGCGAATGTTATCAAAGCCTGAAAATGACCCTTTGTGAAGCCAGTTTGTTTCAAGTGTGGAAGAACCTTTCCTAGCCCCTTTGCTACCAAAGCATATAGACTACTGTATCTTCATGCAGCAATTCAGTAATGAGAAAAGTCTAAACCTGGAGCCATCCAGAGGATCTTTGCCATCTTTTAGGAGCATACACATAAGTGCAGATTCTGAATTCTGTGGATGGCACCAGCTTGCAAAATACAATGCAAAGTTTCCAGAATCCCCAGAATCCCACTCAGTTAATTACTCAGGGGGAATTAAATCATGTCCCTGATATCTGCATTCCTACATGGACCCCCCCCCCCCCAGAGTTATATGACAAAAAAAATAGCAAATTTGAAAAACTCAGGACCACACTTCTCTCCCTTGCTGTTGCTTTAGAAATTATTATTATTATTATTACTATTATTATTATTATTATTATTATTATTATTATTTATTTATTTATTTAAAATGTCCGAAAAAATTAATCTACAGAGTACAAAAGAGACTTTAATTTGTTGAAAATTTACTCTAATAGGCTAAACTCTGCCGCTGTTTTGTTTAAATATTTGTCATTTGAAAATTGAACAGCAGCTGGAGACGGGATTGTAATGTGCTCCCTTGGTTAATGGGGTTAACGTGCATCTAATACCAGAGGTGGGATTTCAGGTCTTTGCCAAATATCTTTGCAAACTATACTGTGGAGCCGAATGCAGGTATGAACCAACAATTACAGCGTTCATTGCAGCGGACTGTTCTGTGTGGTGGTTTGATACAGAGTAGAAAATGGAGCAACGTTTTGTGAACAGATTAGAATTTACCGGCGCCTTCCTCAGTTAAGAGTCCTTGGCTTTTCTGTAACAAGAGCGGGCAATGTTGAGTACATAACAAAGCTCTACTGGCAGAGTTAAAACGCCGTGTTACACGACTCCGCTGTTAGGAAGTGAAAACAAGTGGCAGTGCTTCAGAGGAGAGCGCCCTCTGGAGGATGGTGCAGAATTGAGAAGGGAACCAAGAATTCAATTGGGCATTTCAAAAGGATAAAAGCGGGATAAAAAAATCCATGCTCACAAAAGTTTAGCGATACATGAAAACAAAAGCTGCTTTGAATGGAATGATGTCAGCTCCTATCGATGTGGAAACTTTGAAGGTGACCCACAATCACCCCTTTATATGCTATAGATTGTCTCTGAGTTTGATAAAGCACAGCCTAACAGCATTATTATGGAAGTCCAGTTGTTTTGGGACTTTGTTCCATTTACATATTGGCAGGTTGCTCCCCCTGGCCCTTCTCCTGCTAACTTGTATTCAGTTCTAGCATCGCTGTGGCAGCTGGACTCTCAGAGTGGAGCAGTGAAGCCATCATTTCTAATCCACAGCAAAACCTCGTTGTCATGATTTATCCAGCCGCCCACCTAATGAAATCCTATACTGGAAAAAAACAGCGTAAATTCATGCCCGAACATACTAATGACAACTCTGGCTAATAAGCCACAATAAAACTCAATTCCCTCCCCCCCTTACGGTCTGGTCCCATGACAGCTGAGTTTGGGGGCAGTTGAGGTTGCAGTGCCCTCTTACCCTTTCAGCTGCTGTGCTTTATGTCTTTTTATTTTAACTGAACATTAGGACCGACTGAAGAATCTCTGAACTGCAGTACGCTGACACCGGTGATCAGACTCGATTGAAAGTTCGGGGTGCGGAGACGTTGCACACGTGTTCTAACAAACTACCCAAATACACAAGCTCATGACCTACCTAAACTGTGTCTTAGGGTTTTTCACCTTGATATCGGTCACGGTTACTCTCAATCATAATTCTATACTACTTTGAATATGTTCACAATTCTTTCTGTGAAACAAATTCTCATGTGCAGATGTCCATGATTCAAGCCTAACCTTGTATATTAAAAGTTACCAATAATTATGTTTTAGTTTATGTCTAAATAACAATGCCAATGCAATGTACTACAATGACCTTGCTACCTTGTACATTTTAACCAAAGTTAAAAATGTTTACACACTACTCTGACCATTTTGAGCTACCGGGTCGGTCATTCTGAGTACGTAGGTCAATTTTTACAAACACTGACCACCCTGGGGGAAACTTGAGATGTGTGGGGGATGCGGGGTATCGAGGCCTTCAGAGGCTGATACCATCTCCTCCCTGTCTGCTCAGGACTCTGTCTTATTTCACTGCTGAGTGAGCTTACATCAGGTTATTGCTAATTACACCTTCAGATACGCCGCAGGTCCAATAACCCTGCATTAATGTAAGACAATTACTGAGTTTAATGATGCCATCATTACACACAACCAGGCAGAATATGAAGCAGAAGGAGAGAATCAAGGAGAGAATTTGGGGTGTGTGTGTGTGTGTGTGTGTGTGTGTGCATCTGTGTGACTTTGTGTGTGTGTGTCCTCTGATTCTTTAAAATTTGTGTTTGGTGTAGATTTGCCTTAAAAGTTATTTACCCGATGATTTGTTGCCCTGGCTATACTTAAACTATGAGTTAATTTTAGTTGTTAGAAGAAGATTGGATATTATAGTTTATTATCATGATCGTGTGGGGATTTGAACGTGTGTCAATGTGAAATAGCCACTCGGCAGAAAAGACGATTACATTTTTATGGAAATGATCCACCTTGACGTTTCAGCTACTCGGATATGACAGAATATTCCTCTACACTCCAATATTGAAACTGACAGTCTGTATTGCAATAGGCAAATTATTGTTGTAATAATATCTCTGTAATAATATCTTTCACTGTATAATGACAGACCCTTGCTTGGGTCTCAGGGGTCGGTTTAATTATTGATATGTGTAGTCTTTCCTTTCCCTGGGAGAAGTCAGATGTAGCGTTTTTAGGCTCTGCGTACACGTCTGTGTGACGTAATGTTATGTTGCTCCAGTAGTTGCTTTTATGGTTTATTGCATGGTACTTTAACCCGCTCCGAGAAAGTAATGTATTTTATGATGTGTTAAATCACTCTGAACACACACTTTTTTTAGGGGCTACGGCTGTATGCTTGTATCTTAGCACTGTAATTTAGCTTTCCTGTTTATCACCAGCGTGAAGATCACTCTTCTGTACCCGTAACCCTTGTTCTTACTGTTCTTGTGACCGGTGATGACGTGGTACTGGGGGTCTCCGCGGATAAACCGCGCTGCCAAATAAAGGAAGGATAATGGAAAAATATCTCCGTTAGTCTCAGATCCCTGCCTGCAGGGGCACCTTCAGCGGAATCTTTCGCTCAGATATTATTAGGCTCACTATCACTCACGCCGGTTCTCTCGCAGTCGGTCGTTCGCTCGTCAGTTCGCCGTTTGCTCAAAGAACAGCATGTGCACATGGTTAGTGAATTTATTATAATCCCACCCCCCCAGACCCTTCGCACTGCTCTGAGACTGCTCTACATCTTCATGTATTTCTGTTTCTTTGTTTCTATGTGTCACATTCCTCACACGGAAGGGGGGGTGTTCGGCCAACTGTAGTGTAACACTGGAACATTGCACTTCATTTTTTGAAAAAATGAGTGGCAAGGGCCTTGCATATTTCCAATGGGAAATATTTGGTGCTGGATCTGCCAAAACACAAAACGGGACAGAATTCAAATACTTCAGATGGTGACTTTTATGATACACAGTGATATTAGAATAAAATAGAATACAACTTCCACTCTGCTTGCCTTCGGCTTCACGAGCAACATTAAAAAAAACAAATTAACTTCAATCAACAGACAGATGCCAGGATAACAACAGCAGCATTCCAGCAGAGGGATCTTAATATCAGCTGTGCAAAAAAGAAATAAATAAAAACTAAAAGAAAGAAAGAAAAGGCCATTGTACATTTATTGTGCTTATTATACTTGAAATTAAAGGTTCTTTAAAAAAAAAAGGTTTTTTATTATTATAGCCCACAGCATCCTCATTGGGCTCCCAAGAGGTAGTTTTTCAAACCAATGGAAATGTGGGTGGAAAGGGTGATTTAAAATTCTCAGTGTTTTTTATTTATTTATTTTTTTACATGTCCCTTAATTGTATCTGTGGCTTCGCTTGCCCCATTTCTCCTGAGCTGTAATGTTAAGAGTTATAGGCCAATATAATGTATGTTTTAAAAATGTAATTATGTTTTTTTCATCCATTCGAAATCACCAGTGCTGAAATGTAGAATATCAACAAGCAAATATCCCTTTCGTAGTGAAAGTTAACTCCTGAACCAGCAGCGTTTAGCTCACCCCCCCCCCCCTTCTAAACCCTGCCTATCAGGACTGTATTATTAGACATATTTGGCTAATTATCCATGTCATTACCATGAAGAAAGAAAAGAGTGAAGAAAAGAAAGACAATAAATGCTCTGGTGAAGTATAGTATACATTTTTTATGAGTGTAATTATAAGAGAAAGGGGCGAGGGAAACGCGACCATCTGCTTCTCCATGGTTTATCAAAGCAAAAATCCACCAAATGAAATTTACATGAACTGTATTGGAAAGCTGAGATCCAATTATGCACCCATTCATCAAGCTTGGCTTTCCTCATGGCTGCACAGGCTTCATAGAGAATGAATACAAAATGGGGAGGGGTGGGGAGGTCCACACTGATCCTGGATCAGTCGCCGCTCTTCTTCCACAGTGGCTCCACACAGGCCTCTGACCACACCCTGTATCCCAGGGACAGCTTCTTAAGCTTCACTGCATTGTGTTCCATTTGGGCATTTAGCAGGTGCTCTGATCCACAGCCACTTGCGCCGATTATGTTTTTACTTACAATCCATTTATACAGCTGGATATTTACTGAAGCAATTCAGGTTAAGTGCCTCGCTCAGGGGTGCAACAGAAGCGTCCCTGCTGGGAGTCCAACCTTTGAATTACAAGCTCGGTTCCCTAACCGTTATACTACACCGCCATTATACCACACTGGAGGCTTCAAATAGTTTATCCTCTATACTTGTGTTTTGTAACCAATTTGGTGTGGCAGGCCGGGCACCTAGCTGCATATGTGCGCTCTCACATAATGCAATGATCGTGAAGCTGAACCAGTGGCATGTGGAGCGAGAGGTGGCATGTGGCAGGTGTGCTTGTCTGGGCTCTGCCGAATCAAAGGAGGATGTTAAAATGATTGGATGGGGCCTTCAGTTATGACTGGGCATTCGAAACTGGGGGAATTATTTTTCTTTTTTTTAAAATGGGGATAAAAAAACAAAACTCTTATGACGCAAACCCATGAAATACAGTCTGTAATTCTTAATCATTTCTGGCTGAAAGGGACCCCTGCACTACTCCTAAGCTAATATAGCCTGACGCCTCTGGCTAGCACTGAAATATAGAGTGGTGCATGATGGGAATTAAGGTTGATGCTGTGTGCCGAAAGCATCTCCACCCTGTTGATTTGAGTCTTCTTATCCCTGCTTTTGATACAATGTTATTGTACAGCCCTGAGAAATATCATGTGATATAATCTTCAAAGCATCCTGTCTTGACTATACTCATACACCCCCTTCCCCCCTTCAGTTTGGTATCTGAGTTTCAGGGGTGTTTTTTGGGTCAATTGGGACAGGTTCTTACTGCCAAAGAGTAATAGTTTGTGGCTGGGACAACAACAAAAAAAAAAGTCATTAACATTTTAACATTAACAGTTTATTCACAATAATAATGCCCTCAGCATGTGTACAAGTGTGTTCATTTTCTTCTACTCTTCTCTTCACTTCCATAAGCACTAGGTATACATTTTGAGTCATTAAATATATGAATGAATCTTTTTCCTGTGCCTCCCCCCCTGGTTTTTTTCTCCTAGTCTCCCAGTAGGAAAGGATTTTGTTCCAGAAATTAGGTCAGGAGTCGTATTTCAGCACAAGTCCACTGGCTCGCCAGGAAACTTGGGCCTTTAATACCGTATTTGTGCTTTGGCCCAGAATCCAAACTGCATGTGACATGCATGCACCCGCCGTTCTGGCTGTCGTAGTATTTCTCTTACCTTTTTATAAGCGACGGTAGTTATCTGTTCTCATTCCAGGTGCCGGTGGTTAGAACTGGTCCAAGAGAGCTGTAGAGACGGGGAGAAAATATGTGTCAGCCAGTGGCATGATACTATTTCATTATTTAGACAAGAAATAAACTCATTCCTGTGTAATATTTTGCTCTCTGCTGAGGATTGTAAGGAAGTTGGCAATCTCACTTAACAAATCCCAGACGCAATCTCTCTCCGTACACTCCTTATCAGTTTAATATTTTCACCCTAGCTTAATCCTGCCGCTCGTGACCAGGGCTAATCCTCTATATAAAGTGTGTCTCAGAAGAGCTAGAGTATACTTGAAGATTAATGAACCCAATTTGCAAAGTGACCCTTTTTACTGCCAAACTGTGATGACGCTAAGCTGCTTAATTCTTCCGTTTTGAAAGTGTTGTTATAGGGGCAGCCCTTTAGATAAGAATTTTTAAAAAAGCTCCAACTGAAGTTATGAAGAGTATAAATTAAAGTTATTTAAGTAGCTAGCACACTTTAAAGAGGTCTGAGGATAAAAGACGGGCTGTCACGATGACACCTCATTGTGCATAGCAGACTGAGAAAGGGCTTTTTACCCTTCACTGTAGCTCAGAAAGGAAATGTTGACCGTCCGTCTGAATTATTCCTCCTGTATTTGCTGAAAGAAATGGTGAAATGAGGTGTCTGCGCGAGAAATCCACACTGTGCTTTTCAGACCATCAAATGTGCTTGTTCAACGAGTAATTCTTTGGCAGTTAAATTACGACTTTGGCCTATAAAAGAAATAAATGTTTGACACCAGCAAATATGCAGGGTTAAGCAATAAAAAGCTTTCTATCACTCCATGTGTAGCTGAAATAAGGTGCTAATTGACTTCCTGACTGCCGTCATTTACATTAAAAATAATACACGTTACATATCAGTTTCATTTATCGTACTTGAAGGTAGTGCTTTGATGTGGCATGCTTATTTGTTTTGGGGAGGGCGACGTACCTTAGCAAGGCTTTTCAAAGAAGAAGTGCGCCCAAAGAACAAAAATAAAGTTGAAACATTTTTTTAAGCAATTTTTCAGTCATTCTGGTTGGATGTGGCCGGATTGATTTTGCGTGGATGAGCTGGGTTTTTGAAAGGCCTGATAGAGCGATGGAGGCCATGCTGTGAGCTCGTTCACACTGATGAAAGTGTAGAAATAAGAAGCCCTGCTAACAGCCATACAGAGCCTTGAAAAGAAGGAAGAGGACAAAAAAAGTAAAAGGGCCACGTTGCTGTAATTGAGGAGGACATTAGCCGTTAGATTGATTACAGCCCTTTTCTGTTTTCAAGCACTTGATGAAATTAAATTATTGTTCAGACCTGCCCAAGGACTACTGATGAAAATTGGCCTTGGAGTGAACAATATTCCAGATGGATCCATGCTGAATACTACCCGTTGTCTTTTGTTAAACTAATAAATGAATAAATAAAACTCGAGGCCAGTCCCTGCAAGCTGTGCTCTGGTTTTGGAAAGAAAAGAGAGGTAAGGACCGGTACATTTTGGAGAGGTTAGGACGGGTAAAAACAGGTAAGGTTTAGAGAGCTAAAGAAAGGTAAGGTTCATTGAAGTTTGCACAGGTAATGTTTAGACAGTTTGGGACAGGTAAGATTTGGACAGCTAAGGCTAAGTCATCGAATTTCTGGTTCAGTAACGATGTTCAAATCAAATCAAATCTATCTTATTTGTGTCGCGCTTTTTACAGAGAACTGCCACAAAGACGCTGTACAGAGAACAGAAGGACACAGACGCGGAAAGGCTATGAGGACGGTTGACACTGCTGGCTTGTTATGGCCCGCTCAGCAGTGAGTCCAATGAGCTAACCTGCTAGCCGAGTGCTTACTGGAAGAAAAAGTAGAAAGCACCCTATCTGGTCCTTAAAGACAACAAGGACTTTCACCAAAGGAGCAGAGGACGCTGTACAGAGAAATAAAAGGCAAAATTGGGCAAGATGTTGCCATTAACCCGTGCTTCTTGTGTGAACGCTTCTCCGCACGGCGGCATTAAAGCTAGCTTCTGTGCACACGCTAAAGTGAGCGCGTTTATGACGCTGCCTCCCACTCACATGCCCCGCCCCACCCCACCCCATCAGCGGGAGATGCTACGCCTCATCAGTAACCCACCCGGAGCCATTTCTCCGCCCCTTCCCAGAAAGGTTTTTTTCAGCTCTGAAATGCATCAGACAAACATGTTGTTTTTTTTGTTTTTTTGAAGAAAGCTCTCTAAAGGGGTACAAACAGGAGAATGAACAAGACTGAAAGCGCAGAGGAATCACTCACTGCCACTTAAAGGCAATTATTTATATTAAGCAGCGATATGTGTATAAGCCAGGCTTGGGGGGGAATAAAAACCTTAAGAGATCAGCCCTGTTCGCACAAGTAGAGTGGAGCATCGTTTGGCATCAGGAGAACCTCCGTGCCGGCACAGGTTTCTGTGCTTGTGATTCTCCCTGCTGTGTCAGGCTGGGTGCGCTGTTTGTGCAAAGACCTCTGGGTATTATGGAAACCTACTACAAACAGCCTTTCAATGGCTGTGTCCCATGGCTGTGTCCCAAGCGAGCACGCGCATCCATGTAAGTCCATAGCAATGTACGGTAGTGCAGAGCACGGGAGTATGCGAGTTGGGACACAGCCAATGCGTCAGGCACAATTAAAAAGGTGACCCCTGTCTGACCTACCCCAACCCACAGTGCTCCCCCACTCCAAAAGGCCTGAAGTCAGCCATGACCTCACTCTAAATACAGCTGGTGCTTCATTTTGCCTATTGATTATACAGTATTCAGTCCCCTATAAAGTTAAACATAGGAGGCAGCGAGGTGGATTTTAATTCAGAATGCATTGTTCAAGTTTAGACAAGGGGAGGGGGGGGGGGGTGGTGGGGGGGGGGGGTTCAAAGTGCACTCTCTTACAGGGGCCAGAGCTTCAGCTAATTTCATTAATTTGTTTTCCATGAGGGGATCTCTTTATTGAGATTTACTTCACCAGTTGGGAAGCTCAGTTTTTTTTCTGTGTTGAGATAAGACATTTTAAAATCCCCTGCACAGACTAAACCCAAAATCAAAAGCTAATCTTCAACAACACAGTGTAGAATCTCAATATATTATAAAACATCATAAACCATTATGAGTTGTATTTTCCCCCTCAAACCTTAAGTTCAACCATTTAAATACCAGAGCATACGTCTGTTTAAAATGCAGTTTTACAGGATGCGTTTAACTGGCTCCTCTATTTTCATTGATTATCATCCAATCAAAAGTATCCACAGTAAAATGAGAGGAACATTAATTAATTAGAATGTAATCTTGTACACCCATGGTGGTGCTGAGTTTGGGCATATGAGGTTAGGCTGCCATCAGCATACAACTACCTGAGGAAGGCAATAGGCCAAACTGTTGAACCTTTTAATTAATTCAGGAGCTACACCTGTGCAGAAGCACCTGCTCTCAATACACTTTGTTTAGTGCTTTCACCTTTTTGAGCATGATGTACATGTATACAGTGGGGTGGTCACAGATGGAATCCATACATTTTACTTTGCAGCCGATTGAATTTCGGAAACCGGACAGGTTTTCTCTGGCACCGCCATGCAAATGCGAGTCTCGTCGACCGCCGATCACCGCCGCCGTCTCCCGGGGAGGTCGCTTCCACCAGCTGGCATCTACGTTTCTGAATAACATTTTATTGTGTTTGCTCCAGGAGAATAGAAGAGAAACAGCCCGTGCCATAGAAACGGTGTGGAGAGAGTCTGTAGGCATGGTACTTGCTGATGCAGAAGAAAGGATCCGTAACAAGCCGAGCTTATGGTGGGTGTCTGGTCCTGTATCAGCCTGTTAGCACATGGTTAAATCTCTGTGACAGTTTCACAACTCCAGCGGCCAGGGAAGAGAGGCGGAGTCCCTCCTCCCTGTGCTAGTGTGGGCGGAGAAGGGGGGGGCATCTATTGTGAGATCTTCAAAGGGATGCCCTCTAAGTGAAGGGCATTTGCTCTGTGTGTGTGTGTGTGTGTGTGTGTGTACATATGTCTGTGTGTGTGCGTACATATGTGTGTGTTTGTGCGTACATGTTTGTCTGTACTTGTGTGTATTTGTGTGTGCGTGTCTGTGTGTACGTGTATACATGTGTGTTTTTGCATGTGCGTGTGTGTGTGTGTACGTGTGTATTGTTCACAGTTCCTCTTATAGATTAGGGAGAGAAAAATCCTTTTCAGCACACAGACACACACACACACACACACACATTTCCTGCAGTTGCGGTTGACCTTGCCAAGCGCAGTATGTACACCACTCTCCCTTCTTCTTAATCAGACAACTGGCCTGAAGGCCAGGATGGCAGTGAGCCATCGGCAGCCATCGAGCACCGCGCAGCTCCGAGCTGCGAGCCAAGACACCGTCAGCATGAGCCGATGGGAGGGCCGCCAGCAAACCGCCGCCGTAATGCGCCACCACGCCATTAACCAAACGCACTTTACTAATCTCTTTAAACTCTCCCAAAACTATTTCAGTCTTTTTGGTCCTCAAAGCAAAAGAAAAAAAAAAAGAAAAAGAAAAAAAAGAGGTTTCACTCATGCGAAGATGGACCCAGGTGCTCTGTCAGAGCGCCGGGTTTAATGTCCATTTAGAGAGTGCATTGAATTATGGCATTACAGGGCTGGTCTCGAGTTCAGCGTTTTAATAACATTAAAGCTGTATGCGTTATGGCCGCCATGGAAACGCGGAGAAGCCTCGCCCGCCTTCAGAGGCCATTAAAATCAATTTCCTTCTCAACTTCTGAAATAATGTGATTTAATTCAAAGTAAGTGAAAGCGACTGTTTCTCCTGCAGGCTCGGCGGTAGCAGCTTTTGTGTGGCAGTAACAGAGAACTCCCTTATACGAGGTCTGGAGAACCTTCACAAGATTACTTGAGTGCCTGTGAAAGTCAGATGGATGGCTTTTGTTTTGTGGCAGAGTGTTGGCTGCTTTGCTTAGGTGGGCAGAGCAAAGAGAAGGACTTCAATGGGTGTCCGTTAACGGTTTCGCGGATGTATTTCATAGACAGAACTCATAGCTTACGTCTTTTCATCTGCTGTAGCACAATGCAGCGCTCTTAGACGGCTGTATTGATCTTTATGAAGAAGAAGAAGACAAAGAAAAAGAAGAAAACATTAAACGCCAGCCCCAGCTGGGAGGGTGTGTGTGTGCGAGCGTGCGTGCGTGCGTGTGTGTGTGAGTGTAAAGTGTGTGTGTGCGTGCGCTTGCGTGTTCGTGCGTGCGCACGTCTGTGCCTGCCTTCGTGCGGTACAGTAGCAGTATGCTTTCTTCTTACCCACTCGAGCGTAGTCAACATCCAACATTTGGTTTTAATCCAGGCTCTGGTCTGAGCTGCCTGAAAGACGTTTTCTTTTTACTAAGAAAAATCCAAGTTTTGCTCCTCTCCATGCAGGAGAGCAAAAAGAGGAGCGAGTAAGGAGCTTGTTAGTCCCGTTAACACTCTCCCATGGGCGATTTAAAAAAATAAATAAATTAAAAAAGAGGAAATGGCCACAGTTGGAGGTACCTCAGGTTTTTGTGCTGTGTCACGATGGTGCATCACTGTGAGATTGGCCATTATCTTTGATTGGCTAATCAGCAGGCAGCCAAAATAAATTAGGTTTAATATACGCATGCTGGTATGATAATTCCATATTGATAATAAAATATTCACGCAGATGGCGTTGGTTGGTCAAATATGAACATGTGGACATAGAGGTATATCTTACAGACATGTTTGGATATTTGTGGAATATTGTGATGTGTTTTTTGTTTTATTGTAAGTGACATGGGGGGAGGGGGGGTTAAATCCAATTCCCTTCCTGATTTAGAATGTCCAATTATCTGCCACCGCAGAACTGCACAGCCAACTCAGGAGAGTATATACATCCGCGGTTCTCTGCTTGTCTACTACTACTGTCACTACTACTGCTTGTCACATTGCAGACTACAGCTGAGCTCGCGTAGAGTGGAGTCGGAGGAAGACCTGTCGTAAACGGCTTTGACATGCAGTCTGGGGGTGCGCTAATCGACCAGTGGGGGTCAAACGCGGACCCCTAACCAACTGAGCCCTCCCATACCCTGGGTGATGCAATCGGTAATTGCGCATCGCCCTGTGGAGCTACCGGCCACAGTGGGCACTGGCACGGTCCAGATTCGATCCGAGACCATGAGATCCGTGCACCACAGCGTTGGGGCCTTAACCGAATGAGCCAACCAGAAGCTTCTCAAACTAATTTTTAAAACAAAATGGCTGCCTCTCTAACATTAAACTTCAAAGAAATAAAAATGTATTTAAAAAGCTGCTGCCTTTTCTGTGTTCCAGTGCGCACGTTCCTCGTGTCTGTAGGATTTATCTGGAACGTTGGGTTTGCAGTGTTTTTATGGTTTCCTTTACTCCAGAGAAGGGGCTCCCGGAGACCAGCGGTAGAGGTTTTAGAGGAGACTAAGCGGGATGTTTGCTGATTTAGGATTACCAGAGAAAGGTGTGCTGCGTGAGCGCCCATGCTGTGCTAATAGCCTTACAGAACACATCCCTGCCCGCCTGCTTGTCCTGCGCGGCCGGCGGCGTGTCCGGTAACCTGGTGCCCAGCTCTCCCTCTCTCTCTCTCTCTCTTTCTCCCTCCAGGAGTGTTTCATTCTTTTTCTTTTCGTTGCTAAGTGGAATACGTGGCATGCTTCGAGAAGCTTGACTGACAAAGCAGACCAGTGCCTTTTAATAAAGAAGCTTGGCAGAAGGCCTTTGAATTTATTCAAATGTGAGTACATAAATAAGTAAATGAATAAATTCAATGAAATTAAATAAAGCCCCAGCCGGGCATCTGGCTGCAGTTGTCTGGCCATGGCTGTGTGGTGTAAGGACAGTAGCCGGAGGAAGTCTGCCCTCAGCGCGCTGAAACAGCTCCGCACTGGAGCCCAACGGTCCTGATTGATTCCTGGCTCTCCATTAGAGGTGATCATTTGTTGTGTGAAACTGGCGATAACCGTCCTATTACTTTTTCCCTGGCATTTGAAAGTAATTTCGGATGTATCAGCGGTATGAGGTGTAGAGCACCCCCCCCCCCCCCTTCCCGGGGGGTGCCGGATGAAGTCCGGCAATATTATATATCTTGAAAGGTCATCCATGAAAATCGAAGGAGTCATTAATCACCCTGCATTAGCTAGCACCCTACGTCATCACACTGCTTTCACAGGGGCTATCTGTTAATGCATTGCAAACATGCAGTGGGGTTCAGTGAATGCATCGCCTTTAAAAAGCAGCATTCAGGTAATTGCATTGGATTAAGAATGATGCTCATTTAACGTGCTGGTTTAAACATGACCTTCAGGGGCCTCTGAGTGGCTTGCTGTTGTAGGTGAAGCTGAAGGTGAAGCAGAATTGGCACCATCGTTGCCTGGGAATGGGTTTTGTCGGCCGGGATGATAGTGCCGCATTGTGTCCCAGCAACCCCTGCTGTTCGCTCAGGTGGCTGCAAATATGCCTGTTAAACTGTGCCTGTGTAGTGTCTTCGTCCGGCTCGTGTCTGTTCATATTGTCGTATATTGCGTGCTAGCAAGTTAGCGGAAAGGTCACAGAGGTTTACTGTATGTTCACACTAAAAAGAGCTCCTATACTGCCACCACAACTGCCGCTTCGTTGTTTTCAGCTGCCATTAATTTAACGCAAGTGAGAAGCCTGAGGTAATCGCAAAGACTTATGGGATATCCTACCCGGAGAAGGATGCATGAGATGCTGCCTTCAGATGCGACCTTCTAAGACACCTTAGAAGAAGGCATAATTTTTGCTAACTTTCGAATGAGACGCGCCTCGATGCCTTTCTGCCTTCAAATGCTGCCTTCAAAGGCAGCATTTTTGCTGTTTGCGACACAGCCTTCGAGTTTAAACAGTGTAAATCACCTTTATGAATCAAATCAGGCCTAGAAAGGGACAGGGGAGTGGGTGTGTTTCAAAGCACAGCTACATCAGTGGTAGAACATAACCAATTCTGTGGCCTTGTAGCCTGATTTAGATTAAACAGGCAGAATGGTGACGTGATCCACGTTCTTGTTTTAATAGCAGAAGGGTGTGTGTGTGTGTGTGTGTGTGTGTGTGTGTCTGTGCGTGTGTGTGTGTGTGTGTGTGTGAGTGAGAGAAAGAGAAAAAGAGAGAAGAGAGAGTGTGTTCCTTGGATGTAATCCTAAATCTATAAACAACTTTGTCTTTCACTGAATTTGCCTGACAAACACTCAAAGTAATAATCTATCACGATTTCTGAACGTCGGTAGTTCATCACAATAATTTGTCTTTCCGTTGATATGACATGATGGAGCGTCAAATTATGATGCGCGGGTTTTAAAAGTGGTTTCATCTGCCAGAAGCTCGCACAAAAACCAACCACAGCGTTCCTCATGCGTCCCTTCTCTAGCTATTTCCCAAAGAGTGAGAAGAGGTTTTAGTTCTGTGTGAGAGGTGCTTATCCTTGCTCTGTGTGCAGGGCCATTGGGGATCCCTTCGCAGAACCCCCTCACCACTTTTCCCCTAAGCCTGGGTTCAAACCCTTTGGCCTGGATGTTTCTCATATGTTCGCGGGACCCGGAGGGTGGGATTAACTGGCAGCTACTACTCGTGATGCTGAGCATGCAGGCGGGATGGCGATGCGTGAACAGAGGACCCAGAATGAATTAGAAAGGAGAGATCTAATCACACCGTTATGCCAAAGAGAGGAGTGGAGTGGCTAATGGAGTTAATAATGACTGTCTATGAATACAAACATTAAAAAATCAAGCACTGATGGGCTTTTAAAAAAATGTATTTATCTTTTTAAGGAGTAGTTCTTAAAGTCACGAGGCTTATCTTCCAAGACAGTGAGCAATGGAGAGGGACCTGCGCGATTAAGGGCTGGAGTTTGATTGATCTTGTGGGAGGAGCTATGCACGATGGGACTTGTCGTGAATAGCATATAGAGATTATGGGTGCGTCCCAATACTCGAAAAATGCATCCTCGTTTCCTCCACTACCACGTTCTCTCCTCCGTGCCCCTGAAACTGATTTTTGTGTTTTAAACTAATGTTGCTGATTACATATTAATGGTTACATATTAATTAATGTCTCGACGCAAACCGCAATATCAGGGTGCATTGTATACTGTACAGGCTATTTTGCATACTTCCTTGTAGGAGACGAGTGGAGGAAAGGAGGTGAGGAGTGAAGAATATTGGGACACAGCCAATTTCTTCGATACATGGATGCCCATGTATCCCCAGGCAGGTTACGAATATGCGCAAAACGCTACTCATGTTTTTAATTTTCTGTCCTCGATCCCACGATTAAAAAAAGTGTTCGTATAAACGAAAGTAGGAAGCCGGGAGAGAGTGAAATTATGATTGATCCTCAGGGCCAGAGTGGTGAGAGTCTGGCAGTATTTTTTAATAAAGTCAGATCTCTTTGGTGGGAGAGAATGAGATGTGGGTTGGGCTGGGGCTTTCATGAGAGTCTCAGTTTATCTGGCATCATTATGATAGGATGTGTTTTTTTGTTTTTTTGGTAGGAAATTTCTCTGTATAGAAATATTAAATCCAGCTCTCAACAGTCGCTGTTAATGATTTATGGATATTGTAGCTTCCGTATGTCTGTGTGGGGGCAGGTGGTGAGAGTTGAGCGTGGGAGATGAGGGATGACGTTCAAACTGTTCACCCCTGTGCGGCCATTGTCATGGAATGCCTGGTTTTCTAACGGTGTCACAGCGCAACACATCGGGTGCCCTGGTGGCACAGCCAGTAAAGGCACTGAGTTTTGATGCAGACCTGACCACTCCTGACTAAGATTGAATCTCATTGGATTGTTTGAATGTGTTGGCTGGTGACGGCGGGGTTCCAGCGGGGTTCTTTTCTCTCTCGTCGCTCTCTAACGACCTCCACTGCCAACACGGCACCTGCACCTGAGTTGTGCCTGTAACGGGCAAACTAGCGCTCTCCTCCAAACGTGTTAACGTTGCCTAGTTACGTTCACAGCACACCAGGTGGGGAAATGGAAGTGGTGGCAGGCTTCGTTAGCACTGGAGGAGGCTAGCGTTAGTCTTTGCCCTCTGGGAATGGGGTGGCTGTCGTAGATGTGGAGGAGTCCCCAGTCGGATTGGGAACTGGCCAAGACTTAAATTGTGGAGAAAACAGGGACAAATCCAAAAAAATAAAACAACAAACAAAGACAACTGATCGTCCGCAGCGCCGCCTAACAAGACATGCCCCCCCCCCCCCCCAGGCATTGGAACGTCCCGATTCATTCAATGCCAACACCCAGCTCAGAAGAAAGCCCCTTGCTGGGAGAAACAAAAACAAAATCTCTCTGTGTGCTTCGAGCCCAGTGCCGGCTAACTCAATCAATAAGCCTCTTTTCTGGAAGTGGATGGACTGCCCTGTAATGGAGGCAGTTGAGAGAGGCGGCCCATTGTTCGAACACAAACAGAAACACGATCCAAATGTATTCGTGTCATAACTTGTCTATTTCAATTGCATGAATGCCGAGGAAAAAATACCTCTTGTTTTTTTAACTTTTTTTTTTTCAATTAATTTGAAATCAGATAAAATAATTGAAAACGATTCTTGCTAAATGCTAGGACTCATTTTGCCACTTTGTGAATGCCTTTGCCATTAGTCGCAATTAAAGGACTTAAACCATTATCATTAACCTTTTTAGTATGGATTGCTTTGCCTTTCCACAGATAAATATTTCTGTCTTTCATTTCAAAATATTGACTCGATTTGTTCTACACCCCAAAGTTAATTATGCGGAATTCTCAGCCACTCCTGTTTTGCAGGTGATCGATGAATCCTGCTTTATTGAGTCAGTTCATCGCAGGTGAAGGCAACGCAAAACGACCGTGTCAGATGGGCATATGAATGGTAGCGTTTTATTGTGACCCTTTGTCGAACACTCAACTACAGAAATGTGTACAGATTTTAAATTCCGGTTGAGAGAGGTAATGAAACCCTATACTGCAAATGAACACTTTAAAAGACTGGTCTCTACCTTGTGTGATAATTCCAAGTAACGCACTCATGAAGGCACAACTTGCGCTTGTAGTAAGACGGTGTCTTTGTAAGGGGAACTTTACTCTTTTGAAACAACGTTTTGCTTGGTTAACTTGCAAGGCACCCTCATAATTGCTGGCCTGCCCCACCCGTCTAACGTCTTGTCAGTTTTGGAGGGGGCACACAGAAGATGTCCTCCTGAGCTATGTAGCTGACTGTGCAGTCAACGCAGCTAGTGCAGGGATATAGCTGATGCAGAGTGAGCGGCCAGAGTGGGCGCTATGAAGTAATAATCCACTGCCATTTTCCAATGCAGCCAGAGGAAGGGGCAGGCTTTTGTTCTTCCTCTTGTCTGTGTAATTTTATCAGTAGTCCAACACAAACAGAATTCATTTTGATGAAAGAGCAGGCCAGCCCCCTCAGTATTCAGCAGTACTCTGTGTGGGTTGCAACTTCAATGGAAGCATTTCAAAGATGTTTTTAAAAGTTTTTATTTTCTTGCTTTACTTTGCAGTGATGTTGAGGAAAGCGTGCATGGTTTTGTACTAAAGCGATCCGTGTGAACACTTGTGATATTGTGTTTCACTCATACAGACCGTCCTCTGACTCTCAGCGCACATTAGTATGTGATATAATATATTATTGTTCATATTTATCCTTTTGTATTATGTGTACAATGATTTATGTTGTCTGCCTGGGTTCTGACTGTTCAGTACGTATCCATCATAGACACCATTTTTCAGATAATGTCACACATTTATAAACAAAGTTATTATTTGTATTACTACTACTTCAGTTACATTTTGTGCTGTTATTATTGTTTGTGTATGCATGTATATGTGTGTGTGTGTGTGTGTGTATGTGTGTGTGTGTGTGTGTGTGTGTGTATGTGTGTGTGTGTGTGTGTGTGTATGTGTGTGTGTATGTACAGTTTGTGCTGTTAATATTGTTATTAAAAGTTCATGTGACTGAAGAAGATATTTATCAGGTATCCAAAGTATGCCTGACCTTAGCAGCGCCTTCGTCCTCTGATAGAAGAAGGTTGTTACATCCCTGCATCTGTGCATTCTGGCTGTTTGGGATGCAAACAGAATGGGGGCCTAGTCCAGGTCCCTGTAAAGATAAGGGCTGCATTGTGGGATTGATTGGAAGACCTATCACCTTTTATCTCAGACTGTGACGCTGGAAGCTTGAATCTGCATTCCAGCCACAGCTAGCTCTGATATCCTGAACCTGTGTGCCTTTTTGCGCAGGCAATGCACCAAACTCCTATGGCCTCCTCAGTGTGGAGGCCGGGGCTCTGGCGACTTCGGGATCTGCCCTCTGCACATGCTCAGTGTTGCCACGGTGACATAATTGGATTGACAGCCATTTTCCCTTTCTGTAATATGAGTTGACCCTTGATCTGTCAACTGGTGACCTACGCCTTTGTTTGGCATTACTGCATAAAGTATTGCTTAGGGGTGGCAGGGTGTGGGTGGGGTTCAGGTCAGAGGTTGACTGCTTTTAGGGAACGTAATCTGTGGTAGTGCCATCTCTCCCGCTAGTGTTGCTGTTGCATTATTAAAATAAACGTGAGCATTACCTTCAAAGAGATTGATGTGTATGTAAAATATGAAGCCTGGTGGTTCATTTGTTATTCTCAAACAGTTAATGTTTTGCGGGGATGAGACAGCGTTTTACGGGGTGCTGTAAATTTTAAGCAGCAGCGCGTCATTAAATATGCTCCCCCATGTGTTCTGGGGGGGGGGGGGGGGGGTGTCGTACGAGTCGTTTGGGAGATATACAGGACGGGGAACGGAGCTAGTGTCTCCTCCTAGCACAGCGCAGTGATTAAGTCTCCCTGAATACAGAATAATATCGCAAAACTCGCCAGCGCTGGAGTGATGGGGAGATCACGAGCAGGAGGGCTGCCTGTGCGTTTGTCTGTACGCCTCAGACAGTGTGCGTGTGCGTTTTCGCCTGTGCTGTCTGGCTGTTACCAACAGTGTGCGACCGAGGCGCTGGCAAACACCACCGGAATTGGAGAGCTTTTTATTGCCGTGTAAAAAAATGGACTGTACTCTCAGAGTCCAGCCTCTGTGGCAGTGGGCCCCGTAAAAGAGTTAATGTACTTAGTGAACTAATGCAGTTACTGCAACTGTAATTCACCACGGCTGACTCCAGGCTTGCTGTAGTTCCTGCTTTCTGTTAATAGACTTGACTTGTTTTTGTACTCAGAGAGAGAGAAAGAGAGAGAGAGAGGGAGAGACAGTATTTTTCCAACTTTTTTTTTAAAACTTTTTTTTTTTCCTGCAAATACCATCTGTTTGTCATTCTGACTCAGAATTTTCAGATTGCTGTTCTGTCTCTACTACAAAAAAAGCAAACAAACAAACAAAACAATACTGATTATAACGAGGCTAATCATTTCTTGGGACATAATGGCATTCTTCAGTGTTTCCACATTATGTTCAGAGAATATGTTGTATGCGTTTAAAAACAGTAGCGCACTTATCCCGTGCTGTCATGTGGTTTATACACAACATAATTACACAAGGCAATAGGGTAATAGGAGAACAACAGCACTAACATCTATAATCAGGCTGAGATTGTGGGCCGACAGCGTTATGTCAGGGGCAGCTGACGGGCACTGCCATGTCAATTCAGAGTCCCTTCAGTGCGGGCATCATGTGACTGATCTGAGGTCAGTGCCGCAGAGTCAGGAGTCAGAGCTCCAGATGGCAGGAGTCAAGTGGCTTGTGACTGATCTGAGAGCAGCACTGCATGTGGCCCGGGAGTCACAGGTTGCTGGCCTGAAATGTGTGTTGTTCTGTATGCCACTCGAGGAACAGGATAGCAGTAGTAATGGATTCATTTGAATGGAATCAGTTAGAGTCACATGTCTGAAACAAGGGAGGATGTTTTAAACGGCATATGGCTGCTATGCACAGGGTGTGTGGGATTTGTCAGCTGGCAATATCATTAGACAACAGAAGGGGGCCGGGGTCCTTTCATTTAAATCATGCATTTAAACAGGCTACCTGGAAAGTTATTATTTGGTTTAGTCTGCATTGACAGTATACCTTACATCATTGCATATTGACGGTTATTTCTTCTAGATATTAATGAACCAGTTAAAGCAAATGTATTGCTGAAGGATATAATGGCCATGGAGGAGGAGGGCAGGGCAGGATTAGGGGTGTAGAAGTCATCCATGCAGTATTCCCACAGTCCCAAAGGAGACTAAATATTGTAGTTTGATGTGGAATTGTATGTGTTTTTTGAGATGTGGTTTGTTATAAAGTGAAACACAACGGGCATCAGGTGTGTCAATTATGTGCTGTCCAGTGAAAATCGGCTGGAATTACAGCTCACGCTCAGTACCACTGCGGCTTGTTTCACCCCTGCCAAGATTAGGCTTTGTGTTAGACGAGCGGGTGGATCATGAAACGAGTATACCACAGATTCATTCCGGATGTCTGGAGAGGTTACTCCAATAAGTTTACAATTTAATAATGATTGGCTTTAAATGGGAGCCTTCTGTGAATGTCAGGCTTCGTTACGGTGAGGAGGTGGATGGGAAGGGGATGGCTGACTTGCATCAAACGGCACCAATGGGTGGTGAGCGGCAGCCATTTTGTGTCAGAATGCTGACGGCACCTCAGCCGATTCAATCGAGGTGCCGTTAGAGAGCCGCATGGGCAGGGTGCTTTACAAGAAAACGGTGAACTCCCAGGTCTTTATCGCGTGCAAAGTGGACCATACATCTAAACTGCATGTGAGTGTTTCGCCAACCACGCTGACAGACATGCTCTCTGGTGGATGGATAGCAGTGGTACGGGGGAGTATAGGATAGAAGTTTGAGCGTTGCACATTGCTGCTTTCTGCTCACTCATTTATGGAGTTGTGCACTTTCAATTTGGCAAATCTCACGAGGGCAATCAGCTCTAGTTCTCAACACTCCTTCCCAACTGTGGGCATCATTGCAGAATTTCTACCAAACGTCGCCCAAATGATTCTGAGTTTGGCAGGCGGTTCAGGAAAGGCATCTGTGCTCTGCACTCACTGAGCATGCTCATTACGCTCACCAGTACTGCGGGACTCTGAGAATAGATTCGGTGGCATCTCTAAAGCAGTCCGCATTGCATTTCACTGAAGCTTACACCCATGTGTAGCCAAATACTATTCCCTTATCAAATAGTTTTTTTAACCCCTCCCTCAATATAAAGCTTGATCATGTTTATTATACTAGTTTTGGCAACATTTAAAAATTGCCAGAAAAATGGTTTGAAGGATGTAGTGCATTTTATTAGAAGAATGCTCCTGGGAAAATTGGAGTATTTCAGATTAAGTACCTAAGAGGTTTATAATATATTTCAGTAGATTGTTGTATGGAGACACTTAAAATGTATTAAAACATAATTGTTCCTTGATTAGCACACACTATTGACCTCCTTGCATTTACAAGTTCTTAAATAGTCTACAAGTGTGGAGTGATGATTAGTTATTACTATAAAAAATAGTTTATTGGTGATGCTGAGAACCTCGTCCTGTTACGGCACTGTTCTAGTTCTTGTATGGGCCTGGTATCATATCTGGACCAAGCTGTGCACGAATCGTCTTCCTCCGACTCATGTCTGTGTAAGCCTGACTTGCAAACTGTGTTGCGATGAGAAGCAGTGGATGACATCACTTCCTTCGGAGAAGAGCATGTGCTTCTGTGCCCTCGTGAATCGAAAGCAGAGGTTGCAGCAATGAGCTGAAATACATATGTGATTGGACATTTCACATGCTTAATGTGGTTTATCACAGACAGGGATCTTGTGTCTTGTAACAAATCAAACTCTTCCCCCTGGAGAAAACTGGTGAGCAGAATTCTGAAGATGCAGCCATTTTGTTGCATTAATCATATACGCAGCATAAAAACCCAACTCACCACCAGAAAGGAGTGGCCAACAGTGTCCCTTCTCAAGAGAGAAAAAAGCTCATCCGCGATTGTATTACTATCGTATCGGACTCATATCAGAACATAAAAGAGTACTTCAATAGATTTGACATTTAATCTAATTGGATAAGTGAATGATTTGCTCTTTTCAAGGAAGGGAAAAGAAAGGGATCGTGCTGTCAGTCTGCAGCTATTGTCTGCTGAAAAGCCTAATTACGTAGCGGTAGCTCCGGAGCGGAGTGGGGGAGGGGCGAAGGCCAATGCTCCCGCTTCTGTTCCTGAGGGCTGGACAGACGTGCTGGGATCGGGGGTTCTGGTGAACCCGGTCGGTGCCTCCGGGCTTAAGGATTAATGAGTTATTAAAATGACACACAAAGTGGGGGCGGGGGGGGGGGGGGGGGGGGGGGGAGAAACAGGAGGAGTAGGAGAGTGTAAAAGGCGAGAGGGAGAAGGAGAGAAAGAGAGAGAGAAGGGAAGAAAGAAGGCGATAAGAAGGGGAAGTGAGAGAGATGGAGATGGAGAGGAGCAAGGAGGAAGAGGGTGTGTGTGAGAGAGAATTAGAAAAGGAGTGAGGATGAGGAAGATGAGATTGAACATTAAGGGATAATTTAGTATTCTTGGGGGATGAGAAAGGAGGGAGGGAGGAAAAGTAATGATACAGAAGCGTAAGAAGGGGGGAGCGAAGGAGAAAAAGAAAGAGAGAGCACTCTTGCCCAACAGCTGGTCGCTGCAGTTGGCACTTTGAGAAAGGTCACATCCTCTAAAATCAATCAAATCACATCCCTCTGGAGATACACACTCCATCACAAAGGAGTGACAAGAGATTGTTTGGGCGTGGCCAGAACCCCCCCCCCCCCCCCATCCCCACACATGCACACACGTCAGTTCCCCATCCCTGTCCCCAACCAAAGGGGGGAGGGGTTATTATCTGTCCCACTTCAAAGGGAAGAGTAATTAGACTCGGTGTGTGCTTCCGATGGCCAGGCTTGTGTAAACAGCTTGAGCAAACGGACGCAGCGGGAAGTCGTTACAACCAAGGACAATGGCAATGTGATGAGAAGGACTGAGAAACCTGTCTCCTCAGGGGCCTCTCTCTCTCTCTCTCTCTCTTTCTCTCTCTCTTTTTCTCTCTCTCTCTTTCTCTTTCTGAACCCTCTCTCCTGCTAGCTGCCGTTCAATCAGGAATACCATAACTCCATCACATTGTAACTTGATGCAGAAAAAAGCTTTTGACAGATTCAATTGGCAATTCCTTCTAACCACACTCAAAAATTTGGTTTCATGGAGTCATTTATTGAATGGATAAAAATACTATATGACTCACCATCTGCTTAATTTCATACTGCACAGAGGCACAAGACAGGCATGTCCACTCTCTCCCTCACTATTTGCCATATTCATTGAATCATTAGCCACCTTCCTACAGAACAACAAGATAAAAGGAATTAAAACCGCTAATGCTACACACAAAATCAGCCTATATGCAGATTACATCTTTTTATACAGAATCCACTAACCTCACTAGAAAGAGTATTCAGCCTGATGAGGAAATTCTCCAATCTCTCGGATTGCTCCATAAACTGGTCAAACTCTACAATTCTCCCTCCCAAAGCATTCAGAATGCTGTACCCCAATCACTCCCAGCCTACAGGCAATATTATATATATGGGTATTAATATTTCTACCAATTTGTCAGAATGAGCTAATCTCAATGCCACTGCTGAAATTTGTTGAACATGACCTTCAACGTTGGAATAATCTGTCTCTCGGTCTAATTCGTCGCATCTCAGCTGTAAAAATGAATATAAAAATTACCAAAAGTTAATTATCTATTCACAATGATCCCAGTTCAACCAAGACCCAATTGGTTTTCCTCAATGACTGAATTCTATTGGATAAACAAGAAACCCAGAATGAAACTAACCACCCTCCGAAAACATCATAATCTGGGGGATTAAATGCACCTGATTTTCTCAATTACTTCCTTATGAACCAATTACAATACATCTACAAAATGGAATATTGAACAGTCAGATTGTAACTCAATCCTATTCAGTGACCTGCTTTTCCTCTCTTGCTCACTAAAAAAACATGGCTGCTTCAACAACACTGCAACCTCAGCAACAGTGACTGCTTGGTGGAAAATTAATAAACTCACAAACTGCGCATTGCCACCCCAAATGAATTTTTTATGAATAAAAATAAGTTCTTATCCGACGGCTTTGATGGAACAAAAATAAATTACAGACCTAGATCATGTCTTTTAAAACCACAATGTACTAACAATTCAAGAATTGATTCTCAAATATGGTAGCCTATTGGTACAGAAGACTTCTTATAATACTTAAATATTAATTATAAAATAGTGCTCTGAAAAACTAAATAAATTGAACAAATAACCCTCTCCAACCCCCACCAATACTTGAAAATCAAAAAAAAAAATTCAAATAAAAAACTAAAATTTAATCTAAATTGTATAATATTATGGTCGATATAGATTTAATTGTTCCAATTAGAAATTGGGAAAAATATCTCCATAGCCATACCGACAACAGATTCTGGAAACAAATCTGTACAAATACCTTCACTATTACTGACAACCCAAAAACACAACTCATCCAATTTAAGGTTATTCACAGGGCACTTATCACACAACATGAAATGGTTCAAATGGGGTTTGCAAGCTCCGACACATGTATACATCGCACCCACAACACCACTGACCATTACCTCCACGCTTTATGGGAATGTCCACCTATTCAGAACTTCCGGTCAGAAATCACTACGAAACGTTCTTTATTATTGGGGTACGGCAATCCGAACTCTGCGTCTCTCTGCCTGCTAGACGATACCTGCTCTATTTACCCACCACTCAAACAGTCTTCTAGTCTCCTTAACTATTGACAAGGAAGTCATTTCACTGAAAGCATGACAATAATCTTTCTTAATCAATGCATAAATCTTCTCATCGACTACATGTCTTTGTAAAAAAAATCAAAGCCAACATTTCTCAGAAACCAGGGGGGTATTCCACAAAGCAGGATTACTCATTTAGCTGGATGACTGCACGAGTAAACCCGGGACCCTCCCAAATCGGAAACATCAGTGCAGTTATCCAGCTAACTCAGCAATCCTGCTTTGTGGAATACCCCCCTGGTTCTTTATCCTAAAATCACTTTCAATCTTCTACTAAGTGAATGCCACGAAATACATTAAATCTGCACAAAATACAATCATCATACATTCACTCACATTGAGCCATTACTCCACACACATTATTACCGCACATTATATTATAAACCACATTCCCCCAACCATTCCCTCTATGTACTCAATTATCACTGTTCATTTATTTATGAATTTATATTAAATTATTTTCTGTTTATTTTGTTTTGTATTACTGTCTTATTGCTTCTAACAATTTTTTCCCCGTTTTTTTTTGTTTGCATATTTGTTCGCTTTTGTTTGCATATTTGTGACATGTAGTCGTGCCCACTACGTGTCTCACTCGTGCCGTTGACGTGTCTCACTCGTGCCGTTTACGTGTCTCACTCGTGCCGTTTACGTGTCTCACTCGTGCCGTTTACGTGTCTCACTCGTGCCGTTTGTCAAACTCCCAACTTCTTCTCTTTTTTTGTATGTCCAGCCTAGTGTTTGTCAGCCAAACTGGTTTCTGTGTTGATCTTATGCGCATGTGTTGTTTATGTGTGTGTGTGTGTGTGTGTGTGTGTGTCTGTGTGAATTAATGTATAGGCTATGCTGCTCTCTGTTTGGCGTGCCTACTACTAATCGCTTTGTAACGTTCAGCGTGTACGCGTTGGCATTCCCGCGCGTGACTGACTTAAGGCCAGGTTGCGGTCGTCCGTAACGGGGTGTGCTGTAAAGCGACGAAACGCGTCTCCGTGGCCTGTTTCTGTGACAACATCCAATTAAAATGCGTCTCATTCTGCCACAGCTCTTCCAGCAGTCTGTTCTAAGGGGCATGGCAATCCCAGCTGGTGGGGCTCTTAAATGGGCCACCCAGAGCTCAGTTACTTGCGCAGTCGAGACGATATTATCAGACATTCGCATGCAAGCAGTATTCAAACTGCCTGTGTATTTTGCATTTGGTAGTCTGACCTAATACTCTGAATAAGATATTTAAATAATGCTTTATGCAGTTCAGCGCATTAATCATTAATTTATGCATTAATAAGACATTATTACAATTGATTGCAGTGCCTGCACTAAAGTAAACATCCTTCACCCTTTTTAAATGACTTTTGGGCAGGAATTACAGTAGGAGAGTAATGCTCGTCAGTTTGAATTGATGTCAGGTGAACATTAATAAGTCATTTATAAGAGGCATATGATGTTTAGGATCGATGCTGCAAAATAATTGCATCGTGTTACCAGTGTTTATGTGCGCACAAAGTTAAGTGTGTCATGCACAAATGTGTCTGTGTGTGGGTGGCTGTATTTTTTTGTGTGTGTGTGGTGTGTTTCTGTGTGTGTGTGCGTGTGCATGCATACGGGTGGGTTTCTGTGTGTGTGTGCATGTGCGCGCACATGCTCATATGGAGGTGTGTGTGTGTGTGTGTGTGTGTGTGTGCCCATATGGGTGTGTTTGAGTGTGTGCCAGTGAATGTGTGAGTTCATGCATGGCTGTGTGTAACATTCTGTATCAGTGCCTTGGGATGGACGATAGTTAAGAGGGTTAGAGATGTGATAGACTCTGGCCAGACTGTGATAGTGACAGTGCCAGACTCACTGTTAATCACTCTGAAAGAGAGCCAGCGTTCCCTCTGCTTACTGGTGAGGTGTCTGCCTTTGGCCTTGCGCACACACACACACACACAGAAAAACTTTGGCCTTGGAGATCAGCTTTACCGCCGTTTGTCTTGCACCGACACTCCTTTAACGAGCCTGTACATTTCTGCCTGCAGGTGATCAGTGTGGAGCGATAACCGGGCCTAATCCATCCTGAGTTTCACGTCTGCAAAGCTCTTGACTGAGTGTTGTTTGAGCAAGAGGTGGAGACTGGACTATATAAGCACTTGCGCTGGCCCACCATGCTATACTGGCCCACCATGCTATACTGGCCCACAACGCTATACTGGCCCATAACGCTATACTAGCCCACCATGCTATACTGGCCCACCATGCTATACTGGCCCACAACGCTATACTGGCCCATAACGCTATACTGGCCCAATACTGGCCCACCATGCTATACTGGCCCATAACGCTATACTGGCCCACAACGCTATACTGGCCCACCATGCTATACTGGCCCACTATGCTATACTGGCCCACAACTTTATACTGGCCCACAAGGCTATACTGGCCCACCATGCTATACTGGCCCACAACGCTATACTGGCCCACAACGCTATACTGGCCCACAACGCTATACTGGCCCACCATGCTATACTGGCCCACAATGCTATACTGGCCCACCATGCTATACTGGCCCACAACGCTATACTGGCCCACAAGGCTATACTGGCCCACCATGCTATACTGGCCCACAACGCTATACTGGCCCACAAGGCTATACTGGCCCACAATGCTATACTGGCCCACCATGCTATACTTGTCATGGGGTCTCAGCCTGCTTTTCGTTAGTTGGCCACTTCTCTGTGGAGCGCTCGTGTAGCGTCCTCTTTCTTTGGTTTTCGTTATCCGCCCCGTGTTTTTGCTTGTCCTGCTACTCAGTGTTTTCACCTGCGCCACACTTCCGCTCCTTATTTAAACCTCCCGTCTTTCTTGTTCTGCGCTTCCATATTGTCTTTTGTTTGACACGAAACGCTGGTACGGTACAGGACAGACAGCTCGAGCTGGACCTCATTGCCTTCAACACAAAGTTGTTGACGCAACGGGGGACTTGGCTCAGATGTCTTTAGGAAATCTACTCTTTTCCATCCTCTGCCTTATTTTCTGTTACGTTATCTGTCTCTCTAGTCTGAGACAGTTCTCTTCGCCTTTCCTGTTTTTTTTTAACCTTTTTTTAGACTGCTTTCGTTTATAGAGAGCAAGAGGTTATTTCTGTTTTGTTTTTATTTATATATGTGCTCTTTATCTCAGAGCCTTATCTCCTGCTCCAGGTTATTATTTAATTATCGCATTTCCGCGTTCATAGTGAGTATTTGCTCATCTGTCGTGTTTACGTGTTCGCTCGCCTTTCTGCGAGTTGTTTTTCATTCTCCCTGTATTTTCCAGTCTCCCCATAAAACAGCCTCTCTACGTGAGAGAGGGAGTCTGGTTTTCTTTCTGGTTTTTCTCTTCCCTTTCACTGAGTTATTCTCCATTCTAGTGGCGCTGTTTACAGTGCTTTAAGATCCCCACTGTCGCTCCTGGTCCTCCGACCCAGCACGCCCTGACAATACTGGCCCACAATGCTAAACTGGCCCACGACAATATGCTATCTCCTCATAATCTCAGAATTTGTATTTATTATCCTAAAGTGTTTATTACTGAAAAAGCGCTATATAAATTTCGAAATACAATGCGCACCAGAATTAATTGGACGGTGACACATTTTTTGTTATTTTGGTTTTGTACTCTAGAACTTTCAGTTTGAAAGACGACAATGACAACGAGGTTGAAGTGCAGACTGTCAGCTTTAATTTGAAGGTATTTTCATCCATATCGGATGAACCGTTTAGAAATTATAGAACCTTTTGTACATAGTCCCCCCCCCCCATTTTCGGGCATCAAAAGATATTGGACAGTTTAACATAATGTAGAAAGTAATCATTTTTAATAATTGATCGCATATTCTTTGCATGCCATGACTTCCTGATGTCTGTGACCCAACAATATCAAAAGACTCTTGATATCTTATTTTCTTGTGCTCTTACAAGCGATACTATAACTTCTCTGCATTTGAATGGGTCTTTATGGGAATTGGCGGGTGGGACTAGATTTAGCTGTAAATTATGCTGGAACAGTATGGAATACATGGTTGGCAAAATGGCTTTAAGTCATCAAGGGTCTGAGGTATCAAACAAGCCTCAAACCATCACTCTGCTACCAGATATGCAGTATATGGATGGATCACTGTCAGGGTTGTTTCTCCTGACAAATTATTTTTTTGAACTCTATGGAAAAATAAGTGAGGAGATGAAACCCTTCATGTCTGCACTTCGACCTCATCGTCATTGTAGCCTTTCAAACTCAAAAGTGCTACAGAACCAAAATAGCAAAAAATGTGTCACCGCCCAATTAATTATGGTGCTCATTCTATAGGCTATATACAGTAGAGTGGCTGTGTTTTGAAAATGTATAATTGAATTTAATATCAATACTTTTTTTTTTCCTAAATGTGTGCCTGATGTGGATTTAGTCTGTTCAGATCTGTATAATTAACAAAATTAACAAATTTTTTTTTAGTTACTGCACAATTATTACGGGGAAAAACCACTAAGTGTTTGGTATCAGGAAGCTGGATCATGTTCAATGCACCTGGTGTTTGATGTCTTTTGAACATCCACTCTATTCACTCTACTCTAAACCCCAGTGAGTATATTATTGAGTTCATTGGTTTTGTAATCATCACTTTGTTTTTTATCTAGTTAGTTTTCCCCCCATCGCTAGCTTGGTTTCACACTTTACCTGCTGAAACTGTGCTTAATTTCCGTGATATATAAACGCTGTGCCTGTCCTTTAACCGAGTTTGCCATTCACGTCACCGATGATGTCATCACCTCATACTTGCACACGTGGTCCACCGTCTGATTTTCTGAAATTGGGTCAGACTGGTGCTAATTGCTTCCACTAGCTGCAAAGTTGACCAACGTTCATTTGCAGATGACCTGAGACCAACCAGTACCAGCCCAATTTCTTTTTGGTGTGTTCTCTGGTTTGGAAAAAAGTTTTGAGGTCTGTCAAATGGAGAGAATTAACAGGATTCAGAGACAAAACCCTCCAAATGAACTAGGCGTGAAAATGACACAAGCTGCTAGGATGCTAATTTCTGTTACTGGACAGAGAAGGGACTGAACCGACATAGTTTGAGTCTTTTGTTGATCTATTGTTCCGGAAGAGTCTGTCTGTAACACCCTCTTACCTGATCTTATGATTATTTATTCATACATTATTTGGATTTATTATTTGAGCAGCGTAAGCAATGAGGCTTTGAAGATAGATGAGATGAGATTGGATTTGATTTTGAAAAATGAGATGAAGTCATTGTCCTGGAAAAAGCATATGTCTTACTTCGCAATTGTAGCTGGGTGGCTAGCCAGGTCAGTTAAAAATCATGATTTTTCCACTGCATCAATATTGCATTGCTTCTGGCCATAGTAGTTTAGCACAGGCAATCAAAGAAAAGCATTTATATCTCTCACCTTTTGCTGCAGGTAAATAACTGCAGTCATCAGACTGCAGTAATAACCTGAGGCAAACATGCTGTTCTAGCATTAAATGCCTCAGAGTGTGTTTTTGAAAATAACTTGACGCCAAATCCAAAAACCCTTTTGTGATAGTGGTCAGGTCTGTGAACTGGTGGGGTCCGGCTTGGTCCGGTTTGTGTTTCCCAGTGTGCAAGGGCATTGAAAGGGGTGAAGGGCGGGCGGGCGACGCACACACACACGCACATGCACACGCACACGCACACGCACACACGCTACGCTCGCTGTACCGCGGCAAACGCGTGCGACGGCGAAGGATGAGCATGACGCGATTCGTAGCGCCGCGCATCTCACCCAAACCTGATTAGGGGGAAGGAGTGGGAGCGGCGTTCTGTGATTGTGTTCTCCTGAGGCTCCGCTGCTCAAACGCAAACCGGGACGAGCGTCCCTCTTCCTCCGAGAGCACGTACAAATGCTGGCTAAACGAATTACGTAACAGCTGTAGCGGGCAAGCTGTCTCTCTCTCTAAGGGAGCTTTTAAGCTGAGGGATTTGGAGTAGTTTCCTCCTTATCAGACTCGGAGCAGGCCTGAGCCCCTTCACGCAACTCTTTGTCTGGGACAGGAGATGGGCTGACTGCTACAGATCTTATTTTGTGTCACTCTTTTCTGCGATGGGAATTTTCTGCGTGCCGTTAAACGGTGGGTCGGGAGGAGGCAGCAGCTCGGGAGAGAGAGAGGCGGCGTTTTTTTGTTATATTTTTAAAAAAAAATTCTGGTTCGAAAGAGGGCTCCGCTGGTGGTGCCTGTAGGAGGCGAATGCGGGCTCGTGACCACGCCCCCACCGTACGGGCGCCTATGCTCCCCCCTCAGGAGATTAATTATGAGATAATCAGATGGAACAAAAGTGCTGCTAATTAACGCTGTTCTTTTTTGTCTTTTTTTTTTTTGATTGCTTTGTTCTTTTTTGCTCTTTTAAATCCTGGGGAAATTTTTTTACATCGTAACATCTTTCTTTCCTGCCCTTTTTTGTTTTTTTCCCCCAGTTGATTTTGCTTTCCCCCGTCCATGTCCTTTCCCATCCCTGCAACGTCAGCTCGGGGGTGGCGGGGGGGGAACACACACATCACGTGAAACCCACAGAGACGGCGGCTGCTTCTCTCCTCCTTACACCAGCTGGGCCGAGTCGGCATTGTGTCGTGTGTCAGGCTGTGCTTCTTACAGAGATGGTGCAGGCAGGCTGCAGGCACTCCATCTGCCACAGGGAGGAACCCGGCTATAGAGGGGGTGCCCATCCTCTGCTGGCCGGCCCGGTGTCAATAGTTAAGATGGAATGAATGGACTTATATACACATCCAACCCCAGAATCACATTCCACACATCCTTCTTCAGCATCATAGTCTCAAAAAGCACATCCCCCTCTTCGGTGTTATTTAGAGGTACACTGCTCGCTGCACACTAGATTTCTCTCTTATTGATGTTCTCTGCCTTTCTCCATGCCATGCTGCAGAACATCTGGGCACCCCTGGAGAATTTATATTTTCTCGGTTTCACCCTTTCTGTGTTTATCTAGAAACCCACCTCTCGCTTTCTCCCTCTCTCTTTCTCTCGCTGTCACACTCTCCTTATCTATTTTGTAATCTTTTATTGACCGTATTATTTTGGTCTGCATGTTTAAGTGCTGTGAATGGTCTTCCTGGATCCGCACAATAAGCCTGCAATGCTGAACTCTGAACTCTGACCTCCGGACTAGTCCGGATACCACCTTTCTCCATTCAGTCCTCGTCCAGGAGGGTGAGTTTCTGTCACTTGATGGGCTTCTGAGTTCTCGCTTCTGTTTCCATGCGTAGCCCTGACAGTCTGCTCCCTGTCAGACTCTGCTCTTCGCTAATCGATCTTGAAATCGTGGAGCTTGTGCGTGCGCACGCCGTGTCTGCAGCCGGAGAAACGTTGTTATTGCTCAACAATAACAGCTCTCCTGGTGCGTTACAAATGAGAAGAAAATACTAAATATATGATTCAGTTTTCTTTTTCACTTGCAGCACCTTTATTAACCATGCTATAAACCCTTAATTGTTTTTTTATTAAATATTTGTAATATAGAGTTTTATATATTCAGCCTGTTGTTATTAAATAATTGACTACTAATGACTAATTATTCAATTTGTGCAAATATTTACATTAATTTACATTGAGACATTTAGCTGATGCTCTTATCCAGAGGTACTTATAGCGTATACCTTATATATCAGCATTGAGTTGCACTCAGCACTGACAACACTGATATAAATTCCATCTTAATTGTTTAACCATATAAATGATTAATTCAAACAACATGTAGAAATGATCAAATTGACCCAAGGCCCAACCCCCCCAAGGGCATTAAACAGCAAGCACACTCTTCTTTTCTTCTCAGTTTATGTTAAAAAGAAGCTCACATGATACCCCCTACACACATCAGCTCACTGACAACCATCAATCTCGTTATCTGAGATTACCAAGGTAACGGGGGTGGGACTGTTTTGGGTCACCAAACCGTGGACCTCAGTGCCTGTGCCGCACGCCGGCAGACGGTAACTCGAGCGTGGACGCCAGGAAAACAGGATGAAGGTCTCTCTCAGTGCAGGTCAGAGGTCAGAGTTCAGTGCTGCAACCCTCTCCATCGATTCTGGAAGCCTGACCCACACACAACTCTCAGAGAGAGGTGCTGATTTGATTTTAGAATGTATGTTCAGTGCCTCTCTCACACCCCTCAGCTCCCACACACCAGCTGTAAATTTCAGAAAATTTCTTTCTTTTTTTTTTTTTGTAATATCCTGAAGTTGGCAACGTGCTTTACACATCATTCACTGGAAGGGTTGTTGTGATTCCCATCTACTGGGAGTGTGAATCTCCAGTTACGGGGACCTGAGACGCACAAGACCGTGAAACTTTGCACAAGGGAGAACTCGGCCAGGAAGTGTGCACCCGAAATCAACCTGAGCGTCCTGTACCAGAGAGGAACCACAGAGGCGTGGCGAGAACACCGAGAGGGACGGGGCGAGTCGAGAGTCCTCTCCACCGTTAATCACATACCCGCTGCTTTCGTTTGGATTCAGGCATTATAAATGGCAGCTGTTTGGAGAGCAAGGGGGCCTTTTTAAAGGCAGTGTTGGGGAGGATGGGGCGGGGCAGTTTGTGAGACACAGTAATGGAAAAGCTAAGCAGCTCAGGTCGATGCAGTCTGCCTCCAGGGTGAGTCTTCTCACCTGTCTTTATAAGGGAAGGTTCAGCAGGTGAGCACTGCAGCAACAACACCCATCCCACTACAGGGGTGACATGCTCGAATGATTAAATACAAAAAACTAGGATGGTAGTGGAGTGAAGTAAAAGTCCCTCTATACAGGGCCGGATCATGGTCCTGTGAGACCCCTGAGCACATGTCTTTTGGAGCCCCCCCCCCCCCCACTTTCCTATATTGGTGTCTTTCTTGCCTTCCTCCTCGCAAAACCATCCACTAGATCGTCAAAATCTAGCTGTCTGACTCTATTGACACAAGTGACAATGAGCTGAGACGTGTTTGACACATGGCTCATTTCTTATTCTGCCTAAAAGGGAAAATGTCCGCTCACCCTGGCAGTTTGTCACTGGCAAAGTTAGACAAATCCGAAGTGCCACGAAAACATTGGAAAACACTGACTGCAGATTAAGTACCTGCAATGTCTCAAGCAATTTAGTTGGGCACTTCTCACCCTCTGAGTCAGACATGAAAGACTTGAATTGGATGAGTTTGTTGGCAAAGGTCTGATGGATATGCAGCGGAGAGTGCATTTACCATTTCCACTATGACAACGCTGTTAGACACCTGATCTGACATAAACAGAACTCCAAAAAGACTAGTCAAACACTTGTAAGCGTCCAAGCGATGTTGAAGGCATGCCACTAGCTTATCAATGACCACATAATATGTTTCTATTTTGAACTTCTCCCTTCCCTCAAGTGTCACACCTGGCTCTGAGCTCTCATCTGCAAATGTTTTGTGCTTTCTCTTTCGCTGATGATCTTGCTTATATGACTGAGAGACACCTGTCACATTTAAGGCTGCCCTTTCAAAAGCCTCAAACTGGTCTCGCTGTCCCGCCACAAAATCCCTCAATGAAGACATGAATCCCTTGGTTGACTCTGCCCGAGCACTCCACCGAGTACTGGACAGCCATTTTAATGTCAGTCTGACATCTGTCTTCCGAAAGACTTTCCCCCATCTGTGTGTGGATGAAGAGCAAAATGTGCACAGTCACTGTAACATGTTAAAAAACCCCATCAGCCTCTGGGCTACTGGCGTCTAAGGTGTTAACACCAACTCAATCAATGCACTGCGCAAGGCACATACTCTATCGGAGGGTTTTTTTGTTTCAGACGGCTGCTGGTTGTATTGTATTTCATGTGATGTTTTTTTGCATTTCATATGACATGACCTCTGACAGTGAGAGAGGTCCAAACACACCACCCTCCACCATCAAAGTCACACAGCTAAACTTTTTTTTTTACAGCTCTCTCTTCAATCTCTCAAAAGCAGGGAAATCGCTCCCACATTCTCGCTGCTGTAAAAAAAAAAAAATGAACGTCAATTGGTCCACATGTGACAGGTCTGGGTGGGGGGGAGTCACAATTATTAAAAAAATTTGGCATCATCCAAATCTCTATCTATTGTTTGGGCGTTTTTTCTGACCCATTAGCTCATTGAGTTGTTCACATATTGTCAATGATAAATTAGTCACTGTGCCTCTTCCTTTTCCACCAAACTTTTTAATATGTTCAGCTAAGAATGGGTCAAATTGTGATAGCCATTCTAGGATGCCAAGGGAATTACCGTTATGGGCTGACCCAAACCGGTCGTCATCTCCCCTAAACGCAAGTCCTTGATCACTGCTACAATTGTCCCTCCAGTATTTACGTTCCCCATGAAGTTGCTGCATGAGATCTGCATCTATAGCACTGCCCTTTGTCCGCTGGTGCAAGGCAAGCATGCATGATCTGTGTTCTGCACTCTTTTCGAGTTCCCCTATTATTTTCCTGGTCCATAATGCACTCTTTTTGTGCTTCCAGTCACTAAACTTCTGACTAAAGCCACCGAGCTGGAGAACAGTTTGCATGCAAAACGGTACACACAACCTATTGAGGGTGAGTACAGTAGCCACTGTCTAGAAGTCTTCTGCCCATTTGGCAATATACAGTTCGGAAGTTCATTGTTGAAACGTCTAGTCTTTCCACCAAGTGCTCCATCTCGGACTGAAGCTGGGTATTTTTCACTTGCGGTTTTGGAAGGGGACTGCTCCTCTTTCAATAAGCACTGACTTAACAATGTCGCTGGAAGTGCTTTGCCATAATGCAGGTCAGTGAACCCATAGCACCAGGAATGGCTTGGTTGCTGATTTGATTCTTGTGAACTGCCCAACTGCTCCTGAGGTAGAAATGATGGTTCTTGTATCCCATTAGCTGTTGAGGGTTCACCTTAAAAGGATGGCTCTGAGGGAGTGACAACATTACTGAAAACTCAACTAGTGTTAGTTCCATCTTCACAGCTGGCAATAGTGCTGCTGTCATCATTATTACTATCAGAGGGTTTTTGAAAGAAGTTGGCAATGAGTGGAACACTTTGAAGCAAAACTGCCTCTCTTGCCTTGTATCTCAATACTTATTAAATAATAATTTAATTAATATATATTAATAATGACAACACCTTTTAAATACTGTTGTTGGAAAATACAAACAAGTGGTAGTATTTTATAGTCTACTTGTACCTAAAGGCAGCTTTCAGTAGATAAAATAAATTTAAAAAATAAAAAAGCACATCAAAGAAAATAACCCAAACCCTTTAAAAAGGCTGTTAGAAAATCACTGAACTATATAGTTCAGTGTATAAAATAGCTCTTAGATTGTTTAAATAGCCTTTATAAAGGCTGTTGTTTTTGAAAAAGATGAAAAAAGTTTCTGAATATATTACTGTGATGTACCAAGCAAGAAAACAGGCATCTGTCTGTGGCTTTTTCTACCAAGAAATGTCTTATATACCTGCCTGACACAGAGAGTATTATGTTGCTTGAAATTCAAAAGATAACTTTTTTTATTGGCTGAACAACCAACAAAGGTTTCTGATAAGTCAGTGAAATGACTTGGTGGAGACGATGCACATAGGCCACACCCCATTGATGGGGAGTGGAAAAAAGGACCTCGTAAGAGCTGTCGACAATTTGCATGTCAACGTTAGCATTATCTACTTCCGTGGATCTAAAAACAGACGGTCTATAGAAAAAATTATTAAAGTATGGATTGGGTCTCTTATATATGCGTTAGTGTATGAAAAAAGATAGCTTTCCACAAAACCGCTAGCTAATAAGCTCTCAATGAGGTTTTTATTCCCACGGCCACAGCATCCCATGTTTTGAACTAATAGTAGTTTTGAACTAATAGCACTAATAGTTAGCTGGCTAATAGCTTTGATTTAAGCATCATGACTATGGCATGCTGTTTTAACATTTATTCAACCCACTGTAGCTAGCTACTCTTTTATTTTATACCCCTTTCACACAGACGACCCGTGAACAAATGCCACCTAACTAGACAAGTGGGACGTATTTTGTCTGCTGGCAGGTTACGGCAAAAATTCAAACATGTCCCACAGCTTGTTCGTTAACGTTACTGGCTAATGACAACACAGCCTACATGGAATGGAATGGCAAACTTCAAAGGAAACGCCGGTGTTGTGCCATTTTTCAACCCCCCTTCATATAAACGCGCTCGTTCAAGCTACGCGATAGGCTATGCTAAAATGATTTACTCAACTTATTTTCATGAATGTTTTGGTCTCTGAATTAGCCGGTTATAGAGCAACAGTTAAAGGATTAAACAGATTAGTCTCTGTATGAAGTTGCGGTTATATCAGATTAGTCTCTTCTGTGTGATGTTGCGGTTATATCGTTTTTTACTGGCACATCTTTTGTCGGATGTCCTCCACATTTATGTTTTTTTTTGTTTTCTCAGGCGATTCTCCACCGTTACAAAAAGTTTAATTGTAGGCTATTAGTACATCCATAGCCTACCCATGTGGTGTTTCCCATCGATTCTGTTTACATGCGCACCGCCCAACCGTGATTGGACAGGCCAATCAGCTTCCGCAGCTTCCGACAGGAAGTTCTCATTTCTGCTAACGCCAGCTTTTACATGAGCACCGACTGATGTTCATATTTATATATTATATATACATATATATACATATATTTATAAGCTTATGCTTTAAGCGTGGAGGTGCCCATGGACCCTCACACTGTAGGTGCCCAGGGGCCCAGGGGCCCTAGTGGTCAGATCACGCTTTAAGCCCTAGTGGTCAGCTCACTCTTTAACCACCAACGGGCCTGGGGGCCCTCACATTGAAAGCACCGAGGGGTCTGGGGGGCAATGGTCGATGGAATCGGCTATTGACAATGGTTGAAAAATAATTTGTTTTAGGGTAAATTATTATGTATTTTTTATTACATTAGGTTAGTTTAAAAGGTCTAACCCGATGTGTTAAGTGAGAGAAGTTACGTGCAGATGGAGATAGACTGTGCGGGATGGCACGTGGCATAAAGGGGATCTTGTGAATCGTTCACTACAAGACAAAAATGATAATGAACGTGATGACTGCTAGTCTAGCTTCTTCACAAAATTAAATAAAATTAGTAAAATGAAACAAATTGCTATAAGACAGACGAGGGCGCAGAAAGGCTTCGGGAAACTTCGGTCTCGTTGGACAGCGGCCAGGTGAGATAAATAGCCTCTACTAGCTAATATAGAATAGAATGTAAAATGTTTTATTATATTTGGACAAAATAGTGAATACAATTCGCAATGGTATGCCATAATAAGTAAGCAAAAGGCCCGCTCAATTAATATCGGACGGCTGATATGTAGGCCTACACGACAAAGTGGCGATAAAAACAAGACCATCACACTTAAAACCCCATACCATCAAGCATCAATATAGCAAGCCCTGGCACAGGCAGAAACACATCAGCTATACAATTTTAAGGCCAACAGTTTTTTGTAAAACTTTATTTATTTATTTACTTACTACACCTCTACAAGTGATAAGTGATATTAACAACCTGTTAACTTCAAAGACAGCACATTTAGTGATGACATTATATAACATTGCCACAGCAGGCTGAGCCGTAATTCTACCTTTGCTGGTTTGTTGCGGAAGAGGTGCCAAGTCAAGTTGTTTAGCCGCGCTATTCATTAATGACCGGAGACAAGTTTTGCAATGACTCTTAATAGTCAATTTAAACTCGGGAAAACGTCTTGTGGGCAACTGTCCAATGGCCTAAGCTACATCCATTCTGGAAGAACAGAACAGGTTCCCGATTCAATTTTGCGGTTGAATTCAGCATCAGGCATTGATATACCATACGGCTCGCAGGAGGCCTTCAGCTGTTCTTTTCGGCCAAAAGTTTGCGAATCTTTGAGAAAAGAGACCGCCGCTGGCATAAGGCCATGTGTCTTCTTGAAATCTTGTATTCTGTTCTGTGATCTGCGTGTTCAGAATGCTATTCCACATTTGCTTTAAATCTCTGTTGTTCTTCATGCTTGACGTTTTCCCTAAAGTTGGCTGTGTTGCAATTACAAAATTGGTAAATTTTGCCGGTAGTTTTCATTGCCGTAAAGCAGTAACATCCTAGTTGGTGATGTCGTGTTTGTTCATCAGCTCCTCGGTTAACTTGAGCACCTTGTCGTAATCAAAACCCGAGTTATCTGTGTATTTATTAAATGATAACTCACAAACTAATTTTGGAATTCACAGACGACAGCCTTGCCGCATATATGCAAGGCTTTTTAAAACTTTTTTTTTACCACGTGCAGTCACTTTTTTATGTTTAATGAGCCAGAGTTTTAATTGGTCACAATACAATGATGACACGTACAGAAAACAAATTCATTATCTTAAAAAAATTTAAATGTAAAAAAATATGTTTTTTGCCATTTGATTGGGTAGGCCTATGGTCAATATGGATAGGCTTAGGCATACCCAGGCCTACCCATGGCTACACCAATTTGCGCATATAGACTATCCAATGCATTTACCCCTTACCCCACAATTTCAATGGGCCCCTTATCAAGCTAGGGCCCTGGTGCAATTGCAGACGTTGCATAGCCCCTAGCGCCGGCCATGGCTGAGGAGTCTGGGGAGCCCTAGTGGTTAGCTCACGCTATAAGCACCCAGGGGCCTAGTGGTCAGCTTGTGCTGTGCGCACTGAGGGCCCTGGCGTTCAACTTCCTTCTGAAGTTTTGGGCCACGCATTGCGCACGGCCTGAGGCTTGGAGGCCCCCTGGCAGTCCGAGGCCCCGGTGCACTGGCCCCACTGGCCCGCTCCATAATCCAGGCATGCCCCTATATAGAGGAGACACTGGAAAAACCATAAAATTACCTTTTTGCCACCTCTGTTTGAAATTTAAATGAAAATCAAAATGTATTTATACAATTGTGTAAGCCTTGTTGAGGAGGGCCAGAGTCTCTGGGTGTGTAAGCCTTGTTGAGAAGAGCCAGAGTCTCTGGGTGTGTAAGCTCTGTTGAGGAGGGCCAGAGTCTCTTGGTGTGTAAGCTCTGTTGAAGAGGGCCAGAGTCTCTGGGTGTGTAAGCTCTGTTGAGGAGGGTCAGAGTCTCTGGGTGTGGAAGCTCTGTTGAGGAGGGCCAGAGTCTCTGGGTGTTTAAGCCCTGTTGAGGAGGGCCAGAGTCTCTGGGTGTGTAAGCCCTGTTGAGGAGGGCCAGAGTCTCTGGGTGTGTAAGCCTTGTTGAGGAGGGCCAGAGTCTCTGGGTGTGTAAGCCTTGTTGAGGAGGGCCAGAGTCTCTGGGTGTGTAAGCTGTGTTGAGGAGGGCCAGAGTCTCTGGGTGTGTAAGCCCTGTTGAGTAGGGCCAGAGTCTCTGGGTGTGTAAGCCCTGTTGAGGAGGGCCAGAGTCTATGGGTGTGTAAGCCTTGTTGAGGAGGGCCAGAGTCTCTGGGTGTGTAAGCCCTGTTGAGGAGGGCCAGAGTCTCTGGGTGTGTAAGCCCTGTTGAGGAGGGCCAGAGTCTCTGGGTGTGTAAGCCTTGTTGAGGAGGGCCAGAGTCTCTGGGTGTGTAAGCCTTGTTGAGGAGGGCCAGAGTCTCTGGGTGTGTAAGCTCTGTTGAGGAGGGCCAGAGTCTCTTAGTGTGTAAGCTCTGTTGAGGAGGGCCAGAGTCTCTGGGTGTGTAAGCTCTGTTGAGGAGGGCCAGAGTCTCTGGGTGTTTAAGCCCTGTTGAGGAGGGTCAGAGTCTCTGGGTGTGTAAGCCTTGTTGAGGAGGGCCAGAGTCTCTGGGTGTGTAAGCCTTGTTGAGTTGGGCCAGAGTCTCTGGGTGTGTAAGCTCTGTTGAAGAGGGCCAGAGTCTCTGGGTGTGTAAGCCTTGTTGAGGAGGGCCAGAGTCTCTGGGTGTGTAAGCCTTGTTGAGGAGGGCCAGAGTCTCTGGGTGTGTAAGCTCTGTTGAGGAGGGCCAGAGTCTCTGGGTGTGTAAGCTCTGTTGAGGAGGGCCAGAGTCTCTTAGTGTGTAAGCTCTGTTGAGGAGGGCCAGAGTCTCTTAGTGTGTAAGCTCTGTTGAGGAGGGCCAGAGTCTCTTAGTGTGTAAGCTCTGTTGAGGAGGGCCAGAGTCTCTGGGTGTGTAAGCCCTGTTGAGGAGGGCCAGAGTCTCTGGGTGTGTAAGCCTTGTTGAGGAGGGCCAGAGTCTCTGGGTGTGGAAGCTCTGTTGAGGAGGGCCAGAGTCTCTGGGTGTGTAAGCTCTGTTGGGGAGGGCCAGAGTCTCTTGGTGTGTAAGCTCTGTTGAGGAGGGCCAGAGTCTCTGGGTGTGTAAGCTCTGTTGAGGAGGGCCAGAGTCTCTGGGTGTGTAAGCTCTGTTGAGGAGGGCCAGAGTCTCTGGGTGTGTAAGCTCTGTTGAGGAGGGCCAGAGTCTCTGGGTGTGTAAGCCTTGTTGAGGAGGGCCAGAGTCTCTGGGTGTGTAAGCCCTGTTGAGGAGGGCCAGAGTCTCTGGGTGTGTAAGCTCTGTTGAGGAGGGCCAGAGTCTCTGGGTGTGTAAGCTCTGTTGAGGAGGGTCAGAGTCTCTGGGTGTGTAAGCCTTGTTGAGGAGAGCCAGAGTCTCTGGGTGTGTAAGCTCTGTTGAGGAGGGTCAGAGTCTCTGGGTGTGGAAGCCTTGTTGAGGAGGGCCAGAGTCTCTGGGTGTGTAAGCCCTGTTGAGGAGGGCCAGAGTCTCTGGGTGTGTAAGCCCTGTTGAGGAGGGCCAGAGTCTCTGGGTGTGTAAGCCCTGTTGAGGAGGGCCAGAGTCTCTGGGTGTGTAAGCTCTGTTGAGGAGGGCCAGAGTCTCTGGGTGTGTAAGCCTTGTTGAGGAGAGCCAGAGTCTCTGGGTGTGTAAGCTCTGTTGAGGAGGGCCAGAGTCTCTGGGTGTGTAAGCCCTGTTGAGGAGGGCCAGAGTCTCTTGGTGTGTAAGCTCTGTTGAGGAGGGCCAGAGTCTCTGGGTGTGGAAGCTCTGTTGAGGAGGGCCGGAGTCTCTTGGTGTGTAAGCTCTGTTGAGGAGGGCCAGAGTCTCTTGGTGTGGAAGCTCTGTTGAGGAGGGCCAGAGTCTCTTGGTGTGTAAGCTCTGTTGAGGAGGGCCAGAGTCTCTGGGTGTGTAAGCCCTGTTGAGGAGGGCCAGAGTCTCTTGGTGTGTAAGCTCTGTTGAGGAGGGCCAGAGTCTCTGGGTGTGTAAGCTCTGTTGAGGAGGGCCAGAGTGTCTGGGTGTGTAAGCTCTGTTGAGGAGGGCCAGAGTCTCTGGGTGTGTAAGCCCTGGAGAAGGATGAATGGGGGGATTGCTGACAGAGCCGGCCCTTAGGGGTGAGAGATAGATTACTGCACCAGGGCTGACTCGGCCCCCGCCGCAGGTGCAAGATGAAAGAGTTCAGCAGGTGGAGAGACCAATGTGTGCTTCCCTCTTAAAAGAGAGAAATTTCTTCGGGGGGAGGATGCAAATGACCGTGTTCATGGAAAAATTAAGAGCCGGCCGATTTGGGTTAGCGCACTCTTGTGACACAGAGCTTCTGTGCTCTGAGATTCGGAAAATGAACGTGGCTCGTTGTAGCAGCGGAAAACCGCATCTGCCTCAGTGCTGTGCAGTGACTGTAATAATAATTAGCATTACGCACTAAGTCAGAATTATGTCGGTGCGAGGGATACTTTAATTACGTCCGAGGGATAGTGGAGGACATCTCATTTTCCGTGCTTCCTGGCTCATTATGTAAATGTTTTCGTTTTGCCTTTAAGGTTTATGCCGAGGTCGCCCTAAATGAGCAGCTTCCGCTGAGAACTCTTTAACAGTCTTCTGCTCTTGCCTTAAGTCAATTAAAATTCAGATACATAGACGGTGTGCTGTGCTTTCTCGGGATGCGCGTGCGCGAGCACGCTACAGAGGAGATCAATATGCCCACGAAACTACAGGAAGAGACTAAGAGTGAGGGGCTCCTCTCCCAGGGGAATAAATGCCGGAGCTTTTTCTGAAAACCACCCTGCTCGCACATTCCCGTGAAAGCAGGAAGCCCCAGGAGACTCGCAGTGCTGTCCGCTCTTAATGGAGACCATCTTCCTCAGAGCTCTGGGGATGGGGAGGGTAGCACCAATCAAAGCATCAAAGAGCCATGCGGTCCTCAAGTTGTGGTGAGTGGTGAGTGTGAGTGAGCGCTAGGTGTGCTGAGTGGAGGGCCATGTTTTTTTTTAAGGCTGCGTTATTGACCCATCTCTGAGTTCACCTCGCTCTCCCTGCTCGGAAAAAAGAGGCTCATTTGCATGCGTAACTGACAGGCTGGCGATGTGGGCGGGGCTTGGCACCACCCAGATCCACCAAACATTGGTAAAAGAACAAAGGATTGCAGGAAGAAGACTATGGCATGGGCGGATATAAGGAAATACAGGCAGGAAGAATAGACAGACAGACAAACAGACACGCGAGCATCCTAGAGCCTGCTCCCCAGCTGCCATAGTGTTTGGATGCGTTAGCCATGATAGCCTGCTCTGGCCTCCCCTGGGAGAGATAGGCAGGCAGCTTCATTACTATGGCGCTGCCTGTCAGAGCTTGGATTCGCTCTGCAAAGTAAGATATTCTTAATGGCCCCGTATGACAGAGGTGCATGAAACGGCCTTCCCACGGACCCGAACAGATGCGTGCGTTACTGCGCGACCGCGAAGGCAGACTCTCAATGCTTTTAAACCCTGACGGCGGGTGATGAAAATCGCCGTGGCCATTGCAGACTGTGATTCGCTGCGGAATGGATGTTGGAGTTGAAAGCATAGTTTATTGTGCTGGGGATGTAACCCCCGGTGATTCTTCACCCCTTCGTGCCCCCACACGTGCATCCTCAGACAAGTTGTAAAAAAAACACAGGCGTTTTGACTCTCCACCTACTCCATCCATCCTGATAAAACAGTGACTAGGCTTTCAGACATAGGCTTTTTTCCCAATGTGCATCAGCTTTAAAGCAGGTAATGAATTATTCAGCCACTCTACGGTCATTGTAATTACACCCTATTGACTCCCTGCAAAGGCTGGCAATCGTAAGTCACGGGGAGCAAGAAACCAGATACAAGCTAAAGCCGCCTCACTGTGAATCAGCCACAATGAAACCAGATTCAAACTAAAGCCGCCTCACTGTTAATCAAAGCCACAATGAAACCAGATTCAAAATAAAGCCGCCTCACTGTGAATCAGAGCCACAATGAAACCAGATTCTAAATAAAGCCGCCTCACTGTGAATCAGCCACAATGAAACCAGATTCAAACTAAAACCGCCTCACTGTGAATCAGCCACAATGAAACCAGATTCAAACTAAAACCGCCGCACAGTGAATCAGAGCCACAATGAAACCAGGTACAAAGTAACACAGCCTCCCTCTGAATCAGAGCTCCGTAACTTTCCCCCATACAGCCAGTGTACAGATGCTAACCCCTGCCAGTGCGCTACCTGGGAGGGGTGGAAAGTGTGTGAGGTTTGGGCTGCCATGTGCCAGCCGTTTCCCCCTCATGCTGAGATGTATTTACCACCACAGTGGAGGTCTGGAACAGAAGGGGAACAGTGGGACACAAGCCTGGCGGGTACCCCATGTGCCACTCGGCAGGGAGAAACCCGAACCCCCTCCCCACACACACACACCCCTCCGGTACCCTCCCACCGTGGCTGGCTCCCCGAGCCCCCCACTCCAGACCGGGCTCTCTCTGTGCGGCTGCGGCTGCTGTGTCTAAAAGCAGCTACAGTGGCTCTGGGTTCGGAAGCAGCGGGATAAACCTGAAGCGGCGCGCGACTCGTCACAAAGCAGGGGGAGGGGAGGGGGGATCGGGGATCGGGGGGTGGGGGGAGAGAGAAAAGTACTCTCTCCAGCTGGCACTGAGCTTTTTAATCTCAGGAACTAACGCACTAAATGAAATGGAGATAGATACTTACGTTTCTATGATCACCACAGGACACAACTGGAATCGTCTCTCTCTTTTTTCTTTCTTTCTTTCTTTCTCTCTCTCTCTCTTGTTCTCTTGTTCTCTCCTTGTCCTCGGAGCGATTGAGCTGTTAGAATCTGAGCCCACTGAAACGGCGTTGCGCTGAGGCTTTGTCTGCCATAGATTCCTGAGGGCTTCCAGGAAGTGTGTGTGACAGCCCTCAACACTGAGTTGCCTGCACTCTCTGTGTGTGTGTGTGTGTGTGTGTGTGTGTGTGTGTGAGAGAGAGAGAGAGTGGTGTGTCTCTCTGTGTGTGTGCGCGTTTGTGGTAGCGCTCCTCACTTAGGGCTGCACACAGTGTGACTGTGTGCAGCTCTGTGCTGATAGAACTGGACTGTGTATCTGTCTGTCTGTGTGTGAGAAGTGGTATCTTTGTGTGTGTGTGTGTATGTGTGTGTGTGAGGGGATGTTCTGTGTGTATGTATATGTCTGTGTGTGTGAATGTTTGTGTGTGTGTGTGTGTGTGTGCGTGCGCGTCAATGCTTGTGTTTGCATATGTGTGTGTGTGCATTTATGTGTGTGTGTGTGTGTGTGCGTGTGTGTGCATTTATGTGTGTGTGTGTGTGTGTGTGTGTGTGTGCGTGTGCGTGTGTGCGTGCACAAACACTGATCTGCCCAGCTTTAATACTCCAGGGAGCTGTCTGCTGAGAGTGTCCCTCTCCAAGCACGTAGATTACAGAGACGTCTTTAGCGATGGGCAGATGATGCCAGGGTCCGTCTCCTTTTCAACAACAGACTAATAAATGCATGCAGGGGCTTCTCTGGCTGAGGAAAGGGAATGTGTTTATGTGTCTGCTGTAGATAAGATGTTTGAGCTGCGCTCGGTCAGCCCAAACAAAGCTAAGCTGATTGATGACTTTCCTCCTCGATACTTTCATTAGAATACGAATGATGAAAAAATCTGACGTACTTATTAAAATGCCCTGTGTGGTGTTGTGCAAGGTCAGCTCTTCCTCCAGTGACAGTGTGCAGAAGGACATGGCAGGATTTGTTGTCAAATAACAAGATATGCAGTGTTTTTTTTCCACATTTGGACTCAGGGCTCAGGGCTGTGGGGTCAACGTGTGAGAATTGGCGGTAGAGGGATCATTCCGGAAGAAACGCAATTACAAGCCGCTTCAGGGTTCTGATGCGATTCCAGAATACAGACATGGAAGCTCTTGAGGCTGACTTAAAGAAGCCGCACACTCGTGTGTTTACTTCAGACATCCATGAAAGACGCTTATTTATCCTGGGAACCTGCGGTGAGCGTTGTGGCACAAAATGGCTGCCATGCATCACCCAGGTGGGTGCTGCGTATTTTTGCTGGCTGATGTAAGCCTTTTCCCTTCAGTGTGCAGCGCTATGGTATGGTGAAAAGTGTCATAAAAACGAGTTCCCATCTATTGTTATTATTAGAATGTACAGCTGTCTTGCATTTAGTTGTAAAAGACAAAACGCCCGTACGCATGTATGCACAGAAAATGGGTTGGGTATGCTAATTAAGAGCGAGACGGGGGGTCTCATCAAAAATTCAGCATGCGCCCCACATTGTTTGAGGGTGTGCCCCAGGGTTCAATGGGACATCCCGTACCCCCCCAACCCCCTATGGCCCTGTTCAGAGGCCCACACTGGGGTCCCCCATCAGGACTGTAAAGTTAATCTGTCACAGAGGCCTGCGGAGTTTACCCAAACATGAAAGAACACAGCTGGGACTCAGCGAAGCAAAAAAGTAATGGCCTGTTATAATGTAGTATTATTATATTATTATTATTATTATTATTATTATTATTATTATTATTATTATCATTATTATTATCATCAAGGGTGTGTTGTAGTGGTTAGAGGGGTGATGTTTGGGGCAGTAGTGTAGTGGTTAGAGGGGTGATGTTGGGGGCAGTCGTGTAGTGGTTAGAGGGGTGATGTTGGGGGGAGTAGTGTAGTGGTTAGAGGGGTGATGTTGGGGCAGTAGTGTAGTGGTTAGAGGGTGATGTTGGGGGCAGTCGTGTAGTGGTTAGAGGGGTGATGTTGGGGGCAGTAGTGTAGTGGTTAGAGGGGTGATGTTGGGGGCAGTAGTGTAGTGGTTAGAGGCTGATGTTAGGGGCAGTAGTGCAGTGGTTAGAGAGGTGATGTTGGGGGCAGTAGTGTAGTGGTTAGAGGGTGATGTTGGGGGCAGTCGTGTAGTGGTGAGAGAGGTGATGTTGGGGACCTCTTTCTCTTTGACCCTCTAAGCTGTTCCTGTTGCCTTCCCCAACCTGGGGAGGCCTTCATGTCTGTGGACAGTGGTGGTCTCACCCACAGGCTAGCACAGCTGAGGTTGACTTATAATCAGCCCAGATTTGTGTTTTCATACTCTGGGACAAATTTTAAAAAGCAAAGAAAGGAGAGTCCTATATGGAAACAGGATATTTTGGGTTCTCTGCGACTCTTCGTTTTTATTATTTTTAACTTTTTGTTTTGAAGCAGGACTGCTTTTTTGTTTTGTTTTTCTCTTGGATTCGAAATTTAGAATTTTTGTTTGCAACAGCACTATACTTCAGACAGTTATGTGCACTTACTGATGCTGATCAAGAGCAAAATATTTGTGTTACGGATAAAAAAAGAACAACTTTCCTTTGTATCTTCCCATAGTAGCAACCGTTATCAAATTAGAAATAATACTCATAATAATACTATGCATTGTATTATAGTATTACAAGTAAGGCTAGTAAATTCTAAAGAAAAAACATGCAGTAATTTAGCAGTAACTCTCTGGGGGAGGCCTGTGTAGATCGGAAGGGTTAACCGATTTGACAATTGGTACTCTGGCACCTTCAGCTGCCCCGCCTTGGGAATTTTCTGTCCAGTGTTTTTATTTTTTATTTTTTTTATATCTCTGTGGGAGCTGTTGCTATGGGCTGCACAGCCACACAGACAGTGACACACAGACTCCATGCTCAGTCATTAGTGCTATGAATCCTAATTGTTTACCTCTCCCTCAAATCCGCCCACCTTATGGCACCCCCTCCGCTCACCCTGACAGGTAATCTCTACCTCTCCTTCATGGCACAGTTTAGGGCGTTTGCTCCGACACGCATGATAACTTTGCCCACAGTAACTGATGGGTGGTTTCCATGGCGAAGCGCCATCTGAAGGATGGTGTTAAACAGAGCTTTTGCTCCATGATTTCTCACCTGATGCGTCTGGCAGCAAAATAACAGTAACTATGAGAATTCATCACAAGGCTGTCGCACCTGAGTGAGTCACGGGCTACCTGCTCTCTCTCTAATGTGTATACCTATACATATTTCATAAACTCAGCACTCCACTGAATAATAATGAACTGTTGGACTGTCTCCATGCTGCTTGTGGTGTTGACTTTTTTTTATTTTTAAACTCCTCTTATTTTTAACTTCTTGTTTGCCTGACATGAGTACTTTTTATAAAGTGGGAAAAATATCAAGGACAATGTATCGAATATAACATAGTTTATTTAGTTTAATTTATTTGCACTGTATATAAATAGCTTATTGATGGCCTAAATTTAAATAAACATTGTTCCCAATATTACACAGTATAATGTAATATAATCTAATCTGATCTAAACTAATATAAATTGAATGGCAGTCAACGTCTTTAGATATTTCTATTTACAAAGCCAGATCGTATCACTAATCTGCATTTTAAGTACGGCGAACTTGCATTTTGCTTAATTAGTAAAAATATATGCGGAACACATGATAATCTGCTAAAATTGTATGTGTGATTTAAACTGGATGTTGTAAATTTTCACACAAGTTGTGCTGATATTTTTGGAGAACAGTAATAAAACCGATGGTCATGAGTCATGACAGCAAATACACACATACACACACACACACACACACACACACACACACACACACACACCCGGATGCATCAGACCCATTTCCTAAAGCACCTCTTGCAAGATAACCCCTACCACATTTTTGTTTATTTATTTTTTGAGTTTGTATGAATGAGTATTTGCTGGAACAGAGACCTCTTCATCTTAATTCCCTCCACTGGAGATTATGGATGCGACTGTTCTCTCATTATACGACTAAAAAGATAAAGTGGGCAATTATAATTCTGAGCAGCCCACAAGATGTTTGGATATTCACTGACATTCGTTTTAATGGCCCTGCTGACAGAGTTCTGCCAGTAGAATGCACTGTGTTATTGGCACCTGAACGTCTGCTACGTCAAAGTTTCTCCTCATATCTATTTTTTTCCAAATGAAACCATTATTTAACCCGGGAAGGTCATCTGAGGACTCAGAGTGGGTAGAGAGAGGGGGGTGATCAGGTGGCCAGATGCAGAGAGACAGTTTGAGAATCAGGCCATGATGCTGGTGGTTAAATCCCTAACAAACTCTTTTTAAAAAATGTCACGGAAGTTTGGACTTAATTTCTGTCGTTATGAGTCACAGGTCTTGCAATGAGCGATGAAGGTCTAAAGCACGAACAGCACATCATTTGATTTTAATAAAATTGCATTTAATGGACGTTCCATAGTACCTATATCAGTATAATCAAGGGTTTCTAATGTCTGTTCTAATTTGAACGTTTTCAGGTGGAATCGCACTAGCAACTTGTGAGTGAACTGTTACTGGTTGGTGTAAAGTAATATATTGTTGGCTCGCTACATGGCTAACTAGCAACTAGTTGAGCCCAAAAGCTCGCTAAAGAAGTAGGTAGTGATTTTTGTTATGTGTTGTGTTTGTCTGTAGTTTTATTCCAGTCAGCACTCATTTCACCTCAATGGCTCCTTGATCTTACTTTGTATTGTTACAAAATCTGTTTGTGTATTTTTTATTTTGTTTGTATGACAGTTAAAATGAGTCCAAGGAACAGTGCAATTGTGGCTTACGCCATGCATGTCAGTGGTGGAACTGTATGCTTTTGTCCCTTCGTCTCAGTTTCTAAAGATCTGTGGGTTCATTGGCCCAAATCTCCCCTGTCTTTTGTCAAAAGGACAATTGTTGAAAACAATCCAGAGAGATTGTTTGAGAGAGAGAGAGTGAGGGAGAGAGAGACAAGCTATTTGTTAAAAGGCTATTTTGATGGTAGGAAGTTTGACTGGATGAAGAGAGGTCAGCCAGTCTATGAAGCATAACACCACTGTCCTCATCTTTTTATAACATTTTTACATCGTAAAAGTCAAAGCGAGCTCTTTACTGTCCCTGCAACTTCAAAACTTCAAAATAAGAAGAAAAATTGAAAAAAAAAACCTAAATAGATTATCGTAAGGGTTCATTCAAATCATTATCAACATTCTCCAGGAAGTGCTGAATTACCTAAGTCTAAATCTTGATGAAAGCTAAGTGTTTATGAAGAAAAACATTAAAAAATTTTGTTCAAGTGTTTGGAAGTTGGGAAATTTGAGAATAGCTCTGGTCTTTCATTTAGCTTTTCATGGTGTTTTGTGTATGCGTGCGTGTGAGATTGTGCATGCGGCCCTTGAGATTGCTCCAGTCTGTCTCAATAAAAGCGGAGGTTGTGTGAAGGTCAGCCACATTCTTGTTATTGCCGTCTCTGACACACAACGTTTCCCGTCCTGCTCGTGGCTTTCAAGATATGTATTTTCATACCTGTGCTCATTACTACAAGCACGGTGAGAAACGGTAGCCCAAGAAAGATTTTTTTTTGTCCAGCAATACAACAAATGTCAATTTGAGTATTTTAAAGTTTTACATTTGTTCCACTACTATTCTGACGGCCTATGAATGATGGTTGACGTTAGCAAAGCGGCGTGTGAACGTGACGATCGAAGCGAGGTAATCAACATGCGTCTCACTCGCTGGCTCTCAGAAAGCAATATGGAAGACGTTGCTCTTCCTGGCAATAACAATGTTATGAAGTATTCAAACGCACTAGAGGCAGCTGTCCAAATAGCAAAGATTGTGTTAACCTTATCGCCCTGGACTGCTACATTCTGACGGTGGAAATTTGAAAACCAAAACTCATATTTCACAGGTGATGTGCATCTTTTAATGCCATTCCCTTGACCAAAGCCAGATAGACAAACATTAAAATAAACATATCCATCAAGTCTCTAAATTTCTCAGATCATCCAAAACCACCTTCAGTGTCATTCTTCTGAGGAAGAGAATAATGAAAGCCCATCTGTCTGACCTCAATAACTCGATAAACGTGCTTCTTTTCTCCAGAAGAGAATAAGCGTGGGGCTGCTGGGTGGTTAAGGCTTGGTTAAGGCACCACACCGCGGTGCATGAACGAGCCTCACGGCCTCCGATCCGATCCAGACTGTGGCAGTGCTGGCCGTAGCCGGTCGCTCTACAGGGCAACACACAATTGGCTTTTGTGACGCCCAGGCTATGAGAGAGTTCACTCGGATAGGAGTCCGTGTTCATCGCTATCTAGGGACCCCTGCTGATTTATCGGGCGCCCGTGGACTGCTGGCTAAAGCCATATGGGTGATTATGCGTACAATTATTAAATTACACGGATCGCCGAATATGGATGTAAATACCCTGAAATTAAAGCCAACAGTCTGCACTTTAACCTCATATTCATTATTGTATTTCAAATTCAATGTGCTGGAGTACAGAGCCAAAACAACAAAAGTTGTGTCACGGTCCCAATACTTTTGCATGTATGTACTCCTGCCTTATGACAGTGTAACTGTGTAAGAGATAAGCTCAGAGGTCATTATGTAACACCCTGTTAAAAAGCTCTACAGTAATGTTACTCTTACGGATAATGGTTTGTCTCTGTGTACCTGTCAGTATGTTGTCCATGTGTTGCGTGCTGCTCGGATAAATAATTATTATGTTGGGTGGTAGGTTCTTATCGGATCATTTGTTGCACGCATATATTTTTAGCGACCGGCTGCATCTTGATGCCGCCGGTTGTTCCAGTTGTTTCTCCATTCTTGTAGTGTGCAATTAATGCTTCTTGCCGCAATGACCTTGTGCTTTAATTTGCTCTCGATAAGAGTGCCTACCAAATAAATAAATAAATAAATAATTAGCCGTATAAATTTGCTTCTGCACAAGATAAGTTAATTAGTGTGGCAGTCCGGCATGTTCTCTTCTACATCGGTGATTAAAGTGCGAGGCAGCATGCTTGTTCTTGAGCAAATGTTTCCCTCCTTTATTTCCTAATATGGAGTGCCCAGTGGTACAATGAACATAGATCTGCAGCATCTCAGCCTTGTGAGGTGCTGTGTGTGTACCTGGAGAACAGCGTGAGGAGGTGCTGTGTGTGTACTTGGGGAACAGCGTGAGGAGGTGCTGTGTGTGTACTTGGGGAACAGCGTGAGGAGGTGCTGTGTGTGTACCTGGAGAACAGCGTGAGGAGGTGCTGTGTGTGTACCTGGAGAACAGCGAGAGGAGGTGCTGTGTGTGTACCTGGAGAACAGCGTGAGGAGGTGCTGTGTGTGTACTTGGGGAACAGCGTGAGGAGGTGCTGTGTGTGTACTTGGGGAACAGCGTGAGGAGGTGCTGTGTGTGTACCTGGAGAACAGCGAGAGGAGGTGCTGTGTGTGTACCTGGAGAACAGCGTGAGGAGGTGCTGTGTGTGTACTTGGGGAACAGCGTGAGGGGGTTCTGTGTGTGTACTGGGGAACAGTGTGAGGAGGTGCTGTGTGTGTACTGGGGAACAGTGTGAGGAGGTGTTTTGTGTGTTTACTTGAGGAACAGTGTGAGGAGGTGTTTTGTGTGTACTGGGGGACAGTGGTGTGAGGAGGTGCTTTGTGTGTACTGGGGGAGAGTGTGAGGAGGTGCTGTGTGTTTACTTGAGGAACAGTGTGAGAGGGTGCAGTGTGTAACTTGGTAACACTATATCACAGTCTGAGTGTGAGGTCAGTAAATCACAGTTCCCGCCCGAGCAGCGGTTTCTCTCTGCAGTTGAATTTGTGCATAAGAGCGGCCAGAATGAGAAACGGCCACAGGAATGAGGAGAAGCAGGGTGATGCATATAGGGGTGATGCATATATCTTCTCCTCCACAACCTCCTCCTGAGCAGGAAGTAGGAGAAGCGGGGTGATGCATATATCTTCTCCTCCACAACCTCCTCCTGGGTTTGGGGGTGTTTGTTTTTCAGAGGAGAGTCGGCTCTGCTGTGGGCTGCTGTTTGTGGAGTCAGGACCCCCCCCTCCACACACACACACACACACACACACACACACACACACACACACAAGGAAAGAGAAAAACTGCCCGAGCGAAACGTTTACATTACCTCCATATTTCATGCTTGTGGTACTCATCCGGAGGGCGTATCCATCATATCTGTCGGACCGTGTTGTATGTGTCAATAAGAAAGGCACAGAGGTAAAGAGTCAGAGAAAACTCGTTACTCTCATCCTGAGGGTATTTCATTTTCCACGGTCTGTTTGTCGCTGTCTGTCTCTCTGTCTGACTGCTTGCATCAGAGGTGCAGTATCAACATTTTACCACTAGGGGTGTAGCTTGAATTAAAGGAACGATGATCTGCGGTATCTTGCATTGATATGCCTTGCTTTACACCTGCTTGCTCTCCACCTGCCACAGGGTAGGTAAATAAGACTCTGTCATCAGAACTCATTCACAGAAAACACCGGCGCATGGAACACAAACTGATCCCATCAGCAAACATGGGCAGTGAACGAAAAATAAATATGTAATGTTGATGAAGGCTGCATTGCTGTGGCGAAATGCAGTTTCGATTGATTGTGCGTTGTGCGGCTTCACCTGTCTGCTGTCCACTTTGCCTGCCTGGCCCTCAGAAGGGACCCCCAATTTTGCTGGGCAAGCATTCTTATTGGCTGATTCTTCTGCCTTTTCTCTTAATAATTCTGTTGTGCTCTGCCCTGCCAGGCCCCACAGAAATGAGCTTCTGTCGGCTCTGCTCTGTCCATCATCGACTGACCTGGATTTCGGAAAAACCAAAACTCCTGTCACAACGGCTGAATGCTGGCTGGGCATGTCGGAAAAAGCAAGCGTTCCTCACGTGCTGTGATGTGTTCGGATTGATTCGGGGTTGGGGCATTTACCAACACGTTTAAGACCGTATGCATTTGCTCAAGGTAGCATTAACCAGACACGTTTTTTTTTCAGCACTCATTGTGCACTGGCGGTGTTTACAGAGGCTGCTTACGTTAAGCACCTTTTTTAAGGGGTCGAATCTCCCCTTCTGGTTTGCCTGGTCTTCAAACATTTTGCCCCAGAGCCACCTCCTCCCCCCAGTTTAATTTTGACCATGAGGCATCTCTTGGATCCGTGTGCTACTTCTAGATAGAAATGGGCTTGTGAAGGCACCATGCTCACCGTTCCTGAAGTCACTATTTTCTCTCTCTCTCTCTCTGTTTTTCTCCATCTCTGTTTTTCTCTCTCAGTCTCTCTCTCCCTCCCTTCCTCCCTCCCTTTTCATTTCATGACACAATTATGCTGTATCCCCGCTGTCCGGTGGAGATATAATTAGTAACTAATTAGCCACAGCTGCCGTGGAGGGTGTTCGGATTGCACCTAATTTTCCAGGTTTTCGAGGAAAAACATTTTAGTTTTTTGTTTTTTCTCCTTTTTTGAACGTCTTGTATTCTTTTCATGATAAGAGCTTTTCCTGTTTTAGGATCTGATTTGGTTTCAGGCCTGGGGTCTGCCTTTGGGGTAAAAACATGAGGCAAGCTGGGCGAGCGATGGTAAGCCTCTAAAAACACCCGTTTTCAGCATAAGCCTGCAGAACGTGAAAATGACGTTCGTCGCCTCCTCGTCTTGCTCGTGGATTATTGTAATCCTGCGATTATGAAAATTATAGCCGTTAAAATGCACTGCTGGTTCCGGTGAATCTGAGGTGGTTTGTCTCTGACAGGAGAAAGAGCCGAGCGCCCATGCTAATGACAGCCGCGCGCTCTAGGACGTTTGAGCGCTGTTTAGCATGAAGAACACCCCCCGCCAGTGTCCTTTAAAGGCCTGGAAAGATCCCCGCACTGTAATGAGGCCGTTTCCTCTACCTCTAAAACCGTACTGTGCTTCTCTTCACTCCTGCTGAAACGGAGGACAGTGATGGGCAGTCTTAATTCCATGTTGTCTGAGTTTAGAGCCGAGATGGGCGCTGCGAGGTGTTATTTTACGCAGCAGGTAATCTGGCAGGTTTAGAACACAGCGAGTACCAGTGGCTCTCGCTGCAAATTTTAGCCTCCATTGTTGTCTCATCAAATGAAGCCGTCACGCTCAGGCCAGGTCTCTTCCACATAAACCGTTTTCCATGCCAATCATGTGATTTTCTGGCTGCTTTGTGCCGAATGTTATTCCGAACGTTATTTTTTACATTTTACTTTGTGATTTATACTCTTACATTATGTACATTTGAAACAGAACTATGACATGTGTTGTGAGAGTTCACTGTGTGTGTGTGTGTGTGTGTGTGTGTGTGTGTGTGTGTGTGTGTGTGTGTGTGTGTGTGTGTGTGTGTGTGTGTGTGTGTGTGTCTGTCTGTCTGTCTGTCTGTCTGCTTGTGTGGGGTGGGGGTGGGGGGGCAGGAAACACCTGACAATACGAACATTTACACAATTAATTCTACAGTAGAAAATTACACTCGAACTTTTTAATGAAACATTAATTATTTTATGTTTTAGCTTGGTGCTGACTGCTGAAACAGATTAAGGCTATTAAATGTCGGCAACCACACACTTTATAAAACTGCCGATAATGCATTTTATTCAAATTTTCATCCAATATATTAAGCATACATGGGCTTTTGTATTAGTTAGATTTTTATTAATTTCTATTGGGCAAAGAAGCTCTCTTTTTTTCTCTATTGCCTGTGTTTATCTTGGTTCATGAGACTGCTACAGGGATCAACTGTCCAATTAGTATATTAATTATAAATGTGAGATATATCAATATGATGTTGCGATTAGTGTTCAATCCCAGTAAATGAGATGCATTTTCCCCGGGGTCTTGGTCTGGATTCGGGGTGACATTCCGCATTCACATCATGTTCCTATTTGAGTAAGGAGTCATCCTTTTCCTTCCTCTATGTTTAATAAAGCAGCAGGGATCAGTTTTCAAAATTAAAGAAGGCTAAAATGAAATAAAATGTCAGTGGAGCTTTGCCTCGTCAGGAATGCCTGATTTATGTGTGACCCCAGACAGCCTGCAGACCGTGTGTGCGTGTGCGTGTGCGTGTGCATGTGCGTGCATGCGTGCGTGCGCGCGGTGCTAATATGTATTACCATAGTGTCGTCCTGTTGCCAGCATGGCTTGATTATCTCTAATAAAACAGATTACACAACGTGTGGACAGCAGCTGAGGCTCCGATGATAAATGGGCATTAACCCTGTGAGCTCATATACTGCTCTGTGATGAGGGCACAGATAACTGTGAGTCACCCAAGCTGCTGCTGCTACAGTGTGCTTGAGCCTTCAACTCAATATAAACTAGGGATCTTACACCTTACCTCTCACGCACGTACACACACACACACACACACACACCTGACGCGGCACACACCTTATGCTTTATTGTGCGTGTGTGGAATTAGAAGCATTATAACATCGACATGTTTCGCCTGCTACTCATGAATCATATGAGCACACTGTGTGCGTGTGTTAGTGTGAGCGCGTGGGGCTGGTGTGCCGGTGTGTCTGTGCATGTTGAGTATGTGTGTGTGAGTGGGGGGGCGGTGGGGGGGGGGGTGCCTGTGGGCATGCGTGTTGAGTACATGTGTGTGTGTGTGTTTGCATGTGTTTCATGTTTGCTCATGGAATTAATTGATGGTGCATTGATAAGGAGAAAAGGTATTGCTCACTTAGCATTGCTGTTAAAGCAGCTATGATGATCAGGCAATCCATATGTGGGTTAGAAAAGAGACGGAGTCCTTGGGGACGACCTGCTTTTATCTCGCCTCACAACACAAGCGCATCACGATGGGTTTATACAGTTTGCAGTATAACACGCACACACACAAATACACACACTTACACTTACACACGCACACACACTTACACACACACGCGTTTGTTCTGTAGATCCCGATCTGGATGCATATTAATTTCCCTTTACTCTGTGGACATTACTGTTCAGGCTGCTTGTGTTCATTATTTCTTCCAGAAATCCCCCGTCAGTGCAAATTGAGGTTTATGTCTCTTTCCTTTTCCGCCATTTTGGCTCAAACCGCCTCCCTGTGGAGTCTGTCTGTGTTTCAGATATTCAGAGGCTTTTTTTCTCGTATCCTATTTGAGAGGAAAGTAAGCATTTAAAGTGACATTTAAAGTGTGTGGCCCAAAGAGACCATGTGGCCATTTTTTTGTTGTTGTTCCTTGCTTTTCGACTGGATCAGTGAGATTTTTAAGTTCTTTCAACGTTACTACCCAGGGAAACTTTGAGAAGTGCATCGCGACTCCAACAACCTCGGTCTGAAGTTTATGCTTCGTGTTGATCCTTTTAACGGTGAATGGCTGCATTGAGACAGCTCCTCTGGTCCTGAGACACCAGTCTGGGTGATGATTTCCCTGAAGCCTGCACTGGTATCTCAGCAGCGGCCTCTTGCTTTCATAAGAAGGCGGAAACTCTAAACCTTGTATAAAAAAAATTACCTTGTTCAAATCTCGGTGCGGCCGGCGAGGGACTGCGCGAAAAGCCAGTCAAAACCAGGAGCCGCCAAGATGGAGACTGCAGCCCAAACACGGAGTCACTGAGCGCTCTTTCAATGCCATCTAATCCCCTCCCCATTACCACACACGTATCACAATGCAGCACACCAGCGTATCTTCCCCAAACCCACCCCCCGAACCCCGACAGACGGATCGAGGGGGGATGCCGCTCTCGCTGACGTAACCGGGGCCTGTGGTCTGAGCGCTGTAATTAAACCTTTATCTGGGGACCTCTACACAAGTCCTGAAATGAGTGCTATTTCTGTCCCAACAGTGCAACACGATGCGCACCTTTTAAAACAGCGAGTGCCCTTTATATAGAACTCCTATATGTGGAGCAGGGAGTGAATTTAACGGGGCGTTCCTTCCGCACTCTTTCGCCTTTCTCTGTGGGAAAGCCACAACCACAGTCACGGAACGCGGAAACGCTCGAGCAGCAAGACGCTCTGCCAAGACGACAACCCGTTTCCTTGCGAACGTTTGTATTTTTAGCATCCGGCGGCTGTTGCGTTGGTTTTGAAGGCTCATAAGAATCATTACCGCTTTTTTTTGTGCGGTGCATAGTTTACCGGCACGATGCGGCGCGCACTGGCTCCGCATCCTACGCTGTGCCACCAAGCGAACCGCTAACTGCATGCCAGGAATAAGTGTGAGACGCTGAAAAATAAGTGAAGTTTGAGGGGCTTAAGGGAGCGACGGCATGCGACAGACCAGACGCTTCATAAGCGCTGTTGCCACCGGTTTCCTTCCATCCCAATGATACGAAGGGGTCCCAGCCAATGAGACGAAGGGGTCCCAGCCAATGAGACGAAGGGGTCCCAGCCAATGAGACGAAGGGGTCCCAGCCAATGAGACGAAGGGGTCCCAGCCAATGAGACGAAGGGGTCCCAGCCAATGAGACGAAGGGGTCCCAGCCAATGAGACGAAGGGGTCCCAGCCAATGAGACAAAGGGGTCCCAGCCAATGAGACGAAGGGGTCCCAGCCACAGCCACAGATGCCCCTGGCACTAGAGGAGTCTGGAGTGCGGGGCGTTGCATTCAGCCAGATAAAGTCTCCCGTTTTCCGCCATGAAATGCTCAAGGTCGCTGCGCTCGTCTGCTTGTGTTTGTTGTATTTGTGGGGGTGTGGGTGGTGGGCTTGGGGGGGAAAGGCTTTGTTTAATGTTCATTTAATTTGGTAAAAAACAAAGGTTTGAGATTAATGGGTTGTTATTCATTTATTCATGGAAAGGTAACGGTCAGTATCGAACCACGCTAATTAGATCACCGTGCCTCAGCTTAATGACCTCAGGAAGCATCAGAACAGAGCTCATTTTGATTCTGCCCGCTCCCCATGTCCTCCCTCTTCTTCCAGCTCGTCCTGGCAAAGATAGGATGGGGCTGTAGTGTTTAACTACATGTTTTGTAGTGTCTAACTGTAGTGTCTAACTCTATATTTTAATCTAGTATTGGCACAGTGTGTGTGTGTGTCCTACATGTCAGTAATATAACAATAACACAAGGGATCTGAAATACTGTTCTCTCATGGGTCCCTAAAATGGCCACTCTGTAGCTGACCTTTCACCCCAATAACACCCCTGATATCGCAAACCCTGCCATTTTTATACAGCCTTTTTTATTTTTATATATAAGCCTTTTTAATTTATGATGGGGGTCCCCTGGATGCTTTTGAACCTGGTTGGGGGTTCCTGGATCACAAAAGGTTGAAAGCCCTGTCTAATCCCATTGTATTTACTGCAAAAAGTATATTTAATGAGTCCACTCATCATAATATTACCACGGTTGTGTAAACAGTGCAAGGATTATTTCTATCTAAAATTGTCATCCATAATTTAAGCCCTATAAAACACATAATATACAATCAACTCTACTCATATTGACTCAAATAGAGTACATGTGGACCGTGTTTGACTCATATAAACTCTGTTTAGAGTTGATTTGATTCTGAAAATTTTACTATGTGGAAATATATAGAAAATATAATTTAAAGGGGATAATAGTTGTTTTTTTCTGACAATGCCCTAGTCTGGGAGCCCGCGCCATATTGTTTTTACGATGCCTGGTTCTAACAGCACTTTTCAGGCTCATGACTGTGAAGCTGGAGGGGCTGGGTAATTCAGTAATTTACATGAACGGTAGAGAAACTGAATAACAGAGCAGAGGCTCCATCTGTTCAGTGTGGCATGGAGCAGGTTTTTACTTTTACACACGTTTGAACTTCAAGTGGAATGGAAAATAGAATATATTGACTGGAATGGAAAGTGTTATATACCTGTTGTGTGTTTTAAAATATGGCATATTTTCACGGAATGCATCGGATGCTGGCACCTGCCTCTATACTGTACATTTATATGCAGAAATGGTGAAATTCTTTGATGATGGAGGAATTTTAAAATACAGTATTTTATTGCTTTTACGAAGCACACAATACAGACCATAAGGAGATTTGTGTGGTAATTTCTGTCCGAGCTCTGTGTGTGTGTGTGTGTGTGTGTGTGTGTGTGTGTGTGTGTGTGTGTGTGTGTGTGTGTGTGTGTGTGTGTGTGTGTGTGTGTGTTTGTGTGTGTGTGTTTTTGTGTGTTCCCTGACAATTAGCGGACACCATGTTTTTACACTCTCTTTGGGGTGGGTGGTGCTAAAATATGGCTGCAGAGTGTTGCCTGCCACGTGTTATTGTAAAACCTCTGGGTGCTGTGAAACTGCGCTGCCCTCTGACTTTTGACCCCCGCACCACTTCATGTTAGAACACTCTCCCTCTCTCCTCTGACCCCGCTGGGAATGTGCGTGCGTGAGAGCCACAGATCGCGGTGAAGGCTCCTGTACAAACCATCTGCCCTCGAGCCAATCTGAGCTCTGAATCCCCGCCTCTCCCCGTCTGTGGCTGAGCATCATGTGGCCACTCAACCCTACGGTCCATCGTAGCCACCCACTCACTGACCGCAACCACAGACACTTTTTCTTTTTTTCTTCTCCACTAAAGTAGCCTAACCTCATAAACTGGAATTCTTCTAACGCCCTCACAACTTCCTCTGAATGCCTTTGGGGGAGGGGCTGAGTTCCAGCTGTCCTTGAACATGTATATGCTTGTATTCTTTATTTATGAGAGAGGAATAGATTTATATATTTTTTTAAATGCAGTTTTAGACACGGTCGTGCCATCGTGGATTTGTAGGTGCGGCCTTGCGGTCCTCTTGCAGTTTCCCCTCCGCCGCCGCCAGGTGATTTCCCTCTTCACGGCTTGGCGGAGTGCTAGTCTTCTAGCTACTGCTCTGCTTTAATATTTAATAAAAACCATTTAAAGTGACATGTTGCTTCTATTTCTACCACATGAGGAAAAGCCTTGGAAACAGCCTGAACAACACAAAGCAGAAGCAGATGGAGATGCAAGGCTGTGCTGCGTTTTTTTATGTCTGTCCCTGTGCTGACTGCCTATGACTTATTCATATCTCAAACAAACTGATCTTACTCTCGTTAAAGATCATTTATACATATGCTGACAGCACAGCTGCTTGTGTTTTGCCTTTCATTACGGGAAATTGAACATTTTTACGCAGTCATTTCTACACGCTTGCTTTGTATAATGCATGAAAATGAGATTTGTGTTAGAGTAACTTAACCCCAGAATGAGGATAATTCTGTGTTCCAGGATATGGGTTGAACTTTTTGTTGGGTCTGAATTTTATTTTGTTAATTTTAACAATAAAATAATTTTGGCCACCAGGCTGCTTTCAAACAGGCAAGTGTCATTTCCTGAAGCTCAAGGCTGCAGAGAACACGGTCTGACTTGAATTTGTGTGACCCTTGGCAACAATAGATTAGATTACTCAATTACCAAAATGACTACGCCACTCTCTTTAAGGGTGAGAGACCCAGAGCTACTTGTAGTTTAGCTGTACTAAGTTAGATTCCCCACACAAGGCCTCCATTAAAGGAGGGAAAGGAACAGAGGCTTTTGTATCACAAAAGATAACAATTTATTGAGGCACACACACAACAATAAAACAACATCCAGACCCTACCAACGGGTCAGTGGAAAGCAAAGACAATAACAAAAGGGCATCAACGGGGTAATACGGGTAAGTAGGGGTTAGGCACTACACCCTGAGTCACATGCTATACCAGGGGCTATACACTGCACACTGGGTTATACACTGCACGCCAAACAATTGCACACTGGGTTATACACTGCATGCTTATGGCACACTGGGTTATACACTGCACGCTTATTGCACACTGGGTTAGGCACTGCACGCTTATTGCACACTGGGTTAGGCACTGCACGCTTATTGCACACTGGGTTAGGCACACGAAGGTGGGGGAGGGGGACACGGACAGGGGTTCCTATAAAACAATAAATAAAACAACTGTGTGGCCTGCACTAAACCTTATCTAGGCAACAGAGAGTACCAGCCAAACGCTACGCTTTTTCAGTGTTTTCTATCAGAGGAAAAACAGTGGCTGTGTGGCTGATCAGGTTTCCGGTGTATCAGCAGGTAAGTCTCCTAGATTCTGCTGTATCACCCAGTAAGTATGAAGTTTGGTTCACTCAGGTCTGCTGCATCACAGGTACATCTCACGTTCTTCTACACAGTTCACTGCCGATGACATGTGTCAATGCCTTAAATGTTTTTGGTAACAAAACACACGGCAAGGGTCACTCCCTAGGTTCTGCTATGAAGCTTGGTTCACTAGGGTCTGCTGCATCAACAGGTTACGTCTTCAGTTCTTTCACAAACAAAGTTCACCGTCAGCAACGTGTGTCCGTCAATCACTTCCTTACAAACGTGAAGTCCTGAAATCTCGCGGGATTCTACTCTCTTATACCCTCCTGCCATGATCTGTTCTAGGCTACAGGGTCCTAGTGTCCTACCTGTCACATACGCCCCCACATTGAAAGGTCACCGTCCCGGTGACATGACTTAACCTGACTAAATGGGGTCGTCGCACTAGCTCCATGGCCTGAATGTCACTTGCTGGGAGTGTACTGATGGGGGTAGGGTTGGTTGGGCCAAGGGCTGGGGTAAGTGGAATGGGTTCGAATGTTGACCTGCCGTGGTTCTGTTTGAACGCCTGACAACAACCTCATCTGGCTCCAGGGACTGCGGGGTGGCCACCGACCTTTCAGGGGTTTGAGGGTGATCCTCGACAGAAGGTCCTGAGTGGTCTTGGGTGAGCACTGTTGGATCATTTTCCACTTGCCCTGGATTCCGCTGATTTTGGGGGTGGGCCATTCGTTGGCTTGGTAGGGCCACGAAAGCTGACAACAGGCTGTCGTCACTGTCGTCATCCTTAGTTTCATCCCCGATGGAAGGGGCTTCGTCCACTATACTGAGTGGAGGGGGCACCGTCAGTGGTTCGGACACCGGGGCTCCTTGGGCAGTGATCGGCCTTAGTTCTGAGCGATGGATGCTCTTCTGCTGTCCTGGGTTATTCCGGGGCTGAATCTTGTACACTGTGCCTACGTTATCAAGGCATTCCACTGCACGCTTATTGCACACTGGGTTAGGCACACGAAGGTGGGGAAGGTGGGGGAGGGGGGGGACACGGACAGGGGTTCCTATAAAACAATAAATAAAACAACTGTGTGGCCTGCACTAAACCTTATCTAGGCAACAGAGAGTACCAGCCAAACGCTACGCTTTTTCAGTATTTTCTATCAGAGGAAAAACAGTGGCTGTGTGGCTGATCAGGTTTCCGGTGTATCAGCAGGTAAGTCTCCTAGATTCTGCTGTATCACCCAGTAAGTATGAAGTTTGGTTCACTCAGGTCTGCTGCATCACAGGTACATCTCACGTTCTTCTACACAGTTCACTGCCGATGACATGTGTCAATGCCTTAAATGCTTTTGGTAACAAAACACACGGCAAGGGTCACTCCCTAGGTTCTGCTATGAAGCTTGGTTCACTAGGGTCTGCTGCATCAACAGGTTACGTCTTCAGTTCTTTCACAAACAAAGTTCACCGTCAGCAACGTGTGTCCATCAATCACTTCCTTACACGTGAACACACGTGAAGTTCTGAAATCTCGCGGGATTCTACTCTCTTATACCCTCCTGCCATGATCTGTTCTAGGCTACAGGGTCCTAGTGTCCTACCTGTCACATTTGTAAAAATGAATAGCGCGTAATAATGCTGTTTTTTCATGTTTTTTCCCCCCCAGTTGAACACAAGTACAGCTGAGGTGAGCAATGAGTTTAGTAATGTAGTGCTATTGTCTTTAGTAATGTTTCGTGTTCATGAAAACACACAGACAACAGTTGTGTTGTGTTCTTATTCATACCTATTATTTATTTAACTGAAGTTCCCCTTGGGAAAAATAAAGTTATTCCATTGTATTATATACCCTTATCTGAGGCTTTATTTGCTCTTAACGTAATCAGTAGCACTTTCCAAAGATTACTGAAATGTGGAAGACATTAACAAAGTAAACTTAGATCATGCAAGCTATGAGCATACAGGTTTGCTGAAGGGTAATATATCAAGTTAATGTGATTTATTTGCTCTCCAAAAGCTTCATGGCCAGTCAGTAATTTCTTTGACAGTTGGGTGTCTTGTGTTAGTCATTGGCTGCATTGCCATCGAACCGCTTGGGTTACACAGCCCTTCTGAGCGCAAGGAGCCTTTCCACAGTCTGTCCTGATGTCTAAGTCACTGAAAGGCAGCGACTGACATGTTCGGTTTGGGATCTTGGCCAGCCTTCTTTGTGATGGCTCTTAAAGCTGCGCTCTAGTCTTCCCTTCCCAGCCGTGAGGCCGGCGCAAGCAATTAGTGGAGAGATTAAGTTCTCATGCTTTTTTTTGGCTCCAGCTCACGCAGTAGCAAAAGGAAAACTAACAGCAGAGTTGTCATGCTCAGGATTTAGACATTACTCTCACCTGAGCCTGGAAACTATGTTCATATCACCTGTTCTGTCTTATATTAATCTTGCTCAGTAAGTGAAGACAGAACAGGTGGTCAAGTAGATGCTTGCTGTAGTATTCTGACTGATAAACAGAAAGGAACGTACAAAATCAACAGCGCGCACAAGATACAAACCTATTATTGTGTGGACAGATTTAGCTGTTAAGATTGAGCCTACTGACAAAGGGAGCTTATCAACTTTTTAAGAAAAAAAGCCTCGTCGTAATAATTGACTATTTTAATGTTTTTTAAACTTTCGGGCCACACTTTGCCATAAACAGCTGAAAAACCATGTCGATTGAGTGGATGAGGTAGCATTTCTAACAGAGAGAAAATGCATCTCAGGAGTGGAGTCCGGTATACGAAACTGCTCCGGGGAGGAGTGTGTTCAGTGGAACCTCAACAATAGAGCATGCTCGGTGGAACCTCAGTATTACAGCATGCTTGGTGGAACCTCAAGAGTGGAACACACTCTGTGGAACCTCAGGATTACAGCACGCTTGGTGGAACCTCAGGAGTGGAACACACTCTGTGGAACCTCAGGATTTGAGCACACTCTGTGGAACCTCAGGATTTGAGCACACTTTGTGGAACCTCAGGATTTGAGCATGTACAGTGGAACCTCAGGATTTGAGCACACTTTGTGGAACCTCAGGATTTGAGCATGTATAGTGGAACCTCAGAATTTGAGCACGCTCAGTGGAATTTCAGGATTTGAGCATGTTCAGTGGGATGCTCTTTTGACGAGTGGGGCAAGCTATGCTCAGTTAACTCTTCGGATTTGAGCATGCTCAGTGGAATCTCAGGAGTGGAGCGTGTTCAGTGTGATGTACCCTTATTAATCACTGTCACTAACTCAGCAGAAGAGAATTAACAGCGCCCCTCCAGACGGGTGCCGGTGATGCATAGTTCGCCGTGTGCGGCTGTCACAGATACAAACACTGAGAAATAATGACCCTTGTCCATATTACATACACGGTCTTAAAGTGTCCCAGGGCATTCCGATTAAGTGCGAAATGAATAATTTATCTGCATAAATGTATCCCTAAATCATCTCTCCATATGTTCAGATACTTGGAAAACAAATAAACAAGCACAAACTCAAAACTCACTGTCATTGGAAGACTTATGGAGAAGTCCCCCACACGCAGGTGTGTAGAGAGATGAAGGTGAGTGTGTGCGTGCGTCTGTGTATGTGTGTGTACAGACAGGCGAGTGTGTGTGTGTAAAGATCCCTCCAGGCATTCTAAATATAGGCTTAATTTACTCTGAGATGCTATGAAGATTTGTGAACAGGGTGCAGCCGGGGGGCCCCCTGGGGCCACTGCCGCCTCCCCAAGACTCCTGGGTGTTGCAGAAATACAGAGACCCCCCAGCTGAGTTTGAAGTATTTCAAACTATTCATTGACCCAGGTCTGGTTGGGGAGGGGAATGTTAGTTTGGGGGCGGGTGGAGAAACTAGTCCCTCCAGCATTCAAATTTTTGTCTCCTGACTGATGATTCATACGAGTCAACTGCAGTCATACATTAGATATGACATCCCACCCCCCACCGCCACCACCACCACTGACCCCCCGGATCAGAAAACAGTCTATGCCGACTACTTTCTCAAACAAATTATTATTATTAGTAGTAGTAGTACAAGTAAAAGATGTGGGTTTTGCTATGCTGCATAAAATACCATGAGGTCATAAAATCACGATGCATAACATTCATCAGATGGTCTTTGAAGGACACTTATCACCGTAGAGTGCTGGCCTGTGTTACTGTACCAGAAGGCACACAGATCTGAGATCAGTGCTGACTCTGGAAAGGCTCAATCCTGTCACGATGACCTGTGTTACTGTACCGGAAGGCAGACAGATCTGAGATCAGTGCTGACTGTGGAAAGGCTCAATCCTGTAACGAATGCCTGTGTTACTGTATCGTGTGTGCGCCATTCCACTGCAGAACAGAAATGGCTCGGCTCATCGGATCTGGAGTGCCTGGTTTGCAGAATGTGTGTCTGTTCTGGGGACGATTCGCAACAGTCTCGGTGGAGGTAGCCGCATCCCCCGTCGGATTTCACTGGCCCTCTGGGTTATATGGGACAGTGTAGGATTTTGCTGGCCCTTGGTTATATGGGACAGTGTAGGATTTTGCTGGCCCTTGGGGTTATATGGGACAGTGTAGCACATCTGTTGGCGGTCACGACAGAGCGCACATGTCTGGAGGCGGCGGGTGAGACCTGACCAGGGTTATCTGCCTTACGCTACGCGCCCCGCTGGTGACCGTGGAGCCGCCACCGCAGCCACGTTTCCCTGGAGACTGGCTTGACTGACACATTCGGTGCGTCACCAGAGGCAACACGTCCTGCTCCTTCTACATTTGTGAGACACACAGTCAACAGCATTTGCCCTCTCTCACTCTCTTTCTGCTTCGGCGCTTCCACCAATAGGAGCACACCACTGTCAATGAGCTTGCTCTGTGATTGGATGGGGTGTCTCCCGGGACACCAATTTACATTCCCTTGAACTATGAGGACTTGTTTATATTTATATTCTGCAGTGTCTTCCCCAGTGACTACAATGTTGTTTTATATATATATATACACACACACATGCAGTAGTCTGAAATGTGATGTAAATTTCCAATGGAAAATTGCTGTTGTGTTCTTATAATGGACATTTCTGAACAGAAATAATAAAATAAATATTTTTTGCCAAAGTATTCCATTCTTTCTGCAAAAGGGCAGGTGTTATGAACAAATGAATTGTATCACATATAAATAATTTCAGGAATTTATAACCAGAGATTGTGGCTTTTGTTTTTCAATTTATTGTGCATTCCTGCTACCGGTATGTTGTTTTTCATTTTAGTCATTTTTAGTTATCGCCTTTACTTCTGCATTAAAAAATAATTTCAAATCGTGAACGTGGACAACAGCTTTAAGAGTTATGGCATTTTTGTGATATGGTTCTGTTTTTTTCCGGCAATGCGTTCACCAAGCAAGAGTTAATGTGTCTGTTCTGCCAGTGAGTATGAAAAGTGTACCAGTCCCAGTAAATGAAGACGCAATTCTCAAAGAAAAAGGACTATGTTGGCATTTGTCAAAGAGTAAATTATTATTTTTCTAGTCGATCACATGACCATGTGATCATGTGACCATCCACAGACCTAGAAACTGTGCTTCGCTTCCCTGTGAGCCCGGTGATTGATACGTTAAGGATTTTTCACCGCCGTCATGAATTCAGAACACACAAGGTACAGCAGACTTCCTGTGGTTTTTTCCCTGAACTTCCTGTTCGGTCTTCTTAATGTTTGATCAACCTGCCATGGCTTCTGCAGAAAGCGTTGTGGGAAGTCACACATTGTGTGAGAGTCGTTTAGAGCGTGCCATATGCTACCGTTTCTAGTTTGAACCTCCAGTGGGAGCAAGAGAGAGAGAGAGAAAAAATTGAGACCTTTTGTTTGAGAGGTGCATAAGAGGAAGAGCTGTTTCACACCCCTTTCCAGGATCCTCTCCTCTCTCCCCAGAATCCATTCCTGCTGCTAGTCGTACAAGATGGACCCGAGGCATGATGCTGGCAGTGGAGGGGGGTGTATTATTGTGTAGTATTTGGAGTGTTGTGTAGTATTGTGAGAGTGTCTGGCTGAGTTTCAAATTATATATTATTTTGGGCAATTTAATGACAATGATGTGCTGACAGCCTATCAGTGCTGAAGAGGTGGGTGTGCCAGTCTGGACTCTTGCTGCTGGCTTATCTCCGGCAGTTCTAGGGGAGTTCAATCCCAACCCCCCCCCCCCCCCCCAAATCCACCCCTGACTATGTCCCAGGCCCCGGACCACATCCCCAAAACAACCCTAAACCCCACCGATAAAGCCTTGTTTTATTATACCTATCCAGCTTTACCACCTGTCACACACCACACATTTTTGTGAGCCAGCCTCGCCCTGCTCGAACAATCTTACTGGCAACAACTAAAATGTACTATAAAGGTATCGCTGTTCTGTTCTTCCCAAAACATAATCTATAATATTATAAAGGTCAGTAGTATTTCGCACAAATTTACTCCCTTTTTCATACGTTGTCAGAGTCGTGACTATCTTGCTGCACTGAGATGCTCTTTAGGGAAAGAGGAGGAAGGGATAATGCTGGTGGAATAGGGATGCAGGGGACGGGAGGGGTTGTTACGGGTTACAGGGCTAAATTGGTTTGATCAGGACCATGATTGGCTGAGTCATGTAGACAGCCTCCACCCGCCCCCCCCTCTCCCTTGCCTTCCAGGACCAGTGCTGAGTAGCCTGTAAATTCTATTAACCCAGTAACTCAATCCCCCCCAATCCCCCAAAGACCCCCTGCAGCCCCCCCCCCCCCCCACACACCCAGCACATATTACAGTGCCTGCAGTGGAGCCTAACGTCTCCACCTCTTCTGCCTCCTTCACCACCTGCACGGAAATTAATGAACGCCTCTGTTTCTAATGACTAAGGCCAGCTTCCCAGGGCATCCAATTAAACCTAATTAAGGCCAAAAAAGTATGTATGTTATACACTGTGCTCTGCGCTGCACATTCCATTTGCCTCGTCTCCATGGCAGCGGTGGAAATGTTCAATGATTCAGGCTTTTTTCTTGGATGAGAGGGGGGGTGGTCTGTGTGTGTGTGTGTGTGTGTGTGTGCATATGTGTAGAGACTAGAGAGAGGGTGGTTGTATTTTGTCTTTGTGTGTTCACTGCGTATATAGAGTGCATCTGTGAACAGAGAGAGAAAGTGTGTTTGTGTGTGTGTGTGTGTGTGTGTGTGTGTGTGTGTGTGTGTGTATATATTATGAATTGTTGCTCCTGCCTCCACTTTCTAATCTCTAGTTATTTTGGAGCCCTTCAGAATGGACACTCATTTATTTTCGGGACATGAATGACACTGTGGCCACAATAGGCTTTCGACACACCTCCACGATCACACCTAAAAAGTCTAAAGAAAGACGAAGCTTCCTCAAGAGAGGATGAGCTCCATTTATTACATTTATTTTTTCTCCACTGTTTTTTTCTTTTTGTTTAGTTAGCAGCATAATGGCAGATGTGTTTCCTTCTCACGGGGCTGCGGCTCACACATGTTCCTCGTAATTGGAGCCACGCCTCTCCCGACTGCAGTCACCCCCCCCCTTCCTCTCCAGACTACAGTCACTCCGCCCCCCACTTCCTCTCCTGCTCTCTTTTAATAAAGGACCAATCAAGTTGATACATTTTTTCCTGTCCAAGATCCTGCCAAACAAGACACAAATATATGAAGGTATTAAACAAAAAAAAGAAAACAAAAGGCAGACTTGTTTTATCTGTTTTATTTGTCTGTATCACTCTGCTCCGCACTAGAATAAATTAAATAGAATAAAGGAGGGTAAAAATATATAATCTATTTTACATCTACACTGTTGTTATTTAAGAGTGTGAAATGTTGCGCGCCACCGGAAAAACACTCAGGCGAAACTTTACTTACGGACTATAATTGCGCTTGCATCCTTTGTGTGTCGGCTGCATCTTGTTATGGTGATGTCCGCTTAAGCCGGTACATACAGTACGTATCATACTGCTGTAATTATGTTCCTTCATGCACAAGAATAGTGGGCAGCCCGCCCTCTTTTCCTGTTTCTCTTGCTTTATTCAGACAGGGAGGCAGATGGAGAGGGGGTCGCAGCACAGCGAGAGCCGTGGTGGGGATCGAACCCCCAGCCGCAAGGCGGGTTTGTACGTGGCTCAAAAGTCGACCCCCCCTACGTCTCACGTCTCACCAGGATCATTATTTTTATCGTGATCACTGTATTTATTCATTTATTAATTAGGATACTTTTTACCTATAAACAACATGGGCGCTGAAGTTGCTGTAGTAATGGGTCCACATAAGAAGCAAACTGCTACTCAGTGGCAAAATGACAGCATACAAAAGTTATTTTTGGCATACATACAGAGGCAGCCCCTGAAGAGCGACATGCTTACCGCACTTCATATGAAGGCGCCAATGGAGCAAAAAAATATATTCAAAATGTGCTATAATAATATTCACATGGTGCCATGATCTGTAAGGGCAATATTATAACATGCATGACCTCTGCACTGCGCTCATAATGAGCTGTGTGAGTTTTCACTCCGGAGTGCTAATAATTTTCTGTTTTTCGTTCCCTCCCTCTCTCTCTCTGCCTGGCTGCCGTGTGACGGATGATGTAATGGTGTAGAAAGCGCGGTCATGTGACTGCCTCACAGCGCCAGTGTGGTTGTGAGTGATGGCCGTAGCCCTGCGTGTTTATGGGCTTCTGCTCGTATGATGGAACATTAACTCCGGGGTCTCCGTGAAAGCCCCGGCTGGTGGCGAGTGCACGGCGCTCAGAACGGCCCCGGGTATCAGCACGTGACCTCTGACCCCGGCCCCAACACACGCAGTGTATGACTTTACTGTGTCACGCCACCGGGCGCCCATGAAACATCTGGACCGCCGCGCAGTTAAAGGCCCGTTTGTTGTGTGTTGGGTCCACCAGCGCATGGCTTTCCTCTGAGAGCACTGAGCATTGAGACGTAAGCGATTTAAAACATTTCACACGAGAGATTCTGAGCTGCTGTTATTTAAATGCACGCTATTTTAACTGTCAGTTTATTATGGTAGCTTTGTGCCTTTACTGATTCAGTGTTACCACCAAAAGAAATGTAAAAAATGCAACGGCTGTATAGCTACAGTGTCATATATGAGTTACCCTTCTGTCCGTCTATAGTTAGATGACTGCACTGGAGCGTAGTCTAACCTGCTGGAGAGCTGCCTGGATAGTTTTTCATGCTTTCTCTCATTAAATAAGCATGCAGGTGTCTGTGTGCTTCGGGTCAGAGGGGGGAGGTGGGGGGTAAATTGCCACACACATACAGCTCCAAGCCTTCCTTCACACACCTTCACAGGTCACGCAAGCGCGCAACGCCCTCTGGGTCGTTTCCGTTTTCACGGAAACTCGCCATCGACCCCACAACCTTCCGATCGAATCGCACAACTTCAGCATCCCCTCTCCAAACGCAGGTCGCCCTCTATTTTCAGCTATTTTTGGCCACGGAGTAGAAGAGACATGCTTTCAAAACCTGCCGCTCTCTAAGCCTGCCGGTCTTTCTTTCTTTTCATTTTTAAATTCTTCTTTCAGTTCTTCACCACCTGTCATGTGGCAGTGAGACAAGGCCATTCTCTCACACCTCACATCTTCTGCATCCCTGTCTTTCTAGTCTGCCTTCAGTCAGTAGCTGGATGCGTGTGTTTGGGTGAGGGCTGGCTGACAGGTTCAGCCCGTAGGTTCCTGATTTCCCTCTGGCTGACTGAGACGGATATCCCCTGCTCCCGAGAGAAAGCTCAAGGCAGCTCGGACAGTCAGTTCGGGATAACCCCGGACAGATCAATTTGTTTTTTTTTTGGAGAGAGATAGTGAGGGGGAAGATGAAGATTGTGAGATGAAAAGACAGACTTGACGTGTTTCGCATTTATTTTATGTGAGGAATGCGTTTGCCTGGTTAATCTGTGCCTCTGCTGCTCTTGGGTTTGGTTTCAGTGTTTAAACCCTCTGTGGGAAGGTCATTATCCTTCTGATCAGGCCAGAGAAATGGAATGTAGACAATTGGCTTGAAAAGCTGAAGGTCTAAATTACAGTGTGATGTATTTGGCGAGGACAAGTAACGCGCAGGTCTGTCCTCACATCAGCCAAGACTAGCACAGAGCTGGAGACCATAAGTCTTCCATTGTGTGACCGGACTCTCCGTCTCCCAAGGGCAAAAACAGCCCTCAATGGCAAGGTCGCTCAGAATGCAGAGGTCATCTAGAGGTCATTCAACAAACCAAAGTAAAAATTTGATTTAAGAATGACTCAGTACGACACTTTATCTCGCATTAAGATTTATTTTCGTATTTCTGTGTTCCATTCCTAGTGGTCAAGTTAAATTCACAAATATGGCTCTGTGTAGAGTCTTCCTTGCTGTAGGTCATACAAAGTGATAAGTGGCTTGCGACACCGCCTGTGGAATTCTGGGAAGTGTTGGTCATGGATGTGTTTTGACACAGATGGCAGTTTTGTTTCTCACGCTGTCCACCTACCCCACCCCCCCACATACACCCCCAAGTGAATTTTCTGGATTTCACTGATTACTCCAGTCCCAGATGTTCTCTCCTCCACAGCATATCCCAGATTGCTCTTTGTTCTGCTCTTCCTTTTGGGTGCACAGGTTCCCGTTGTGTTTGATTAAGGCTGCCAGCCCATGGCAGAGGACACCTATAGGTCCGCACGGCGAAATTAACAGGGGGTGGGCGGGGGTCTGTAAAAAATTGGGGGGCACTGTTTGGCCCACGCCCCCACATTTTTCACCGCCGAGGATTACTTCAGCTAGTTGCCCTGGAGAGAGAGCAGGTGCCCTCCTCTCTCCTCCTCTCCCCTCCCCTCTCCTCCCCTCCTCTCCTCTCTTCCACCGTTAATTAAAATGCCCTTGCCTGTGTAGCCGCTCACCTCCTGGAGCCTCACTAGGGAAGGTGCTATCTGTATACAACACACACACCCACTGCTCTCTCAGCAGGTAGCACTGACGGGAAAATATAAAAGGCAAAAAGATCATAAATTTCGAAAATGGAGTTCATAACGCGAGTATGGGAGGCAGTTCTTTTCTGAATATTGCCGCGGTTTGGCCGTGGTTGTAAAGGTCGGTATGGACACAAGGGGTCCAAGTGGCACTTTATTGCCCACTCGCACCTGACACGCCCAGATAATGACCGGAATAGGAAAGGGCTGTGTTTAGAATATGATTTATGGAGCTCACCATCGCAGCAAAAAATAATATGGGCACAATGTATCGTGTGGACAACAAACTGTGTCATGTGGCCATGCCCTGAGGCTGCTGGGATAGTATTCTGCTCGCCCATGGAGAGTGATTTCATGCTAAGATGCCGCTTAGATTGGTGCTTGCACGTCGAAACCTCCTGGTTAAACAATGGCAAAATAACTGACTTTTTGGTGAGAGTTTGGACAGGCGATCAGGCAGGCTTATTTATTCACTCGATTTTAGACAGGGAGATTCTTGATGCTGGTTGCTGTAATGTACTCCAACATGCCAAAGCCAGAGGCCTGTCCCCAAACATGGCCGTGAAGGGAAGCTTTCAAACCCCCTCTGTCTGCACCCTCCTTCCAAAATCCAGGCCCCCTCCATCACCAGCCCCCCACCCCCCCCCCTTAGCTCAGGCCCGTTTGGCCCACTGGAAGGTTGCAGTGCCGCTGTGATTGGCTCAGAATGGTGGCGAGTGTTTATGAGTGACGAGCAATGGCAGAGACTCAGGGAAGGCATTTCACTCAGACTCAAATTAGGCGTTTTACATGCGGTAATCATCTGCTATTGAAACCACTTCTATTACCCACAACCCCCCCATCCCCCCTCCTCCCATAACCCTGTGGCTGTTCCGCAGTGAGTTAATGCAGCTATGCAGTTAAACTGGGAGATGGCATGCAGGGCAAAACCACGTTTTGGTGCTCCATGCCGGAGGATTAGCCATACGATGTTAATATTTGTATTACGGTATACTGCTAGCACAATGGCGGTATCGCACAGGGGCAGAGCCTGAAACTAGATGTCATTGAAAGTGATTTATTTATTTATGCGCCCCCCTCCACCCACCCATCTGTCCATCTGTCACTATTGGTGACGGCTATCGCTCACGGGAGACTGAAAGGACGGTTCATTCCTTTTGCCTTTGATGGCCGTCTGAAGCACCGTGGCTCGGATGAATGATGGGGAGAGTGCTTTCAATGAGGAGAATGGCTAATGTCCTGGTCTCGCTGGGAGCCGCCCCACGCACCGGTGCCCAGCGGAAAGGAAAAGTTGTACTGGAAGAGGAGTGTCATTTTTCCGCGTTTCGTATTTTGCTCCATGTATTTGCGTGACAGTATTTGCGTCACGCTTTAGCGGAAAACGCCGCGACCATTTCCTTCCTCACATCAGGTGCGGGGATTAGTGTTGAGTTGCCGGGGGAAAACCCACTGGTTGCTTCACTTTTTCTCAGAACGGGAGACAGTCAACTCCTGTGCTTTCCAAAGAAAAAATGCACTGTTTTGTCTGATGAAAAAACAGTGCAAATTTGCGTGGTCATTCAGGGGACAGGGGAGAAGCTTTGAATGTCCATTAAAGGCACAAGCCCCACCCTGCAAACATGCTGATAGGCTACACTGCCCTTCCACATGCTGATAGGCTACACTGCCCTCCCACATGCTGATAGGCTACACTGCCCTCCCACATGCTGATAGGCTACACTGCCATCCCACATGCTGATAGGCTACACTGCCCTTCCACCTGCTGATAGGCTACACTGCCCTCCCACATGCTGATAGGCTACACTGCCCTCCCACATGCTGATAGGCTACACTGCCCTCCCACATGCTGATAGGCTACACTGCCCTCCCACATGCTGATAGGCTACACTGCCCTCCCACATGCTGATAGGCTACACTGCCCTCCCACATGCTGGTAGGCTACATTGCCCTCCCACATGCTGGTAGGCTACATTGCCCTTCCATCCTTGGTTCAAAGTGCAGAAAACAGAGGTGCCTTTTCTGCAAAAGTGTGAAGTCTTATTGGCCAAAGTCCACAAGCTACATGAATGTAGAGGCTGTCCATTGGGCTATAAAACCAAAGCTACATAAAGCGCCACTGAGCGCTGAACCCCAAAGGCAAGACTCAGATCTCAGACAATGGAGAATTAATCTTATGCACAATGATTTATAAACAGAAACCATCTGAATGCCAATGTTGACATAAATGGATGTGGGCAAAGAAACAATAAGAATAATCTGGATAAGCGCGCCTGCCGAGCGACCTAATATAATGAATTGCAACAAATAAACTAAAGAAGAAAGTCCATACCACCCTGCTGTGCTATCAGACATCAGTCCCAGGGTCTACCCTTCCTGACCAATGGAAACTCAAAAATAATAAATTAAAACTACATTTACATTTAAATAATTTGGCATACACACTTATTCAGAGTGACTCACAAGTGCTTTGAACATTAGTGTGAAGTTCAAATCTGAACACCCCCCCATCACTGAAGGGGGCAGTTACATCCTCAGTTCTAAATCAAAGTGCCCAGGTTGCTCTTTGTGTCAGTGCAGGACGATTCCCACAGGTGTGGGATCCTAATCGTGAAGATGGTTGACAGGCTGGGAGAGAGGAGAATACACTCCTCCTGGAGAACGACATTAGCCCCGATAAAATGACTGGAATCTTACGATGTGTTTCCATTATGCACAAGAGCAACAGAAGTCATGGAGTGCGGACACTGCTATGTGAGGGGTAGAAATAACAAAGACGCAGTATGCACACTCGTTATGCACAGTCCTTATGCACACTCATTATGCACAGTCCTTATGCACACTCATTATGCACAGTCCTTATGCACACTCATTATGCACAGTCCTTATGCACACTCATTATGCACAGTCCTTATGCACACTCATTATACACAGTCCTTATGCACACTCGTTATGCACACTTTTCATGCACACTTGTTATGCACAGTATGCACACTCGTTATGCACACTTCTTATGCACACTCGTTATGCACAGTCCTTATGCACACTCATTATACACAGTCCTTATGCACACTCATTATACACAGTCCTTATGCACATGGCTCTAACAAACTAATACTGACTCTGCTGATGTATAATTCCTTACTTTGTTTATAAATATTGTAGTTGGCAACTCCATTCTATTGTGTATACAGGGTTTTGCTTACAGCTGTCATTTATGATATTGTCAATACATTCAGCTCATGTTTCATAACATGTACATGATTTTCTGAATTAATCGACAGGAAAAGTTGATATGAAATCCAGAAACATATATTGCTCACCCCTGTTATAAATGCTGTTCCTAAAATCAAAGGAGCAATTTTCTTATTTAAAATAAAAACACTAACTTAAATTACGTTTACAATTACATACAAACAACTCCTACTATATGATCAACAACCTAAAAAGTACAGCTGTCATATATTGTGTAAGCATGGCTTAAATTAAATGCAAAATAGCTAAAGTTGTGCTTTCCATTTCCAAGAACTGCTCTTTTTGCATATTGCCTTATTACCGAGTATGTGTTTTCATTTGCCGTGGGTCATGTTTTACCATGTGTCATTAACGCACTTACTGTCAGAGCCCTGTCTAAACCAGGGGCGTCAAACTCCGTTCCTGGATGGCCGCAGGGTCTGTTGCTTGTTGGTGTGTTTCAGCACAAGTGATTCATTTAAGCCATTGATTGGCTAAAGAGCCTACACACCTTATTCTCAAGGCCTTAACTGTTTGCTGATTGAAAGGAAACCACAGGTACCTGCAGACACTGCGGCCATCCAGAAATGGAGTTTGACACCCCTGATCTAAACCAATCGGAAGGCTTTGTTATCTGCCACTGGGACTTATGGGAAGACATACTTTGACCTGTAGTGCCCTCCACAATTATTGGCACCCCTGGTAAAGATGAGTAAAAAGGGTTCTAAAAAAATTCACCATTTGGTGAATTAGCTTAATCTCACACTGAAAAAAAGAAAAAAATCCAACCTTTAATTTAAGTAAATTTATTTTGAGAAAAGAAAATCCCTCATCAAGAAATAATTATTTGTAACAAAACTAGGTGTGCCATAATTATGGCCACCCCTGCATTTAATACTTTGTACAACCTCCCTTTGCCAATAAAACAGCACTGAGTCTTCTCCCATAACATCTAATAAGGTTGGAGAATACAGAGCAAGGAATTTGAGACCATTCCTCTTTACAGAATCTCTCCAGATCATCCAGAGTCCTAGGTACTCTCTTGTGCACTTTTCTCTTCAGCTCAGCCCACAGGTTTTCGATGGGGTTTAGGTTAGGGGACTGAGATGGCCATGGCAGAAGCTTGATTTTGTGTTCAGTTAACCATTTTTGTGTTGATTTGGACGTATGTTTTGGATCATTGTCCTGCTGGAAGATCCAACGACAACCCAGTTTTAGTTTTCTGGCAGAGGCAGCCAGATTCAGATTAAAAGTTTTCTGGTATTTCATGGAGTTCATGATGCCATGTAACCTAACAAGGGCCTTTGGAGGAAAAACAGCCCAGCAACATTACGGAACCTCCACCATACTTAACAGTGGGGATCAGGTTATTTTCGGTATAGCCATCCTTCTTTTTACGTCAAACCCACTTTGAGTGTTGGTTGCCGAAAAGCTAAATTTTTGTTTCATCTGATCATAGAACACGGTTCCAGTCAAAGTTCCAGTAGCATTTAGCAAACTCCAGGTGCTTACGTTTGTGGTGAAATGACAGGAAAGGCTTTTTTCTGGCTTGCCTTCCAAATAATTTGTTGGCATGGAGGTGATGTCTAATGGTAGTTTTGGAGACTTGATGACCCCAAGATGCTACTTTCCTCTGTAATTCTCTAACAGTGATCCTTGGGGATTTCTTTTGCCTGTCTTACAAGTGCCTTGAACATAAATGGTAAATGGACTGCACTTATATAGCGCCTTTATCCAAAGCGCTTTACAATGGCCTCTCACTCACCCGTTCACACACACATTCACACACCAATGGCGGCAGCCACCATGCAAGGCGCTAGCCTGCTCATTGGGAGCAATTTGGGGTTCAGTGTCTTGCCCAAGGACACTTCGACATGTGGACAGAAGGAGCCGGGGATCGAACCGCCAACCCTGTGATCAGCGGACAACCCGCTCTACCTACCAACCGCCCCAATGCCCTGCAGTAGTGTGGATGTGCCCTACAGTAGTGTGGATGTGCCCTGCAGTAGTGTGGATGTGCCCTGCAGTAGTGTGGATGTGCCCTGCAGCAGTGTGGATGTGCTCTTCAGTAGTTTCATGTGCCCTGCAGTTCAGATTGTATCCTGGCTGTATCAGTGCATAATTGACCATAGTGCCACTTGGGGAGGCAGGGCGGCATTACATGCATCACAGTAACTGTGCAGCTCAATATGTTTCAGAGGATGTACTTTGTGCTAGTCTGCGCCCTCCCGAATTCAGACGACCACACCCAGTTGGGTTTCGGGAATATTAAACTAGACAGGATTCTTCTAATGATTTTTGAAAAAAAGGGTTCATATTTCAGAATTAGCAAAACCCAAATGTGTCACATTGGGATGAATCACATCTGACAAAATAATCATCCGGAAACAGATGATGACAAGCTTGGAAAGCTGAATATGTAATATGAAAATCTGTGCTACAGAGTGTAGTAGTAAATATTCACATGCATGTTTTATGTATTATGCGCCTGCTAACTTATGTTGTCTTCAGTCTACAGCAGACAATCCAAAGGTCATTCATTTACACCTTATACAAGTCAAAATGTTGCAAGTACATTAATAGCTGCTGTTAATATAATTTCTGTTTTCGATGTAATTTTTATATCTCAACCCCTGCGATTAATCAAGGTTCAGTCCTGACCTAAGACAAAGGCATATGCCTTTCATAATGGGCAATCTCACTGTTGCTTAAGACGTAGCATGATAGCATCCACTGGATTTGTGGCTTGAAAGGTGTTTGCTTATGTGTATGTGTGTGGGGTGGGTGTGGGGGTGCAGGGGAGATAAGGGGGTGCAGGGGAGAATAGCATGTTATGGTAAAATATCCCACTCCCTCCTCCCTCCCCTGTTTAAGTAAACCATGTGAAGCAGTGAGGGAGTAAATGAGAGAAGGGTTCTGGTTCCGGTCTCCGGGGACGACCCACACCAGGGTTCTGGTTACGGTCTCCGGGGACGACCCACACCAGGGTTCTGGTTACGGTCTCCGGGGCTGACCCACGTCAGGGTTCTGGTTCCGGTTTCCGGGGCTGACCCACATCAGGGTTCTGGTTCCGGTCTCCGGGGACGACCCATGTCAGGGTTCTGGTTCCGGTCTCCGGGGACGACCCATGTCAGGGTTCTGGTTCCGGTGTCTGGGGCCTCATGCTAGGGTTCTTTTCTGGTTTGTCTCTTGGTCAGTTAGTTATGCGATGCAGTGATCCATGGAGTGGAAGTGGAGCCTTGCGGATCAGAATCCTGGATAATTGTCACACCCCAACATCCCAACATCAGACCAGATAATAAACCAAATCACAAGCGTAACAGGCCTTATGCTTTTCTGTATGCCTATCATGCAAAAAAATATATTTAAAAAAACATTAAATAATTGCTCTAAATGATATACTCTTTAATTTGTGAGCAGATTTTTCAGTTAGCAAACTTCTAACCAGCTTATAACCACATTAAATTAAAAACAATGTAAAGATATCTTTGTTTCACTGGGTGAGTATGTGTCTTCAGTAAATTACTGAAAAAACTGTATTCAGTCATTTGCCTAGGTGGATTTGTTGTAGTTATAAAAAAATTTTAAAAGGCAACCTGCTAGTACATTTTTTCGATATTTTAGCTTTCTGGCAGGATTTGTTCACACCATTGGCAGCAGTGGCAGCTGCCAAAAAGCAGCACCGTCCTTCATACAGTAAATGACCTTGAAAATGGAAAGCCCACTTGGGCGTGGATTGATTCAACATTTGTCCTTGGCTTCTACTGAGAAATAAATGAGAATGTTGGTTTTTACCTTCCCCGTCACAGTTTGGCAAGTTACTTTTGGTGATCACTGGCGTTTCTAAAGTGTGTTTTGTGAAGCGAAAAGTGAGCGCTCGTATTTTTTATTTTTTTATATTAAAGTTAAGGACGAACTTTGATTGGATGGAGGCCGTAATCTCTGCACACGTGTGTACAGCAGTATAGTGGTGCAGCGAGCACTGCCAGGCTCACCGGAGTGGGCCAATGCGTTTAACAGATGCTCCACAAAGGTGCACAAATTAGGGAGATCACTGGGGCTCTGGATGTGTTCCTGCTCACGGAACCTGGACATTTTTTCCAGACAGACTGTGTGTGGTGGGGGTGTCATCTGGTGGTGGGCAGGCAGGACTGGAGGAGTGATTTCTCTCCTAAAATTGCACTGTTAAAATGCTCACACTACCCATCCCCCCTCCCCCTCCACCTCTCTCTGAGTCTCTGTTTTTTGTGGATATCTCTGGTCTTCTGGTGATGTGATTCCACCTCAGCAGTAACGGCATAAATAATTTTCCACGCCGACAGTCCCAAATCCAGCTCCTCCTCCACAGCGCAGGTGTGCCGACGGGCTCAGCGGGATGAGCCCAGCCACCGAGACACTGGCGAATCCTGCCAAGAAAACAAGGGAATTGTTGGGGGGGAGGACGGGAGGCTGAGTTATTTAGCACATGTTCTGTTCTGGCTTTCCGGGCGGCAGGGGATCCGTCCACTCTTAGCTCCCGGTGAAACCGCGACAGAAAGAAAAACGGCGCTTCTGTTTTGGTGCGGCAATATAAAAATGTGTGTGTGTGTGTGTGTGTGTTTCTGTTTAGGTAATTGCATTATTTCTTTGGTTGGGTTGTTTGTTTTTGTTTCGCAAAGCTGGAAGTTAACAATGGGAACTCTCTCGGCATATGCTAACGTCAACCTCTGCTGCGCGTTGAAACATTACTGCAGACGCAAATGCTGCTTACCATGAAAAGTAGTCCCAGAGAAACGCAGGTCATGCGCTGTTGCATCAGGCAGACAAATGCATGCCTGGAATCTTTTTTTTTTCTTTTCTTTTTTTTTTTTTGGTGGGGGTGGAGTATTTGCGGTGGGGGGGGTCGCTGAGGGGGCCTGGCAGGGCTGTGGAGATGCAGACGAGGTGACAGCGTAGACCCCCCCTTCTCAGCATCTGTCAAACAACAGGACATTTTCTTGGCTTTTACAGCAGGCAGACAGATTGTTGTTGCTCCTTTGTGCTGAAAACCAACTGGAAAGAAAAAAAAACGAGAAAAAAAAAAGATAACTACAGGAGAGGAAAGACCAGATGGCTGTCATAAGGAAAATAAATTCATTGCAGCGCTGGAGAAGGTTTGGAGTGGAGCGGAGCATGCATGGGGGCTGGGCAGGTCGTGGGGGGGCGGGGGGTATCCAGTCACCATTTGGCCATGGTAGAAGGTGGCCCCACTGTTTGTGAAGAGACTGCCTGGTGGTTCAGAGGACAGGAGGGGGCCAGAGGTCAGTACTTGAGGCCCAGGCTTCACCACAGGAGCTTTCCGTAGGCCTCAGCTGTGGAGAGCTGACCTCCCCTGGCCTTCCCTGGCGGCCTCTCATGCCTCCAGACCCTCATTGCGCATTCACATCTGCGCTTTCAGGAAGGGAGAAGCCCACGCAGCCCCGCCGGATCCGTCCACAGGGCCACAACACAAACGCTAAAATAGTTTTTTTTTTCTGTGGCTTAAGTAGATTTAATATATAATGTAGTCCTCATTTATAGTGCACTTTTATGCAAGGAAAGAAGCAGCTGAAAGCACTTCACGGTGTCAATAAAAAGACAATGCATTATAAAAACAAGGATAAACTTCATAGAAATAAATAAGAGATAGATATAATAACCAGAGAAAGAGGGTAGCAAGTAAATATTTAGCTGAGACTTAAAACTGGTAACAAGGCAACACAGCCTCTTATTTGTTGGTAAACATTCAACATAATTTAGGCGCATACACTAACGTGTATAAGACTGTTGCACCACTTTGTATATAATTCACCTCCTATAAGTCTGTCTGTCGTCTGTGACTGCAGGTGAAAGTGAGCATACGCTGTCTGTGCAGTCAAGCCAACTTTCCATTGTATTCATTTATTCCCCTCCTGCACATGCTCACCTTTCCAGATTTTTCCAGAAAAGCTGGGACTTCCGCCTGTTTCTCCCCGAGACGTACAGTACCTGCTGATATTGAAACTTCCTCACACAAATAACACGATGCAATACAAAATGGGGTTTGTGTGTAACGCATTGTAGCATCAGTACAGTGGTTCATGCTGTTCAAACAAATATCAACAGCAACCAGTACAGCCGGAGGTAACATGAGATGCTCTTAATGTCAGATGATATTTCACTGGAGCAGCCGCTAGGCCGTGATTATAATAACATTCACACCGTTGATTTGTTGCTTGTTTTACCGCTGGGTCTTGTCCCTGATGTGTCTCTTGCAGATGTTAATATTTCATATTTATAAATAGGTTAATATGTCCCAGACTGCTCTGGAATAATCCGAAAAGGTTCTTGGCACGATTTCCATCTCTGTTTACGGTAAAGCAGTTATGGGTTTCTCTGTCCCCTATAACTCCGTGGGCTTAAGCGAAAAAAAATACACCTTGAACTTTGACATGTGATAAGAAAAGAAGCACTTCACTTATTTTAGGCCTCAATAGCTGGATCATTAATTCAACAAGCATTCACCAGATGGTTGGTGTGGTGAGCGTTCTGGCACCAAACGGTTGCCGTGCAACACCCAAGAGGGTGCTCCACATTGGCAGTGGTTTAGGTGTCTATCCCCCATTGACTGTAAAGTAATATAATTCAAAGCCTTATGATTTTAGAGGGGAATGTCCATGTGCACCATTAGGGGGCTGGTGTTGTCCAAGTGTACGAGCAAGAAGATGGACATCTCGGTCACACTGAAGACAAAGTCTGTCTCAGAAAGGCTTTATATAGCATATATAAAGGCCTCATAAACATGATATAATGGCTTCACAAATAAGCAAATGTCATGCTTCATGCAGGGTGGCACAACTTCTTATGCAACATGTTATGCCAAATGTGATGACCAACAATGTCTAATGGCTGAACATAAAGGGTTACATAAAACATTATTTTTTATTTTTTATTTAGGATGCTCGGCTAACTGTGAGAGTAAATGTTGCATTTGGCATAAGGTGTTATGTCACCCTTTATGAAGTATTACATTGGTTTACACATTAAGAAGCCATTATTTCATGTTATGAAGGCATTATATATGCTATATAAAGCCTTTATGAGAAACACTTAATTTAAAGTGTGATCTCCCCTTAGTTCTCTATGAGAAAGAGGAGTTTGTATATGGGTCTCGAGCTGGCATGTATGTGTGTGTGTGTGTGTGTGTGTATGTGTGTGTGTGTGTGTGTGTATGTGTGTGTGTGTTTGTGTGTGTGTGTATGTGTGTGTGTGTGTGTGTGTGTGTGTGTGTGTGTGTGTGTGTGTGTATGTGTGTGTGTGTGTGTGTGTGTGTGTGTGTGTGTGTGTGTGTGTGTGTGTGTGTGTATGTGTATGTGTAGGACACTGAGGACAGCAGTAGCAGAAATGAGTCTGTGCTATATAGACAAGTGCCTCATAAAATGTAATAACAACTCCAAGGATTGTCCATTCATGCGAGTGCTGGCTTTTGCTTATTTTTTTCATTTATTATATTGATGCCTTTTAATCTCATCATCTGTATAAATTACAATCAGAAAATATAAACAGGGATTTAGTGCCCAAAAATAGAGGTTGGTTGGTTGGTTGGTTGGTTGGATTAGTGAGTGACTGTGGGGGTCTATGATTGCTTCCTCTTGTGCAAAATCACACACGGCAGGCTGAGATGCACACGCCCTTCTGTCTGAAATGGGGTGAGAATTCACACTAGAACATTGCAGGTGTTTTATTGTATTTATTTTCATGTTCTTTTTTTATACCGGCTTCATGTGAATGGTGGCCTATTTACAGTACTTCAACAGCAAAGGTGACTAACATTTTCACATGAAAAAACTAATTTCAGTGCAAAATGTCATTGTTTTAAACGTAAATGAAAGCGTAGGAAAGTGTAGACAGACATTAGTCTGCTGGGGAACACAATCATTATTATTCCTTTATGAGACAATGACTTTCATTGTGGAAAGGAACAAGATCTACTGAAGAAAAATAAGCAAGTCAATAAAAGTATGAAAAACATTTCTGTTTTATCTTATCAAACATTTAAAAAAAAGATTTTCCTTCTGCTTCAAAATAATACATTTTGAAAATACACATAATGTGTACTGAATTTTCTTTTGCGAAAATATGATTATTCTACTCCTGTCAAACTACATCTTCTCTTGAGGTTTTGCAGCTAGATATATGTACGGAAATGAAACCCCAAGGGATTAAACACACTGCACCTCATGTGCAGCGCACACACAATCGTATACGCTGGCTGGTCAAAATAAAAGTCGCACACTCTAATATTTCGTTGGACTGCCTTTAGCTTTGATTACGGCACGCATTCGTCATGGCATTGTTTCGACAACCTTATGCAACGTCACAAGATTTATTTCCGTCCAGAATTGCATTCATTTTTGGCCGAGATTGACGACGGGAAAGTCGAACCACTCCGTAAAGTCTTCTTCAGCACATCCCAAAGACATTACATTACATTACATTACATTATAGACATTTAGCAGACGCTCTTATCCAGAGCGACGTACATAGTGCATTTTCAAACTAGGAACAAGAGCGTTAAAAACAACCCTAAAAAGGCAAATACGAATCTAAGTACTTGGCGCAGTCAGTATGATTGGGGGTTTTTTTTTGGGGGGGGGGGGGGGGGTAATTACACAACATTAATAACAATAGTCACAGGGAGGTAGGGAGGGGTGGAGAGAGGTGCAGCTTGAAGAGGTGAGTCTTCAATCTGCGCTTGAAGGCGGTCAGACTTTCTGTTGTTCTGACCTCCATGGGGAGCTCATTCCACCACCGTGGGGCCAGGACAGACAGACGTCGAGACCGGGTGCTAGTATGAAGGGGGGGGGGGGGGGGTACCAGTCGTCCTGAGGAGGCGGAACGCAGGGATCTGGCAGGTGTGTAGGGTCTGATTAGTTTTTGGAGGTATGGAGGGGCAGATCCTCGGACTGCCTGGAAGGCGAGCACCAATGTTTTGAATTTGATGCGAGCCATCACCGGTAGCCAGTGGAGGTCAATGAGCAGGGGGGTGACATGGGAGTGTCAGGGAAGGTTGAAGACCAGGCGCGCTGCTGCGTTCTGGATAAGCTGAAGGGGTCTAATGGCCGATGCTGGCAGGCCAGCCAGGAGAGAGTTGCAATAGTCCAGGCGGGACAGCACCATTGCTTGGACCAGGAGCTGGGTTGAGTGGGTGGTGAGGAAGGGGCGGATTCTCCTGTTGTTGTACAGGAAGAACCTGCATGCCCGGGTTACTGCTGCGATGTTCTCGGAGAGGGACAGCCTGTTGTCCATCACGACTCCGAGGTTCCTGACACAGGGCGTTGGGGTCAGTGGAGGTTCAAAAGACTTTCAGTCGGGTTAAGGTCAGGACTCTGGTGGCCAATTCATGTGTGAAAATGATTCCTCATGCTCCCTGAACCACTCTTTCACAATTTGAGCCCAATTAATCTTGGCATTGTTGTCCTGGAATATGCCTATTGATGGGATAACCTGGTCATTCAGTACATTCAGTTACTCAGCTGACTTCATTTTATTGCTGCATAATGTTGCTGAGCCTAGACCTGACAAATTGAAGCAACCCCAGATCATAACACTGCTTCCAGAGGCTTGTACAGTGGGCACTATGCATGCCATTGTTTTGGCCAGCCAGTGTATGAGCATGCTACAAACTCCTATTCAGTGGCACAATATCATATGAACACATGCACATCAATACACATGTGTGCACACATACACACACACACACACATACACACACACACATACACATGCACACACACACACACACACACACACACACACACACACACACACACACACATACACACACACACACACACACACACATACACACACACACACACACACACACATACACACACACACACACACACACACACACACACACACACACACACACATACACACACACACACACGCAAATACACACACGCACATACACATGCACATACACACAAACACACACACACACACAAATACGCACACACACACACATGCACACATACACATGCACACACACATACACACACACACATACACACACACACACACACACATACACATGCACACACACACACACATACACACACACACACACACACATACACATGCACACACACACACATACACACACACACATACACATGCACATACACACACACACATACACACACACATGCACACATACACATGCACACACACATACACACACACACATACACACACACACATACACACACACACACACACACACACACACACACACACACACACACACACACACACACACACGTACACATGCACAGCAGTAGCATCAAGTACCTTTTTCTGGGTGGCAACAGTTGCAAGTGGAATAATGACTGAATAGTACCTATATGTAAAAATAAGAGGAAAATATACAAGATATTGAACACAGAGGCAGAGAACTATTTTCCATTCAAATTTTACTAAAGGCATAGATTTCATATCCATGCAATGCTCACCCTATAAAACCTTAATCTACCCTTTTAACGATAATAACACATTCAATTTGTACTAAATATGTGTAGATAACAGTTCAAGTTTAAAAAAAGATAGTGATAAAGAATATATAGAATGTCTTGTACTAAAGCTTGAATTTTTTGTGGGATCTTAAGATTGTGTATGCTTTCTCTCTCTGTCTCTCTCTCACTCTCTCGCTTTCTCTTGCTCTCTCTCTCTGTCTCGCACACACACACACACACATCTTGGCTTATACACCTGTGCCGGCAGCTGGCTGCTTGTGCAGATGGACAACAGGAAAGGCCGCGTGGCCGCTGCTATGCCGCCTCTGTCCCCCCGCCAGGGTCTTCGTTTAGCCCCTCCTTCTCCTCTCCATGGCACACCTTCAGACCGTCACCGAGGTGAGGTGGACGGATGGCGGTGTCTCAGCGTAGCCCTGCGTGCAGGGCTGGTGAGCGGAGCGGCAATGAGGCGCGGTCCATTCACCACAGGCCCCTTAATGAGGCTGTTCCTGCTCCCTGTCAGGCCTGGTGACGGGAGACAGCAGACAGGCTAACACTAACGCTAAAGTTAGCCCCATCACCGGGCTGCTGTGTCACTGGGAGGGGGTGGAGGGGTAGGGGAGGGGAGGACTAATGGCCAATTAGGCCTGTGTGTGTTCTTGCCTTTAACACACACAGACAGGAGGCCTTGGACATTTGTGATTAATGCCTACATTTAGCTGCACAAAAATGAAAGAAGATTGGAGTGAAATATTGTTCTCTTAAAGCAGCTCTCTTTTGTTTCATTTCTGCCTCTTGAGTGTGTTTGAGCCGAAATGTGGTATTATTATTTATTTTTCTTCTTATTGTCGTGCCATTCCTTTCCTCACTAACAGTTTTATATTATAGAAAAGAGCAATGTGTTTTTATTAAATGGCCTCATTATCGGTTTGAAAGCAGACACTCAGTTTTATTAGTGCTCTTCAATTATCTGGCAAACTAGATCTGTCTGCACAACAGCAGTGGCTGATGGGGCCCGTAGTCTTTGCAGAAAAAGCGCACACATGGTCTTGTCTGTGCAAACACTGACACATCCATTCTCTGTTTGCCTCCACATATTAATCACGTATCCCCATGACCACAGCAGGTAAACAGCATTCCTTCATTGTTTGTGTTGTAGGATACCTTAAAAAAAGCAACAAGAGATGAGTCACAGTTAGATTGTTTGTTTGACAATTTAAAAAAAAATAGAAATCTATATATTTTCGTTTTTACAAAATTTTGGCCATTTATTAACTACCCTGTGATGTATGGCTGCTATGATGTATCTTGCATGTACAGGAATGAAAATCTTGATAAATGATCCAGTTAGTGCTTATCATGGGGTTTTGTTAATGGAAGAAACTGGGAGATCCATTTAGCACATCATTTTATACCGTGTATGTAGCCTTTGGCTCTCCAACACAACAGCAGTCTGACGCACGTAAAATGCTAAGTATTTAATCTTTTTTTTCTATAATTTTATCTGAGGGTGGAATCGTAGCCTTGCTTCTGTTTCTGAAAAAGGCGAAAAGTTATTTTCAGCCCTTCGGAAATGAGTCATCGACAGACCGTTCTCTGAATCAAAGGCTAATTTTGCTGATCCGCACGGTTGATTTCTCTACATGTTTTTAAATAAGTTCAGCTCTTATTAGCCTGGCAAGTCCATTCACTTTTTATGTCTTTGTGAAATACGCAGAAGCAATTGGATGCTTGTGGTGTGGATTCACAGAAATGGCAGATTGCACCGGCTCTTAAAAGTGTCACAGGTTTTTCCGATAATGAGCTTTTAATGACTTTTCTATCTAAAAAGATGAAATCCTCCTCTTGACAGATTTCACCGGCCGTCTTGTTTCAGACTTGTAAAGTATAATCAACAGTGTTATTTCTGCAAAAAGTAAATCCTTCACCGTGGATTTAATTTGCTTGTATGGTCTTTAAGAACATATTCTTTGTCAATGGGCCGTGTTTACGTCATCTCCGTGTCCTGGTTTAAAACAGAAGACACAGCTATTTAAAGATCTCTTAGGATGTAGGGGTATGGAAACCATGTCACTACATACAAATCATACAAATATCCCCACAGATTATGATTTGAAAAAATTTAATTATGCATACTAAACTAAATTGCAATTTAGTCCATTGGCGTTTCAATTTAGCAAATGAACTGTACCAACAGTCAGACTAAATAAACTATATATCCCTAATCTACTAAAATGTTTTGAATGACAGCAATGTTCCGTGATTCTATTGTGTGATTTGGGTGATAATTGCAACGCCGTTTCTGTTCCCCTGCCTTACCTGTTCTGCCACACTGCCTCCGTCTGGATATTCTCTAGTAGCATCTCTCTTGTCCTTTCTCTGATCTGCAGGCAGCACTTATTCACGAGGTGAGGTTTCTGCCATGTTGCTCAATAGACCAGGTGAAGGAAAGAGGGGTTTTTTGTTGTTGTTTTTTTGCACGCAGACCTGCTGTCGTCTCTGAAAGTGGATAAAGGCCAGTGTCCTCCCCTTCCACTGCCTCCCCCCCTCTCCTCTTCCTTCTCCTTCTCCTCCTTCTCCTCCTCTTCTGTAGTGCTCATACGCAGACAGGGGACCTTGGCGGTACGGTTCCAAGGACGAGGCGCTATCGATCCTCCCGGCTTCGACGGAGACGGTCAATTTGAAGGCGCAGACAGATTAGCCCGCGAGCGATCTGAAAAGGAGCTTTGACTCGTCTGCGGGTCCCGGCCGGCAGGGGTAATTGATCTTCTGGTTTGACAGCGACTGAAAAGTACAATAGCGGTTATGTGAGTGGCGTGCCTTCAGGAAAAAAAGTCTGTTTGGATCTTCTCTCCCATCGACGGTCAAGCACGTAACAGTGTGAAAATATTCATGGTAGTATGAGTTAAGAGCACACCAACATGCAGAGGGGGTAATCGCATGCTCAATACTTTCAAAAGTGACCTAAAGCTTTGAAATCAATGCTAAACATTTTCCAATAATAAAATGTTTTTTGTTTGGTATTCTGTTGATTCCCATTGCTGAAGGCAGTGGTTCTGAAAGTGAGGGGAGCAGAGAGGCAACAGGGGGGATGCGGTGAAGGTTGAAGAAAAAAGGCACAGCGCAGGATGTGTGTGTAGAGGGGGGGGCCTTAAATATTTTATACGATCAAAGGGGGGCCGGACCCAAAAAGTTTGGGAACCACTGGCTGAAGGCAGGACGTTGCAGGTCTGCAAGAGAGAACTACAATTTCTGGTGTGAAAGACTACGACTGCTAATACTACAGCTCTGTTGTATTTCATGTATTTTTTCATTCATTTATATTTGCCAGATCTCAAAGTCTGGCATTGAAAACTCACAGTGGGAACAAATACCTCCTGAATTACTTAAGAATATTCAGATTAAGATAATAGTATAATATAATAATATTACACGACAGACTCATTTTGCATATTGAAGTGTAAACAGCACTAATGTACTCTTTGTCAGAGAGTTGGCTGTATGTATATTGCCACAGTGGCTTCGTCTTTGTTCAGTATATTATCCAGATGAGACACAACGTGAACTTTAGTGCTTCAGCTGCATCATGAACAAAAAGAAGACATCTGAAAATGATGGGATAATTTGGCAATAAACGGATGTAGAAGGATCAGACTGGCCGTCTTAATAAACTCCAACCATAAGATGGCCGTATAGATTTTACAATCAGGCTGTTAGCCAGGCTTTGTCTCTGATTGATTTAAAGATGGATAATTGGGACCATTAAAACTAAGCCGCAATTTGGGGCTTGCAGCACACTGTCTAGTATCATTTCTATAGCCACAGGCTTGTAAACAGTTCTCGGTTTTTTTCTTTTTGGATAATATTTGTCAGACAGATGTCTGAGGCCTTTCCAACCCCCGTGCCGTGCGTTAGCTGGGGTATGATTCTGTCTGCAAGCAGGACCTGAACGGTGGAGCAGGAAGTGTGTCACGGCCCGTCGCTTCTCCCCTGATCTCAGAGCTGTCAGCGGGAGAAGAAATGGCAGCGCGGCGAGTCGCCCGGTCCTCAGACGTCTGATCTGAGATCAGGCTCGGCGGCGTTTCTGTAGGTTCCCGCGCAGCGTGTCAGCCGCCTCCGAGCCGCCTGTCACCGATCCTGGAGACGAGCGGCGACCCGGCTGCGGGGTCACCCCCCCCCCCCCCCCCTCTCTCTAGATCTGAGACGCTCTTTTTCTTCTCCTTCTTCTTTTGGGAGTTTCTTACCTTTTATGCAGAGGGAAAAAAAATGTCCTCTGTTCTGTTCTGGTTCAATTTGTTTTAGTTTTTTTTATTTCTTTGAGAGACTATTCTGCAAGTTGAAGAGTTTGCCTCTTTTGGAAAAGGGGGGAAAGAAAAGAGAAACTCACCACAAATGTGAAGGCGGCATGGGAATCCTCCAAGAACAACTTGACTTTCTCACTTTGGGAGGTTTTATGTTCCACTGGCCTGAAAATGACACTTATTGGAATTGGTATAAACAGGGAATAAATTCTGCAAAAAATCTTAAACTGTGAAAAGACACAAGCTAACCAAAAAAGTTATTTATTTTTAATTGGGTATTTGGCAGTGTAGGCGTCTGACACGCTAATATTACACCATTTAAACATATTAATTAATGTCAAAAAGCAATAGCCATGTTTTTTATCATCGTTTCTGCACAGTACAGTATACACACAATTACAGCTAGCTGAATGTCAACAAGCTGTTTTTCATGTTTTTAAACCCAGAGACTCATCTATGCACTGGGTTTGAACTCACTATAATGCTCTAGTTCATTTACTGGACTGAGCAAAACCCCCCAGTAAAAAATCCCCATGTCAGAGGTTATGTTCAGAGATTCTTTATCCTCTAATACTTTATTTGTATCAGCTATGCCGTGACTATCAGGAGCTGTCTTAAAACATCTGAATCTCCGGCCTTCGACCGTTTAATTACAGGAGATCATGCAAGATGTGATATGTGAGACGTGTGGTGCAGTCGGTCGGGCAGCCATCTCCGTATGCAATTTGATTCCCGCCATGGTAGGGTGACAGGATGTTGGATTTTAGAAAAAGAGGACAGGGGTGGGCTGGCGTTATGAACATAATACTAGGCTATTTGTTTGTTTATATACGGTCTATGGAATGAGCAAAACCTAACCGGACATTTTTAGGTTTTCAGAAATTCCGCATTGGACGGATATTTTCGATCCCAAAAAGAAGAAATATCCGGGGGAAAGAGGATGTCTGGTCAGCCTACGCCATGGCATGTGCTCAACTGTGGTTCCTTCTCTATGTTACCCTTTCTCCTTTCTCCCTGTCTGAATAAAAGAAAGAAATATATATGAAAGGAGGGCAGACTGTTCCTCTCTTATTTGAAGAAGAAAGCAAAAAGTCTCAGTTGGTAAGGGTGCGCACCATTAGGGTAGGCTGGGCCCTGCAGTCACAGGTTCAAGCCCAAGCTACTGTATATCATTGTCTGTGGTGTGACATGATTGGCTGTCATTGTCTGTAGTGTGACATGATTGGCTGTCATTATCTGTGGTGTCAGATGATTGGCTCGATCCCAGCAGGGCTAGGGTGGGTTTAAACAGGACACCAGGCGTTGTCGGTGAGAGATATGTTTCTCCTCAGGTTGGTGCTAGCTGTCCTGTAGTACTGCGTGTGGACTGTAAGGAGTGACTCAGTGGTCACTGACTCAAAGGCGAGTATATGGGCAGACTGGATGTGTTTGGGCTGCATGGATGTGGGTGGCACTGTGGTGAATCAGCAGTGACTCAAAAGGAGGAGTCGATTAGTTTCACCTTATTTCTCTGTATTGTGGGCTTAGACTTAGACAGCACCAGAGCCCTTTTTTCTCTGTCAGTGCAAATAAATAAATAAATAAAATCAATTTCCAACAGCACAAAACTACACATCAGATCATATTGTGTGAAATGAATTTCAGCTGCAGGGCAGAGAAAAAAAAGAGAAGATATCCTTTAATCTTGATACATGTGAGGTTATGTAGATTTCTCATGTGAAAATAATTTTGTTCACGTATATTGTGATGGAAATGAGTGACAGTAATGTGTTTTCGGGATCACAGCGGCTGGCTTGACTGGCGAAAGTAATCAGAGGTGATCTTGGGAGGGCTCTTCCAGCCTCCTATTGTGTGATGTGCAGGAACTGGGACGGGCGAGAACAATATCCTACACACTCGTCCCATTGTGCCAGCCCAGTGCGTTAGCGCAGCCCGTGTCAGAGCTCCCATAAAGGAATCATTGATCCGAGATTCAAAAACAGCCTAGCAACCGGCTAGATAAAGCTAAGCAGCCTGCTATTGTCCTTCGCTGATGTCACTCTTGTGTTGCTGTACCCGTTATTTTTTTATCACTGGTGACATATATGAATAATTAGAGGGGGAAAGTGTCACATGGAGGTGAATGAAGTGCAGGTAAATGTAAATGTGAGTTTCTTGATAGGAGTCGCAATAGGAGCACTGGGAGATGACAGTGTGGCAGGAGAGCTGGGCTGCTGACTGCATTGTTCTCTCTTTCTCTCGTTCTGTCTCTCTCACACACACACACACACACCCTCTATCTCTCTCCATCTACCTTTCTTACTCACTCATACACGCAGATACACACCCTTTGTCTCTACCCCCCCCCTACACACACACACACACACACACACAGATCAGCAAGTACACATATGTACAGATAAACTCACCCAAAGAAAGACAATACCTTCTAATCCATAATGTGTGTGTCGCCTCCAGCCTCTAGTCTGTACCACCACCTGTACACAGTCCCTCCTGAGCATAGGTCTGGTACAGTTACAATCAGAATCTTTACTCTACACACGAATCTGATACTATTACATGTCTATATGTGTAGTACTATTACTAGTTCTTTACATTACATTGCGTATATAACCCCACCCCCATACTTACTGAAGAAACTGAGCCTTTGTCCAAAGCAACGTGGCAGTGCACTTTGTGAGACTTTGTGAGTCCATTTGAGCCGACAACCATATGTTTATGGGTTAACTGCCTTAGTTGGTGCATCGCAATGCGTCTGCCATTACCAGCCTTCACGGGCCTACGCAGGCGGCTAGAGTGGTTACCAAAATGTGGGATGAGACCCACCAGTGGGGTTGTGGGAGCGGTTAAGAGCTGAGATGTTAAAAGTAATGCCTGACAAAAGGGGTATAACCAAAATAGAATACCCTGTTCGCTGTCCACTGAGATTTATGAGGAAAGACCTACTTGGGAGGAAATAACTAATGTTTATCCTGTTGTTTCAGATTGAGGAGCTGCCCGATGCTCTCCATTCTCGCTCTGTGTTCAAAGCCCATCACCTGTTGTCATTTTTAAAATAGTTTCTGAGTTACTGGTGGCAGTGGAGTACAAATGGCCATAGCACTGCACTACGTGCTGTCCCAACATGCTCATTACTCACATTCCCAAGTGGGTCCTTTCGAAGCTGATAAAGCTGTCTGTAGCCTGGAGGTTGCTGTTTTGAATCCAGGCTGTCCTTTGCAAAAACATAAGTTGAGAAGATGCTTTAGCCTATGGCGTGTTATGCATTAAAACGGAGCGGCAGTTGCTAGGCAACTCTTGACCTGGCCAACGCCATGGCAACCCCTCTCCGCCCTATCACGTTGCTGTGCCGACCCCTTGGATTCAATAAAAACTGTAAAGTCATCTATTCAATAAAAAGCCTTTCTCAGATGGGTACAGCTCTCCATTATAACACTGTGACTTTTGTCCCTCATAAGACTGCTTGGTGGTTTTTATTTCACTGAGAAGATGTTTTTTGTAATTTGGCACAGGCTTTATCTGAGGGATTTCTTTGTCATTGAATAGCTCTTTCCTTTACGATGGCTTGGTGGTTTTCATTGAATCCAAGAACCAGTCTTTTCATATCGTTATATGTCCATACTAATAATTCTCTTGAACGAGTGCTGCTTCAAGTCAATTCATGTGCTACTGAAGTAATTCAAATTCTATGAGGCAGGGCATAGTGGCGTACCTGTCTTCTGAACCACGTCTTGGCCAATAACCCATTCTCCAAGCCATACCTGCTCTCTCCTATTGCTGACTGGTTCATTGCTGCACAGCATCAACTGCCAGCAAAAATCAATCTTTGGTTCATGTCATATTAAGGGAAAAATATACACATTCATTTTTTCAGTTTTTTGTTGTTGTTTTTTTTAATTTTTTTTACAAAAAATTTGATATGGCTGACAGAAACATTCTGTGCCTGTGCTGCAGAGATGATATTACCCCCAAATTCATCTATATTAATCTGTTTTGTTTTTTTCAAACAGAAAGTGTCAGCAGAATTTCCCTTCTCACAGTCATCTTGTGCAAGCAGGAGAAGCCAGTCGGGCCCTCTGATCTGGTTTCTGTTTCAGCCAATCAGCAAGAAAGATGTTTATGACATAAACCTCATATGTCACAATTCAAACAGAACCTACGGTCACCTCTGCCACAAGAGGTCATGTCTCCTCCCCCTGTCCCCTGCCGCAATGCATAATGCATACCCAGGCATAATGCTTTCAGACAGACCTTCTGCTTTGACCTTGATATTCAGAGCTTCTCCATTTGCCATTTGTCCATTGCCCCTGTCACTCACAGTGGCTGCACCAATGAAATGTCACTGTTGGACGACGGGGTCTCCCCTCTCACCAGAGTGCTGAGATGGCAGGGCATCAGCCACCAGTCATTATTAATGACGTACTGCAGCAGGTCAGGTGACCTGCGTCCTACCCGTTAAGAGTGGATGGTGGACGGAGTCACCTCCAGCTCTAGCCTTTTGGTCCTTCAGCCACTGATCGTGGATGCTGCACGCGATCTCAAAAATCCCATGAGGGGCCGAACTGGTCCACAAGTGCATTTCTCTGTACTTCTACTGGACAGGACGTGATTCTGACAGCAGAGAGGTGTGTGTAGAGCTGTATATGGACACATTCTAAGGCTGGTTCATAGGCCATGATCAACAGGATGAATTTTTCTCTTACTTTTTTTTTGGTTGCTATTAGGAGAACGTTTCCTACTTTTCTTCCCTTTGCAGTTGACTTATTTATGATAAGAGAAGGTGGATTGTTCTTTCTTACGATGTGAGTGATTACTGGTGAAGCAGCCTTTAGCTATTATGCAACACACATCTGGAGCCAACTTCCTCAGATGTGCTCCAACCTTGCTTCTTAACCATTTCATTATTGGTATAATATTGGTATAATAATCATTGTCTATTATTAACTAAATCCACATTCTTTATCGGATGAAATCGGTTTTTATTGCTTTTACCTTCCATGTTTTTACTTACTTGGACATACCTGAAAGTCATTTTTATTGTTCAAGGCTTGCCTGAAAGTAATTTCTTTTATTTTAAATTATAATTATTTTATTTTTTTCACTCTCTCTTCTTTTTGGCCTCGTTCCTTTTTTTTCTCATTTTATGTGAAGCACATTGAGTCGCAATTGTTGTATGAAATGTGCTATGTAAATAAAATTTGATTGATTGATTGATACTTTTAAGAGCAAATTGAACACATAATACCTTGTAATAGTTTTAATACTGTCACACAAAGGTCGTTCATTCTGTGTTTGTCATTGTGCCCGCTGTCCTCTGTTTCTACCGCATACGGTGTCTGTTGTAAATCACATCGCTTCTCTGCAACACAGACTGCAGTAGACCACTGTGACAGTTCCTTTGTAAAGGACGCTATATTAATTAGAGTTTGATTGGTTGAGGAGAGAGATGTTGTGTGCACAGGCACGTCTGTATTGATCTGTGTGTCTCACTAAGGCCTGTCCACTCCGATGGGCACACTTTGGCGGACATTTTAAGTCTTGCGTGTGTGAAATGCATTCAGAGTGGCTGACAACTTTGTTGCGATGTCCCACTGGGGTGAGGAAGTGTGTGTATGTGAGTGGTCTCCCGCGCATGTGTGTTTGTCAGTGAATGTGTGTACGAGTGTGCGCGTGTGTGTTTGTTTGTGTGGCAGGTCCTGGTTCTGATATGACTTCACACAAAGCATTTAAATATATTAGTTACATGTATTTATCATATGATAGTCTCTGCAAGTGCCTGTTTTTGCTTTTTGTTTTTCCATTCCTACTCTAGCTGTGCTAGATCTAGGAGTGAATTCCTCATTACCACATATACCACTTGTACCCCAGCCACCCATCATGGTGGAATGATTCAATTTAGCTGCACGGGGCTCATTTTTTTCATTTATGAAGAAAAGAAAGGCTGTGAAAAGTAAAAAGGCAGAGATGTATTTCTGTCACGTTGACAGTTTTGTGGCAGAATTTAGTAAACCACCAAAACGAACTATGCTCACAGAGTCATGACTTCAAATGAACATTTGTAGCGACAATATTTGGAGCTAATATGCATCTTTCTTCTGAAAAGGAAACCAATATAAAAGACTTAAAAGATTCAATTGATCTGTTAAACCCAGAGTCTCTCAGTCAAATGCCCGCTTTCATTTATAAATGATTTGATAATCACATTATTTTCTGCCTGACTTATGTTTAATGCAGTCTGCTCTTGCAGATATGACCCCCAAAAGTAACTCTTAACACTTGCATTTTTGGCTTTAAGTAAAAAAAATTAATTCAAAACATAATTTTAAATGCTATGCTAAGTAGCTGAAAGACTCTTTGGCGCACAGTTGAGTCTCACCAAAAAAAAAAAAAAAAGTGCCACTTTGTGCTTCAGAGCGTACAAGGCGTGATCAGGTGAGAGAGAGAGAGAGAGAGAGAGAGGCTACGTCTGCATCTACAGTGTCTACACAGCTTATGTCAATGCTAAAGAAAAAATAATCTTAGCCTTGTAATGGCTGTATTTTTTAATGAGTCAATTGTGCTGACTATGGCAGGCAGCTTGGACATGTACTGATTTTAGTGGGTAGGACCAGACCCCAATAACCCCCGGTGGGAAAACCTTCAGGGGCCCTGTCACTGGATAGGGCCCAAGGGAAGACAACAATATTGGCAAAGTGTGTGTGTGTGTGTGTTTTATTTATTTTTCCAATTAAACAATGCACTATGTTCCCCCCTCCCCCCCTTCCCACACACACACACACTTTGGAAGGAGCACGCACTTGTCGGCACCTGGCTTTATGGTGGAGATTGCACAAACGCAGTTTGGTATTGCAAATTGGGAGAAGTGAAAACAGAGAATTCATCAATTCATTTATTCATTTATTTTCATTGTCATTCATTTATTCTCTTGCCTTCGTCTGCGTGAGGAAAGGAAATATCCACGACTCCAAATTTATGAATAATAAACCTGTCATCTCAAGTCAGTCCAGTTCCCAGTATTGATAAAACAGTAACGTAATGAATACGTGGAAGAATAAATTTAAGTTGGAACATCCAGACCAGAGGAACGGGTCTATGGCACTGAAGAGCAGAAGTGTGTCTGGTTTAGTTACACTCCATCTGAGCCCTGAGATTGGCAACTAAATCAATTAACTGTTCCTGTTTCATTGGATGGAAAGCTGCTTGTCCTGTCTTTCTAATCCCTGCTGGTACCTAGTTTTCTGTGTCATTTCTAATGGTACATAGATACCTGTGTAATCCCTGCTGGTACATAGTTTTCTGTGTCATTTCTAATGGTACATAGATACCTGTGTAATCCCTGCTGGTACCTAGTTTCCTGTGTTATTTCTAATGGTACATAGATACCTGTGTAATCCCTGCTGGTACCTAGTTTCCCGTGTCATGCAGAGAGGTTATAGTATCGTTTGTAAGAGTACCAGAAAATAAGATATCAAGAGTCTTTTGATATTGTTGGGTCACAGACATCAGGAAGTCATGGCATGCAAAGGATATGCGACCAAATATTAATAATGACTTTATTCTACATTATGTTAAACTGTCCAATATATTTTGATGCCCGAAAATTGGGGGGAACTATGTACAAAAGGTTCTATAATGTCTAAACCGTTCATCCGATATAGATGAAAATACTAATAATATCTTTTCAAACTCAAAGTGCTAGAGTACAGAACCAAAATAACAAAAAATGTGTCACTGTCCAGTGAATTATGGTGCTCACTGTAGATACCTGCTATGTACCTACAATGTAATCCCTGCTGGTACATAGTTTCCTGTGTCATTTCTAATGGTACATAGATACCTGTGTAGTCCCTGCTGGTACATAGATACCTGTGTAGTCCCTGCTGGTACATAGATACCTGTGTAGTCCCTGCTGGTACATAGATACCTGTGTAGTCCCTGCTGGTACATAGATACCTGTGTAGTCCCTGCTGGTACATAGATACCTGTGTAGTCCCTGCTGATGTACTGCAGTTTCTCACCTTGGATGTGTGCTCCCAATGCAACAGCAGTAGTCGTACATTTTCTAATTAGGAAACCGTTCATGTCGGGAATAATGCTCTTGAGCCAGATAGAAGCACTGCTGTTTGTCAATAGCAGTGTACATGCATCACACAGTGCTTATTTAAATGTCCCCTGCTTGAACTGTGATGTTCTTTTTGGACTCACTTTATTCAGTGTATAAATACATCACATATACTATGAATGGCAAATGTAAAATATCCCATGTGTATATATACATTGTTTTGGAGCACAAAGATTTTTCCTTACCCCAGTGTTTTTTCTCTTCTTTTTAGAATTCCCAAACAGCCTACGTGTCATGCCGTCTCCAGACACATCGTAAAACATCGCACAGTGACGTGCGTCTGCTGACAGATGACTCCGGTGGAGGTGCTGCTGCCAAAGGTGGCATTCTGATTCTGGGGAGGAGAGGGGAGGGGAAAGGTAGGTGGAGTTTGTTCCTGTCAGTTGACACTTGGTTGAATTAAATCACCTCATCACTCCACCCACTAACCTTTCACGGCCAAAATCGTTATGAGGTTGTTTCGATTTCACACACCCCTGTAATTGGCCAAGGCGACGGGTGTGATGGGGTTGGCTGGTGGCGGCATGCTGAGGATTTCACCCCCACAGACAAACCTAAAGGAAGGGCTTCCTGGTGGCATAGTCCACTGTTGTGCATGATTAACGCACTTATCCTCGTGACTCATTTACGCGGCCTCTACTCCATCCCACCTGCATGACTCGGCAGGCAAAGAGAGGCAGGCCTGCCAGCGGCATCCATCTTGCTGCTTGGTTTTCATGGAAATGAGGCTGCTGGAAGCTGTGTGTGAGTGAAGCTTCTTCCCGAGCCCCAATTAGCTGTGCTAGCATCCGTTATTATCCGTGACTCATGGATTAGCAGCAATCGCGGTGTTGCTTGGTGGGGAGGGGAGCCTTTTTATTGGTTGGTATGAGGTGGGAGATCGAAGGGAGCATCGACAGCACATCACACCAGGTAGAATGAGTCGCAGCGGAGTCTCTGAATGGACCAATTATGAATTCAGCTCTGCCCCACCCACTCAAGCATTAAGTCAGCTGCATAAAAAATCCACCCCCACATTAGTCATGTCAGACCCAGCCCAATAGATCCCCCTCACCTCCTATCCACTCTCCTTTCTCCTCTCTCCTGCCTTCCCTTTCTCCTTCTCCTCCTCTTCCCTCTCCTCTCGGTTTCTTTCTCTCCTCGCTCCTCTGTTCTTTCTCTTCTCCTTTCTCCTCTTCTGACCGCTCACTTCCCTTCTCTCCTATCTCCTCTTGTCTCTCTCCCTTTCATCTCTGGGACTCCTTTGTTCATCCTCCCGTCAACAGGCCACACCGTTCACCCACGAATACTGGTTTGGTTTCTTCTCCCTTTTCACCTCTTCCTGTCAAATTGTCATGTTCCCAGACTACCAGCACGGCACTTCTATTCTCTAAAGAAACAACAACAACAACAAAAATAACAGAAAAAGCTGAGAGCTTTTTTTTATTTAACTTGTGGACGTTTTTTTTTCCCAGACTTTTTGAGGATTCAGCATTTTTAGTTCCGTAATAGGAAGCCTTCATTTTGGGGATATTTTTTGGTCTTCCTTTGCTCACACATCCCTCTTTTTTTTGCTGAATTTAACATGATTTTTGCTTTAATTTGGATATGAAAAAAAATCCTAAACCACATCCAAACACGCACAGCGAACAATAGTGTTTGGTGCTACATGCAACACGATGGCGTTCTCGCTTGACGTTAGGAGAAAAGCTAAATGTGCAAGTCTTGCATTTTTACAAAGGATTGTTGTAATATATATAATAATATAACTTTTCATAATTGATAAACACAGGCAGCAGTCTCGAGAAGGGGTTGTAGATGCCTAACCAGAAGGTTGAAGGTTTGTGTTCTGGGTAGTGTTGCTCCACCTCTTTTTTACGTATGGCTGTAAACCAGAACTGGTTCAGTACCAATACCCAGCTGCTTACAGTAAATGGGTACTGCTGACATGTAAACCAGACGCAGTAAGTCACCATAAAGGAAGGTTTGTGTTAAGCAGATATATAACATCATGTAGTATCTATGTAGCCTACTATTTGCACATAAGAGTTTGCATTTGTTTTTTAATGAGGTAAAGCTTATCAATGGGCTAAATCAGGGGTCCCCAGTCAGTTTTATCTCAAGGGTCTCTAAAATGGCCACCTTCATCACAACAATGTTATTCCACTCTTGTGGATGTGATTTGTGCTTGGTCCACATTGAGATCTCATGTAGGGGATTTAGGGTTATGATTTAGGAGTTTAGGGATTATGGTTTTAATAAAATTAAAAAATTATGTTTTATGTTTTTTTTATCAAACAGGCCTATTTTAGCTCCTTTTCTCCAAGCCTTTAACGCACTCCACTGAGTCTGGAGGTTTGAGGTAAAACGTACAGGAAAGGGGGAGGGATAGAGTGGGTTGGAATGAGGTTTAAGGTTATGGGAATGGGGAGGGTGGTAGATTTAGGGTTGCAGACAGAGACAGCTGCAGGCTTTGGGGGATCCCCGACCATGTTTGCCAGCACTTCTCCCCACAAGCAGCTCCCAGGGGACCGGGAAGACAAGCAAGTCAATGAGGTGAGAGCACAACATCGTCACTTAGCAACCGCAGAACCCCCCCTAGAACCCTCCAGCCCTCCACTGAGTATCTCAGATACCTGGAGGAGTAGTCCCTGGCCAATAGGAAATTGGAACAGTCAGCCGAGAAGTTCTCTGTGTGGCAAGAACAGGTGAAAAAGAAAACAGAGTTCAGACAGGGTTAACTAATATTCCAGCTGTTGCTTAAACATGGAAAGAACATAGCAAGCGTTTATATGAGCAAGGCGCTCCCGTCGTCCTGAGCTCTCGCTGTGAGTTATCCTCTGGTTTATGAAACAGTTTTCTGACTCAGTTTGTGCGTCTACCCACTTGGTGGTTTGGTCTGTATTTTGAACAAAAATGTATTTTGTGTTTGTTTTGTTTTTTTCAGCATTTCTATGTTGTACAGTTTTTCATTGAAATCAATGCTAGACTGCAAAGCAGAGGTGAACTGAGCCCTGGTACAAGAGCTTCTGTTTTGTCCGTAGACTCCCCGCAGTATCGACTGCTGGAAATAAATAATAAGCCAAATAACATCTGAAGGGCGAAAACACCTTCCTCTAACATCTGACCTCTGACCTTAGCTAATACCTTCCATCTAATCCCATTGATTTAATTTGCCAATTTCAAGTGTTCAATATTCCCAATGAATATTAAACAGAATTCAGAGATTCCTGGGTGTGGAAGGGTGTTTGGGAAGGGGGGTGTGGGGTTGATATATGATCTCCATAGGCAACTACTTCACCCTCACCCCCATCCATCATTGAAAGGTTCCGGAGGTCTCGGTACTAACAGTGTCCACAAACGGTGGCGTCAGCAAACGATCGCCGCGCATCTTCCGTCCATGCCACAGTATACTGCAGAGCAAAGGCTGACATTTCCGACTTAATCGAGGTCCTTCAAAGTCGAAAAACAAACTCAAAGGGTTGCATTCTGGTCATTTTGCGTTAACAACCATTCCAGGTTAACCACTACAACTCGAATAAGAGAAACAAAAGAATATCTCCGGTTCAGAATTCCTTAGATGACATGTTATTCTCTGGAGACTGCCCTTCTCTTATGAATATTAAAGAGCTTTGCCTAAATATAGACGCAATTGTTGGGCAAATTGCCGTGCGTCTGCGGTTGGGAAAAAAACGGCGCTTTGTCTCAGCTTCCAGCCCTTGACAGGGATGCTTTCCAGAAAACCACTTCAAGTGTAAGGAAAGAAACTGAGTGATAATTAGATAGTAGGCACAGCGGGTAACACATTTCCCTGCTTCTTCACAATTATAATGGTATTAAGCAGCAAGCAAGGCTCTTGTTGTTGTACGAACAATGTGTGTGATTAATTTATTTATTTATTTTATTTTTTGTCTGTGTCATTTTGGAAAGCCCACCGAATGAATGTTCCAGTTTTTGAGCGCTTATATTCCTATCCATTTCACCGTAACGGCTCAGCTGTCTGCCAATGATGAGGTTTGCTTAATAAATAAATAATAAGCGTATTCTGTCCGGTTGATCTGGCCACATGTGTGCCATCGGAATAGCGTGCGCGCGCCACTTTTGGACCAGAAAAATGAGTAACGGATTTGTGCCGGATCTGGACTGGTTATAATGAAATTCAAGGTTGAACTGGATCAGTTCTGTCCCAAACTCGCACCAGATATGCAAAACGGATATGTGCCGGCATTGGCCTGTTGTGCAAAAATTAGCCAGGCCAAATCCGTTTGCCAAATTTGTTACAGATCTTTGGAATGGTTTGGACCAGATCTGGGCCAGAGTAATTTTGCTATCAGGGCACTTATATTTTGCATCATACAATCACGACAGTGTTGCCTATAGATCATCAATGTTCACCTAACTATTCATATCTACAATCATTTTACTACATATAATGTGATAAGCAAGCTGTGTTGTTATCTGTACAATAATAATTAATTTCCTCAATTGGTATGCGATACTTTCCTGAAAACGAGAACATTTCTAATTCTATGCATAACTAGATCCTGGTGTTGTTACTACAAATTAAGTTGAAAGAGTTCTTCGGGCTAGTTTTGTATAGCCTACCTATTTGAACAGCCATCATCATTAAATGTGGTTATAGATGTTCACAGTGCAGCTATTGTTATCTAAATAGTTTTGCATATCTACGTGTGAACGACCATCATCATTAGATGTGCCTATACATGTGTTAAGTGCTGCTATATTGTTATCGAAATATAGTTTTCATTTGAACAGCCATTATCATTAGGTGCATAATCATTTGTTGTTTTCATTGTAGCCAACCAAATAAAACCATGGATGAATTTTTTTTTAAATTATACACACAGTTACACCCAGTGTATCACCAGGAAGTTATATATTTTGAGAAATAACGTAGTGGCGCCCAGTGTTGCTAACCCACAAAAATGAGAAATCAACATAAAGTGCCCTCCACTATTATTGGCACCCCTGGTAAAGATGAGTAATAATCCAACCTTTAATTGAAGTGAATTCATTATGAGAAAAAAATATCCCTCATCAAGAAATAATCATTTTTAATAAAACCACGTGTGCCACAATTATTGGCACCCCAAGATGTATTTATAGAATAAAGTCATTTTTAATATTTGGTCGCATATTCTTTGCATGCCATGACTTTCTGATGTCTGTGACCCAACAACATCAAGTGATACTCTTACAAGTGATACTATAACATCTCCGCATTTGAATGGATCTCTATGGGAATTGGGGGGTGGGGCTAGATTTAGCTGTAAATTACACTGGAACAGTATGGAGCACATGGTTGGCTAAAGGCCTCTATGTCATCAAGGGTCTGACTTATCAAACTAGCCTTAGACCATCACTCTGCTGCCAGAAATACAGTAGATATGGATGGATAACTTGAAGGGTTTTTTCTCCTGATTTATTTTTCAGCGAGTTCAATTGGAACATTTTACTCTTTACCAGGGGTGCCAATAATAGTGGAGGGCACTGTATCTTCAATTTTAACCTGCTGTTCAATTCTAATTGTCTAGACTGTTTATTAGTGAGGTTGCTTCAGCTCTCTTGCATTATTATTGTTATTATTATTATTCCAGTTTTTTCGCCCAAATGTCGTCATGTTTATGGCATATTTTGGACGTCAATAGCCTCTGCTAGTCCCACCCCCCAATTCCCATAGAGATCCATTAAAATGCAGAGAGGTTATAGTATCGCTTGTAAGAGTATTTTTCTGAAAATAATACATGTTTTGATATCCTTTTATACCCAGTCATGATAACATCACCTGTTTACCTGTGGAATGTTCCAAACAGGTGTTTTTTGAACTTCCCAGTCTCTCCCAGTTATTTTGTGGAACGTGTTGCAGGCATCAAATTCAGAATTAGCGTATATTTACAAAAATCAATAAATAGATGAGGTAAAACATTTAATTTATTTTCTTTGTTCTGTTTTCAATTAAATATATGTTAAATAATTTTTAAATCACTACTTTCTGCTTTTATGTGCATTTTACATACTGTCCCAACTTTTTTGGAATTGGGGTTGTATATGAATGTTCCCTCAGATCATGTTCCCTCCCACAAATTATGTTTGTGCTGGATGTGTATTTTCAGTCTTTCTTTTTTTGATCATTGGGAAATTAAATTCTCACTTTGTGACAATAAAAAAAATGTCCTGTAGTAACATGGGACTTATCAACAAATTAAGAAAAAGACAAAATTTTCTGGATATCAATGGTGAATACATTATCTGTGCTGTTCCAAATAGGGTATTTAGGTTAGGATGCATGCCTACTGGGCATAAATGCTTTTGGAAGATTGTGCTTGTCTGAGGAACCACTGACACTCCAAAACTTGGGAAAAGAATGTATTATTTTCATAGAGCAGATATTGAGGGGTTATCAGAGGTTTTTACAGTCTACCCTCTGGCTAATAACCTAAACACAACTCCACCCCGTGTACAAGCTGTTCAATTCTGAAATTATGGATCAATTGCTGCAGTTTTCTGTAACTCCTCCTACTTGATTTTTCGGCTGAGTGGTTGGCCGAAAGCTATTAGTTTATTTAGGAGTCCAATTAAGAACGAGATGGAATCCATCTGTGGTCGACCATCTTTGAATGATACAACACCTAATCCTCCCTCCTGGGGTCACCATACGATCCCTCTCTGCTGAACCCTTTAATTAGCCGCTCTGTCAATTTCTCCAGGATGATTGAAATAATGTGCTTCAAAGAGAGGGAGGAGAGAGGGTAAAAAGGAGAGAGGAGAGTGGGTGAGAGAGGGAGAGGGAGAGAGGTAGAGGGAGAGAGCGTGTGTGTGTGTATGGTGTGTATGTTTGTGAATGTGTGTGTGTGTTTCTTCCATCACCATTATAGTATAGTGAGTGAAGCAGGTGACATTTGTATCCTGGTGTGTCTGTCGTCTGAGTATTGCACACAGGATGCCATATATCTGTCAACATGTCAGATACCTCCACCTGAGAGATGAAACTAAATGCTGATCTTGTGCGTGACCTACAGAAGAACCTGGTCCCTTTAGTTTAATGATGGTGCAGATGGGAATTCTGAGTGTTGCTGTAGTTAAGTGTTTAGCACAGTACGGAGCCGAAGATCGAATATTCAGCATGGCCTTCTTACAATATTATCAAATACACGCACGCACGCACGCACGCACGCACGCACGCACGCACGCACGCACGCACGCACGCACGCACGCACGCACGCACGCACGCACGCACGCACGCACGCACGCACGCACGCACGCACGCACGCACGCACGCACGCACGCACGCACGCACGCACGCACGCACGCACGCTGCAGATACTGTTCCAGTGTTTTTCTTCCTGCTCCCCCACTTACTCGCTTTTTGGGGATTCTGGTTTTTGCCAAATTTTCCATTTAGTTTCCTCTGTAAAGCATCTTTGTGCCATTGTCTCTGTAAAAAGCTCAATACAAGTACAATTTAATTGAACTGAATAGATAAACACCCCCTTGCACACATGCACAATACAGAGTCAATGGTACACAGATTCGCATATGCATGCACACCCGCACACACGTTGACTTGCACGTGCACACACTCACACGGCATCTCTGTCCTCCCTGATGCCTCACCCAGAGCCCTCTGCACCCCCCCGGATACAGAAAACCCCTCTTCTGATGTCAGCCGGGAGCCGCTCACGGTTGCGCACGGATCGATGCTCGCGTAACGGCGCTGAAGCCCTGGGATGCAGACGGGAGAAATATCCCTCAAAGTGGCGGGGTCAGCGCTGTGGCATCCAAATCTGCTCGGCGGGATCCGACTCAAAAGGGAACGTCTGGAGATCCACGTGCCCGCGTTCCCCCCTGCCCCCAACCCTCCACGGAGTTTACCGCACCTCGCTGCGCTATGGCATAGCCGTCGGTCTTGCAGTCTCCGTTTCGCTCCCGTCGGCCGATGTTGGCTGTTTCCGCAGTTCGCTGTCACAGAGCCAAAACTCTAGCAAGGGTATCCGGCTCTTTAGATAAACGAGTATCCAGCCCGTGGACGTCCAGGAATGAGGAAACGAGACATTTTATTATGTAGGCAAATCAGTGAAGCGCTCACGTCAAGTTAACAGTCTGAAAAAAGCACGACATGTTTTTTTAATGTTGGCAGTTTTGATGGCAGCTGTTTCTGTCAGCTAACGGAGCGCAGGCAAGGTTGGGCACAGGGGGACACAGCTAACGGAGAGTAGGCCAGGTTCGGAGCAGGGGGACACAGCTAACGGAGAGCAGACCAGGTTGGGCACAGGGGGACACAGCTAACTGAGAGCAGGCCAGGTTGGGCGCAGGGGGACACAGCTAATGGAGAGCAGGCCAGTAGCTCGGGTCTATCGTATAAATTATTCATGCATTCCAAAATGGAATACAACAAAACAACAATGTTTTTAGATATATAGAGACAATTCTGTCAATTGGCTCAGACAAGTCAGCGATTGGCAGCACATGGTAGCCTCACCTCACACAGGTAGCCCCGCCCATCAGACCTTTCACAAAGCCTCACCTCACACAGGTAGCCCCGCCCATCAGGCCATTCACAAAGCCTCACCTCACACAGGTAGCCCCGCCCATCAGGCCATTTACAAAGCCTCACCTCACACAGGTAGCCCCGCCCATCAGGCCATTCACAAAGCCTCACCTCACACAGGTAGCCCCGCCCATCAGGCCATTCACAAAGCCTCACCTCACACAGGTAGCCCCGCCCATCAGACCATTCACAAAGCCTCACCTCACACAGGTAGCCCCGCCCATCAGGCCATTCACAAAGCCTCACCTCACACAGGTGGGGGCTGAGGGAGTGCTATAAAAACATAATCCATTCCTGCTGCTCTCCCCTCAGTGGACCAGAGGGCCCAGGGAACTAAATGAAACCCAGCCTGTGCGCAGCAGAGATGAAGCCTCCCCCTTAACCATAGGGCAGATGGAAGCCACTGCGATCACACAATCACAGCTTTCAAATGGCAGCGCATATGCTAATGGCTTCTATTTCAGACAGACCTGCAATCTGAAAAGGCTTGGATTAAATCCTATCCAATCAAGAAGGGATCATGGCCTGATATTTTTGGGTAGCGCACATGGAGAGGTGCTTCAGATTCGTACAAAACTGTCAAATTACAGAGCAGCGCGCAACTGAGTTGGAGAGATCCAGACTGTTATATATAAGTGGATGGAGATGCTGTTTACACAGCAAGCACCATCATCAAATACCCACAGTGGGGAGTGGGGGAAAGCGTTTGTTTAATAAGTTGTTTGAACATTAAAGCTTTATGAAATCCTCTCAAGATAAAGGACACTATGCCTAGATCAGAGCAAATCAGGAGAAGGAAAAAATGTCAGAAGTATTCATCTCGCCACACAAAGCTTTCAGTATTATGCTTACCGACCGACCGACCGACCGACCGACCGACCGACCGACCGACCGACTCCAGCACAGCGGATGCACTCGAGAAGTAAAGAAAATTCCCTGTATAGGTGTTATTTTTTGTCCGGGGTTTTAACAACAACCTGAACCCACAGAGACACGAGGAGACTCACATACAGTATATGCACACTCTCTCCCACACACACACACACACACACACACACACACACACCCTGTAGTGTAAGTGTTACTGGGAGAGTTTGTATGCTTTCATCGTCTTTCTCTCTTTCTCTCTCTCTCACACACACACAGTCTCACACTCACTCACTCACACATACTCTCTCGCTTACACACACACACACACACACACACACACACACACATACTGGTAGACAGTCTCACCAGCAGGATTCTATTTCCTCTGCTAATTTTCTTTTGTAAATTTCCATTCATCAGTGTTAATTCCCCCAGCAGGCCCTGAGCAGAGTGTTTATCCAAACATCTAATAATCATTCACATTAAGACGATGCGCTCACAGTTTTACAGAGGGGCGTGTTCAACCTAAGCGCATAGCCGCTTAATGTTCTTTGTGTTACTCACATTTCATTGCAGTTTTTTGGTCCTCTGAATTCAACAGGGAAAGAGATTGAGCCAGAATGTAAAAGATGCAGCCATTGCTGAAAATAGTTATTCAAAGCCAAGGATGAAGCACCATAGAGGTTAGAGGGAATCCACTCCCTAGAGTGGACGCCAGAGGGTTGTCTCTTTTGCTGGTAATCTAGGATAAACACGCTGCTGGTGTCGACAGGCAGGTCACGCAAGCTGCTCGTTTGGTTTGGTTGTTTTTCATCTCGCTCTCTATTTGGAGCATAGCGGCGGTCAGTTGGTGGTCAAACAGTTGGTTCATCACACAGGCGGCTCGCAGCTCTGTGGAGGGAATATTTGGGTAAAAAAGGGCGTTAATGCCCCTCCCTGCTGCGCTGCTTTAGTGTATAAAGCGCATGCGGGGAACAAAAACCAGCTTTGCCATCTGCCAAACTGACTTAACTTGCCGCATGCTAGGCCTTCTGTGTGCACCTTCTCTCACTCTCTTTCTCTCTCTCTGTTGATTTTGTTTTCACCGTTGCTACATCGTTTTAGAGGGACATTATTTGTCTGGTTGTTTGTATTATATAATTTTCTCTTTGTTTCTGATCCTTCTTTTTGGAAAATAATTTTTTGTGAAAAAGAAAATTTGTAAGGTAAACTGTTGTTGAAGAAATGTGGATGTACTTTGGTAGTTGTCATTAATAAAGGGTTTTCAAAACTCAAAACTCTTTCTCTCGTTCTCTCTCTCCCCCTTTCTGTCTCTCTCTCTCTCCTTTAGTCATTCTTTCTCTTTTTCTCTCTCTCGCCTTCTGTATTTCTCTCTCTGTCTCTCTCATTCTCACGTTCATGCCGATCAGTCCCAATTTGATGAAAATTGGTGAAAACGAAAATAATATATTACTGGGGGCAGAAAAACATAGCAGCTAAATACATCACATACATCAGTCTGTCACATCCTGAGTGATGATTTTGTGTGTGTTATATAAAATAGATTAAGGGGAAAGGTGATCCAATGGAGGTCTTATGTTTTAAAAAAAATAATATAACAGTATATGTGTGCTGTCAACTTGTATTAAAGTTAATCAGCAACTGTCCTGCTCATTTGAATTGAACTGAGAGAGAGAGAGAGAGAGAGAGAGAGAGAGAGAGAGAGAGAGAGAGAGAGAGAGAGAGAGAAAAAGAAAAAGGAATGTGGATGTCAGCATTTACGACTCCACCTGTCTCCCTCAATGCATTGCTCCATTTGGTTTGATGAAGTTGTCATGGCGATATGGTGATGTGGTCTTGTGAGAATGCCGGAGCCATGGCTGAGTCTCTGATTAAATGGGAATGCCTCAGATGGCATTCAGACGGGTAAATATTTAACCTGAGGGGGCAGCGTCGAGTACAGAGATGTCCTTTTGTTTAGATACACACTCACTTTGTTTGGACGTGCCTTGAGAATCTGGAGGGAAACAAAATCAACAAGAACTACTACTAGCAGGACAATTATCATTCTTATTATTATTATGTTACAATTTAAATTTAGTCTCCATATAAAAGCATATGTAAAGAGTCACAGTTAGCCTAGCATCCTACATAAGCATGTTTTATGTCACCCTGTATAATGTTTAGCCATTGTTGGTTATGTCACATTTGACATAGCATGTTGCATAAGAGGGTGTTACATCACCCATTATGAAGCATGACATTCGCTTAGGTATAATTTATGACACCATTAGGTCACGTCTATGAAGGCTTTCTAAATGCTATATAGAGCCTTTATATGGAGACTTCATTTAAAGTGAGACCTATTATTATTATTATTATTATTATTATTTTTATTATTATTGTACCAATCAAACCTATGATCCATTCTTTTTTGCTGAAAAATAATTCCGAAATGTAGAATTTTGTTGTTTAGCTCGGGTGCCCTATGGGGCTGCTGCAGACTGAAGTAGGCAGCGCAGAATGTTCCAGAACCCAGCGTGCGATTCTGCACATGCTCTGCGCACAGCCCACAGAGACTGTTATGGTCCATTAGGCCCGGCACGACCGACAGGCGTTATTGCGGCAGATATTACACCACTGAAACCGAGGGGAGGGGGGAGGAGGGAGGAGGCAGATCATTAAGGAGTTCCATTTCACTACACATTCCAATTTTCATAAAGAACTACATGGGTCTGATTTTGCCCAAGTGCCTGATAACAGCGCATTACCAAACACCAGGCAGTGCTTCACCGCAGAACCCAGAGGAGAGAGTTCCGTATTGCAAAGAGGCTTAATGTCCCTATGCCCCCCCCCCCACTGGCACTATTACAGTCTCAAGAATTTAACTCTGAATGACCCTCATGTTCATAGACAGGGACGGATGTGGCTGTGTGTGAAATGCCTGGATTAGGCCTCTTCATAGTTGTTTCCACTGTTTTTACACCCACATGTAGTGAACTTGTTTTTATTTTTTATTTTTATATTTAGTTTTTATGTAAGTTGGTAAGAACTCATTGAGATTAAATCAGTTTTCAAAGAAGAACCTGGCCAAGTGTGGACCATGCAGTTACAAATAATGGCACATCACAACCACAATTATACATTTTTAATGAATAAAGTTAATAGAAATCTCATAGACTTTTTTACATTCCACAGTAATGAAAAGCATGAGAAATAACTCAAATTGTGAAAGGTTTCTACAACCGTGGTGGTGGTGGTTGGTAGGCCGCAGTGCGTTTTACCTAGAGTTTATTTATTTATTTATTTTTCATGTGAAAACTTGGAGGCTATTTCCCTATAGGGCGTACCATAAATAAGCATTAGATCATGAAAGGGAATGTGTTGTTGCAGGATATCATCACGGCTATGACGCGCAGCGTGCAAAGTAGTCTTTAGCTGTGATGATATCCTGTAACAACACACGAACCTTGAGTGATCTAATCCTTTCATACAACAGTGCTACCGTAAACATTAATATTGAACCACTTTTGATTAGATCATTTGATTTATTTTGGCTGCCCCATCAAATATAGTTCCTGTTGCTATGCAACATGACAACAAACAGTCAACATGCACAGCTGCTGGGCACCACTGTGACGCAATTTGAGCGCTGTTATCGCTGAATATCGGCGCCTCAGCCAATCATATTTGGTCGGATCTCACTGTTGTATAAAAAACCTTATAAGCCTCCGCTTTGGGCCTGCCGAGCAGCGCATGTCACTAGATAAATTAATCCCATCAGAGAATGCAGGCTCTGGTGTGTTTGAACTCTTTACTCTGTGGGTAACCCCAGGCATGAACTCCGCTATGGTGTAAGTGTGTTGTGTTACTTGCAATGCCACGATTAATAATGCTGACGAGCAGCGCCAGATGACAACCCGCCTCTGGAACGCATGGCGACGCGGTTTTTAGAATCATCTTCCAAACCAAGAATAAACATAGATCAGAGCTCCCCAGACCTCAGGTTTCTTGCATTTTTATTTATTTATTTATTTATTTATTTTTAGGTTTCTTGCATTATTACCATTTTTACTATCCCTGTTACCTCTGTACATGGTTCAATCAACCTACAGAGCTTCATCCACGGCAAAGGCAGCAAGAACCGGTGCTAAAGGTGGCCATATCTCTATCACTCATTTTGTCATGGCTTCTTTCCCATAAAATTGACCTATTTGTGTTGAGATTTTTTTGTTCCCAAGGTGCTTTGATACGGCTCAGGTCACGACTTCATATTCAAAGCGGTTGCCACACACTCTTGTTGTCTTCCGTTGCAGACAGGGCTCAGATCAAAGACAATGGAAACTCTCTGGTGTGAAAATGTCACTGGCTTTCCCCCCTTTTACCTCCGTTTGCTTTTATCCCACACAACCTAAAATTGATCCAGCGAAGAGAGTGAAGCAGTGAACACAGTATTATAGAGGTGTCTGATAGCATCAGTGCATCCTATCAATTCATCCTTTGGCCATTCAACTGAAAACCGTATAACAAAAAAAGACCCCCCCCCCCCCCAGAAACAAGGCAGAGGGTTCGATGTAATCTTGTGCTCCTCACCTGCGTTCAAACAGAAGTCCGAACGCAGCGGGACACGATAATTGAGTTCTTTCCTTTGACAGATGCCATCCGGGGACCTGGGACCGTTTCACACAGATGCCCATCATCGGGGTGTCAGAAAGACTCCTGTCCCCACAGTACTGAAGTCAGCATTGCCAAGAGAAGAAAAGAGAGCTTGATACATGGATATCGATGGAATATATACATATAAGTTGTGGTCAAAAGTTTACATACACTTAGGTTGAAGTCATTAAAACGAATTTTTAACCACTCCACAGATTTCATGTTAGCAAACTATCGTGTTGGCAAGTCAGTTAGGACATCTACTTTGGGCATGACGGCACGTATGGATGTGCCATCCTGGAGAAGCTGGACTACCTGTGCAACCTGAATGGGCTACCAGTAGTGACAAGGGCACTAGCAAAATGCAAAACTAGAGAAAAATCAGTCAGGAAGGCTAAGGAGAGAGAAATGGTCTGTGGCCACCACCTGCAAAACCATTTAATTTTTGAGGGTTTTCTTGCTGTTGCCTCTCCTGTCCATCTGTTGTCACTTTCATTTGCACCAAAGCAGGTGAAATTGATTCACGTTCATCGTTTACGCTTCCTAACTGGACAGATCGATATCGCAGAAGTTTAATTGACTTGGTGTTATACTGTGTTGATTAAGTGTTCCTTTAATTTCTTTGAGCAGTGTAGTATCACTTGTAAAAGTATCAGAAAATAAGATATCAAGAGTCTTTTGATTTTGGGTCACAGACATCAGGAGGTCATGGCATGCAAAGCCAAAGGATATGCGACCAAATATAAAAAAATTAAAGGCACAGTCAATTAGTGTATGTAAACGTCTGACCCACTGGAATTGTGATATAGTGAATTAAAAGTGAAATAATCTGTCTGTAAACAATTGTTTGAAAAATGATTTGTGTCATGCCCAAAGTAGATGTCCTAACTGACTTGCCAACACTATAGTTTGCTAACATGAAATCTGTGGAGTGGTTAAAAATGAGCTTTAATGACGTCAACCTAAGTGTATGTAAACTTTTGACCACAACTGTGTATATACTGTGCTGCTCGAAAGTTTGTGAACCCTTTAGAATTTTCTGTATATCTGCATAAATTCGATCTAAAATCTGATCACAGTCCTAAAACTCGATAAAGTGAAGATAGCTCAACAAAATACACAAAAAAACATTATTTTTTAAATAATTTATTTATTGAGCAAAATTATCCAAAATTAAATGCTTTGTTGGAAAAAGTATGTGAACCCTTGGATCATATGTATTTTAAAGTATCATATTTAATATTTGGTCGCATATCCTTTGCATGCTGTTACTTCCTGAAGTCTCTGACCCATCAACATCAAAAGACTCTCAATATCTTATTTTCAGGTACTGTTACAAGCGATACTATAACCTCTCTGCATTTGAATGGATCTCTATGGGAATTGGGGGGTGAGACTAGATTCAGCTGTAAGTTACTCTGGTACATTATGAAACACATGACTGGCTAAATGACTGTAAGTCATCCAGGCTCTAAGGTATCAAACGAGCCCCAAACCATCACTCTGCGATGTGGATGGATCACTGCAAGGGTTATTTCTCCTGACACATTTTTCTATAGAACTCTATGGGGGGAAAAGTCAGGAGAAGAAACCCGTAAAGTGATCCATCCACATCTACTCCATATCTGGCCGCAGAGTGATGGTTTGGGGCTTGTTTGATACCTTAGACCCTGGATAACTTACAGCCATTTAGCCAGTGTGGGTGTGTATGTGTGCCTGCATGGGCATATGTGGCTGTCCGTGTCTGCACATGCATGTGTGTGTGAGTGTGTGTGTGAGTGCATATGTGTGTGCATATGTGTATGGGAGTGTATGTGAGTGCATATGTGTGTGCATGTGTGTATGGGAGTGTATGTGAGTGCATATGTGTGTGTCTGTGAGTGTGTGTGTGCATGTGTGTATGCGTGTGTATGTGAGTGTGTGTGTGTGCATGTGTGTATGCGTGTGTATGTGAGTGCATATGTGTGTGCATATGTGTGTGCATGTGTGTATGGGAGTGTATGTGAGTGCATATGTGTGTGTCTGTGAGTGTGTGTGTGCATGTGTGTATGCGTGTGTATGTGAGTGTGTGTGTGTGCATGTGTGTATGCGTGTGTATGTGAGTGCATATGTGTGTGGGTGTGTATGCGTGTGTATGTGAGTGTGTGTGTGCATGTGTGTATGCGTGTGTATGTGAGTGTATGCTTGTGTATGGGAGTGCATATGTGTGTGTATGTGAGTGTATGTGTGCATGTGTGTATGCGTGTGTGTGTGTGTGTATGCGTGTGTATGTGAGTGTGTGTGTATGGGAGTGCATATGTGTGTGCATGTGTGTATGCGTGTGTATGTGAGTGCATATGTGTGTGGGTGTGTATGCGTGTGTATGTGAGTGCATATGTGTGTGGGTGTGTGTATGCGTGTGTATGTGAGTGCTTATGTGTGTGGGTGAGTATGCGTGTGTATGTGAGTGCATATGTGTGTGGGTGTGTATGCGTGTGTATGTGAGTGTATATGTGTGTGCATGTGTTTATGCGTGTGTATGGGAGTGTGTGTGTGTGTGTATGTGAGTGCATATGTGTGTGCATGTGTGTATGGGAGTGTATGTGAGTGCATATGTGTGTGTCTGTGAGTGTGTGTGTGCATGTGTGTATGCGTGTGTATGTGAGTGTGTGTGTGTGCATGTGTGTATGCGTGTGTATGTGAGTGCATATGTGTGTGGGTGTGTATGCGTGTGTATGTGAGTGTGTGTGTGCATGTGTGTATGCGTGTGTATGTGAGTGTATGCTTGTGTATGGGAGTGCATATGTGTGTGTATGTGAGTGTATGTGTGCATGTGTGTATGCGTGTGTGTGTGTGTGTATGCGTGTGTATGTGAGTGTGTGTGTATGGGAGTGCATATGTGTGTGCATGTGTGTATGCGTGTGTGTGTGAGTGCATATGTGTGTGGGTGTGTATGCTTGTGTATGTGAGTGCATATGTGTGTGGGTGTGTGTATGCTTGTGTATGTGAGTGCTTATGTGTGTGGGTGAGTATGCGTGTGTATGTGAGTGCATATGTGTGTGGGTGTGTGCGTGTGTATGTGAGTGTATATGTGTGTGCATGTGTGTATGCGTGTGTATGAGAGTGCATATGTGTGTGCATGTGTGTATGCGTGTGTATGTGAGTGCATATGTGTGTGGGTGTGTATGCGTGTGTATGTGAGTGCATATGTGTGTGTATGTGTGTGTATGTGAGTGCATATGTGTGTGGGTGTGTATGCGTGTGTATGTGAGTGCATATGTGTGTGGGTGTGTATGCGTGTGTATGTGAGTGCTTATGTGTGTGGGTGTGTATGCGTGTGTATGTGAGTGCATATGTGTGTGGGTGTGTATGCGTGTGTATGTGAGTGCATATGTGTGTAGGTGTATGCGTGTGTATGTGAGTGCATATGTGTGGGTGTGTGTAGGCGTGTGTATGTGAGTGCTTATGTGTGTGGGTGTGTATGTGTGTAGGTGTATGCGTGTGTATGTGAGTGCATATGTGTGGGTGTGTGTAGGCGTGTGTATGGGAGTGCATATGTGTGTGCGTGTGTATGTGTATGTGTGTGGATGTGAGTGCCTGTGTGTGTGCATGTGTGTGCATGTGCATGTGTGTATGCGTGTATGTGTGTGGATGTGAGTGCCTGTGTGTGTGCATGTGTGTATGTGTGGATGTGAGTGCCTGTGTGTGTGCATGTGTATGCATGTGTGTGGATGTGAGTGCATGTGTTTATGTGTGTGGATGTGAGTGCCAGTGTGTGTGCATGTGTATGCATGTGTGTGGATGTGAGTGCCTGTGTGTGTGGATGTGAGTGCCTGTGTGTGTGCATGTGTATGCATGTGTGTATGCGTATATGTGTGTGGATGTGAGTGCCTGTGTGTGTGCATGTGTGTATTCGTGTATGTGTGTGGATGTGAGTGCCTGGAGGTACAATCAGTAGCTGCAGTGCCAATTATAAACAAAAACAAAAGAAATATTAACAGGATTAAAAACATTAAACCTTCACCGATCTCGGAGAGGATGACTGCATTTGAATGACTGTCACTGGTTGAAACCAAATCATTAAAATCAACATTACTGTCTGGTTTATTTTATAGTTTATTTTGTTTTTGACTAAAATAAATGGCTGAAAAAAAGGATTGAAAACAAATAATTGAATCTGGAACAAAGTTTTTAGTTTTACCTGCAAAAAATACAAATAAGCAATTCTGACCAACAATAACATCTTTAAAAGAATAATATTAAAAAACGGTTAATTACCATCCCAATCACTGCCTCCCCAGTGAAATTATTTTATTGTATTACGTTCCAGCTTTATCAGGAGTGATTTTAATAGTGTGCTGGAATAAAAATTAATTTTCGATTAAAGTTTGAAAATTGAGAGACAGCCAAAGTAATACTCCCCAGCATTATGTTTGCACTGTTATCTCTTAATTAACCACAGGCTGCAGTTTGCTTACTCGTAATTATAAACAGGAAGTTGAACACCTCAGTCCTTCTCGCTTTGTAAGGTCTTCCTGGTTTTTTTATTCTAGCTGCCTGAGAGTGAGTGTATTGGTCAAGTTCAAGTTGTAGGGAAGGTGTGGTAGTATGTACTGTATGTATTTCCCCAGCAAATCTATTATTAATTTATGATTTTATTTTGTCAAAAGTACTGGGGAGTGAAAGTGTGCATGTGTGGTTGAACAAGCATGTCGTGCGCAAAGGTCCAATTTCATACAACTCGTCATTAAAACCAAAATCCATGATCCAGCTTAATTACAGACCTGCACTGAAATGGCGTTTAAAGTACATGCTACTTCAGCTGCACTAGCGTTGAGGCTTTCCGTGTACTTATTTTAATTGCAATCTGTCCTGGCCTAAATTCCTCCTCTCCCATTCAAGATGCTATTGCAAACAACATAATCGCCGATAGCTGGGTTGGAACAAGCATGCTGGCAGTGTCATCTTCATGTAAGGCAGCGATTCTCTGACAGTGTGTTGTGTACGGCCTTAAGGCAGAAGCTTCTTATTCAACAAAGCTGCAATGAACACCGCTCCTCTTTGGATGATTCTTGCATGAGCAACGCATTTGAATGAGCAAATACCAAATATACATGGCCTAAAAAGTTCAGTGTTTCCGATAGAAGCAACAGGCACTGAATCCTCTTGAAAGAAATTCTTGACAAGCTTTAGGCTTTTTCCCCTCCAGAAGAGAGATTCCCAGTTTAATTGCGCGAGGTAGTGGACAGCATGTCGTTTTCCTGTCAGTAGTCTGTGGAGTTCATCCGCAGGGCGCTCTGGGAACAGTGGTTGGGTAACAAACTCTAAATTGAGAGCAGATAACTGTGGCATTGATTCAAGCCATGTCCATCCATGTTGTAAACTGACAGATTACCAATCCATTGAAGGCTCCACACACCATTCACTCACACATTCATACCCCCATACCCCAAGGACAATTTAGACTTATTCAAGAAACGGCTTTCCTCAAATTTGCCTCCCACCCCAACACAGGTTCAGCAGTCATCAAATTCTTTTTTTTTTAATGAATTCAAATTTGAATTTTAGGGGAAAATGGAAACACTTGCGTTGTTTGCGTTCACATTGTCAGGGAGTATTTTATTTTTTTAATTTATTTTTGTTTCTGATTTTTCCCTTTTTCTCCCAATTTAGTTGCCAATTGAACCCCTATTCTAATTCAATTCCCCCCCATGTAGCAACCGCTAGAGAACCACCGCTACACAACCCCGTCAACCGGTAGTAGTAGTAGGAAGGAGGGCGCCACGTCCTCTACAGGGCGCGACTCCTCGAGCTCCTGACCGTGACTCCAACTCGCCCTGGGTCGTCTGTGCGCAGCGATTCTCTCCGAGCCCCTCCCCCCACCCGGAAGCGGCCGCCAATTGCCGCTTCCACAGGGCACCGGCCACGCTCGGATATGGCAGGACCGGGGCGCGAACCCCGATCCTCGGAGTACAACTGCGCTGACTGAAAGTCAGCGCTCTTACCGTTGTACTACCGCGGCGGCCCTGGGAGTACCTTTTAATCAGATCCAGGCCTGCCTGTGCCAACTGTTCCCTTGGGACTGAGTGACTTTTTTATGCGATTTAAAGCGAAACTGTCAACAAACAGTGCAAAGTCTGCAATTTAAACACGCAAACAAGAGGAAAGGAGAGCAAACCTTGTATCTACAGAGGGCTGTATTTTTAAACAAGAGTCTACAAACTCTTATAAAGTGCTGGGGTATGGACTACGAGCCACGGCGCTGTCCAGTTTAAGCATGCGCTTTATTAGAGCAGACTGTAAGTTAACATGGAAGAAATCCACGGTACTGCTGCGCTCTGTCACCCAACCACTTACACTGTACTTTAAAAGTGTTTTTGAGATCTCCACCACGCCCTTTGAGATGTGGCACTGCTGGATCCTCTGGACCAGTAGATCTGATTCTGATCCAATGGATCTCCTCATATTTCTGTTCCACTTGTCTCACCAATGATTAATGTCTAAGACTAAGAGATTAGCCTGGTCGTCTCCCCATCTCTACGGTGAACAGTCATTTTTGCAGGTTCACAGTTCCCAGATTATAGTCCTCCAAATGACATCCTGGTTTTTTTTAAATTACAATGAATACAGTGAATTACAGGAAAAAAAACACATTATATTTGCAGTGCTGCTCACCCTCCTAGCCACAGTGTGATTGTGTTTGTTTAATTTGTTCACAATGCAGGGTGAGGCCAGCAATCATTCAAGGCTAATTAAGTGCCGTTTTATCTCTTGACAGCGGGGTAAAATATAACAAGGATGTTCTGTTCAGCAGTAGCAAGTTCAGCAATAGAGTTCACTCTGATATCTTAGTAATGTAACAGATGCTTGTGAAATATCTATTCTGATTAAACTGAGTGATGATAAATTTTAATTTGGGAAAAATTAAGTGCTAATGTAATACTAATACCAATTTTTTGGGCTGTAAACAAATTCAACCTTTTTTCCCCCCAATGACTGAGCACGGTTATTCACTTTTACCTTTTTGTGTCTATGTTCATCGTAGACGTTACCTGTTGAAAATTTTTTAAAAACCAAGATCAGGAACTCTCCAATCTTTTGCCACTCTGGCATCTTGAGTCTACCTGCACCATCCGAACGTGAAGAGTCACTCAGGTGGTGCGCTGTAGACAGAAAAGAATCGACAGTTCATTAGCCCTCCAAGTCCTCAATCGATGGAGGATGACGCAATAATTAACCGGTTAGTCCATTGGTGTTGAATTTCTTGGATGTAAATATGGCTTGGGATGCTGTACTGTACCTTGTTGGCCATTAACTCTATTTGGTGATCTGTAAATTAAAGTTTTCTTTTCCTCGTGGTTGCCTGGGTAATTGTGCCTGGTTTCTCAGTATTCATTTCTTAGTGTCCTTTACTCTGGACATGGGGACCATTCTTATAGGTGTGTCCTCCCAAAAAATTGCAAAGGAGGGCGTTTTCTTTCTTTGATTGCATAATTAAAACCTTAGTAAATTGGTTTATGTGTTGGTGCGTGCGACCGCGACAGAACCACATTTTAGCAAATATTTTTGCGCTGCGTCTATTTCCAAATGAGAGCACAAGTAAAAATATGGGATAAAAGCAAAAATGGTAAAACACGAAGAACAGTTTAGAACCTGCCTGGATAAAATATGTGTTTTGAGGTGTAAGTTTAAAACGAGTGTATTCTGGCAGACTATGTGATGTGTAATGGGGTTACACAGCTTGTGGGCTGTCACACTAATGGTTCTAGGAGGATTAGAGTGCAGTCTTCTTTCGAGCGAAGCCCTGGAATATCTCACTCTGTTTTGTGGAGCTCCACCCCTTTCCCATCATGCCTCTTTCTCTGGGCTTATGTATGATGGCTCCACATAAGCCATCCAAGTGCAGACTTAATGCCTCCGTTGAACCATCTGCAGCAAAACAGCCAGCCGGAAATTCTCAATTTTACAAGAAAAAAAATGAAATGAATAAACATTATAACACAGTGGCATCAAAGCCAAATCACAACAAAATAAAATAAAAAAAAAAAAGCATATTATGATCCAAGAAGAAAAAGCCAAAGCTGTAGTGCGCAAAAAGAACTAAGTGTTGTCGTTTTATTTTTTTTGTTGGCTTAGAGGGAAATAAACAAGATTATGTGAAACGCTGTATCCAATAGAAACAGAATTTATGGGGTTTCCTCTTCATCTGGTTCAGCTGTGGGGTTTTAAGTAAACTCAAAACAGATTACAGAATGGGGGGTAGCGGGTGGTTCTGGGTTCTCTTCCCGAGCGGACAGAGGAATATGATTTCTTCTTGTGTGAGTGTGCATGCGTTTGTGGTGTGTGAGTGTGCATGCGTTTGTGGTGTGTGTGTGTGTGTGTGTGTGTGTGTGTGTGTGTGTGTGTGTGAGTGTGCATGCGTTTGTGGTGTGTGTGTGTGAATGTCTGCCTGCGTGCATGTAGAGTGTGTGCGTGTGTGTATCGTTTGTGTTCGTCTGCATGGTTCCGCAGACCAAAAACAGCATCTCGGAGCCAAAGAGGACCACTGTTACTGCAAATCTCTGTCCAATGATCCCTACGGGGGCCACTGGCCATCTTTACAACCAATCAAAATACACTTCCTCAAGAAAAGGGCGGGGCTGATAAAATATTACATTTTAGATTCGCAGGCACCAGCCCTCCTGTAGTTGAAACTCATTTGAGTTCCAAAAAAATTGTTATCTCGCTGTTCATTTGTGGGGGATGGGGGGAAGTTTCGAATCATTTAATCACAGGAGGAGAGGGGGGGTAATGACTGTCCTTCTTGTGCTTGTCTTCTCTTCGCTACTTGTATCAGAATTTCTCATTATTCACAGTGAGTCTACAGTTCAGTCCCCCATAGCCATCAACTTCCTGCTTTGCCACAAGGCCCCCTGTAGAAAAATATTGATTTACACTTTTTTTTGTGTTGTTTCCTATCGCCCTCCTTCTGCACTTGAAACCCTGTGACTAATCTGGGGTGTGTGGGAGACTTGGGGTGGTAGGTGGTGGTGTTTGGGGAGATGGCTGGACCTTTTTTTTGTGTGTGTGGTGTGCTGAAATAAGGAGTTTACCCATGTGCTTGCAGGGCTCTGATGGGTCTGCTCCTGAAAGATGCACGTGTTGGTCCCTGTGTGTGTCAGTCTGCTTGCCGCTACTGCTAAATGCAATGGCTTGTTTTGTATTCCAGACACATGTAATAACTTAAATAATTCCTTGACGACAAAGCCTAAACAACTTAATTTGCTCCGCGTGACATTTCAGCCAATTAGAGTTCGTTCAAAAAGAAAAATCTCATTGCAAAATTACCTTTGGTTCCTTTTTAATTTATGTGGAATCGGTACTGCTTTATTATTTTTTTTTAAGCTGGCATTGTTGTGGGCTCCCGAGTAGCAGAGCGTGGCTCAGGTGCAGACCCTACCAGCCCTCTACATTCTCAATTATGAAAACACACAATGCCCTCGTAAGCACACCTGAGACATGTTGACCATCTATAATTGACCATTGAGCTTTTGTTTATGCGAGGTGGATTTGAAGTGGAAGGAAACTGTGTCTGCTGGTTCTCATACAGATGTGTATGGCAATAGGAGATTACTGAAGAAAAGATAAACCCGCTTTCCGTCCTAGAAAAACAGCCTCGGGCAGAGCTAGAGAATTACATTACATTCCCAGCCACTGCAGGTAGCATCCTTTATAACACACGTCCGCGGTTGGAATCATGAAACAAGTGATTTTAATCAAATGACTCCCGTCAAGACTGTTACATAACATAAATTAAGTGCTGTTCATTTTTAAAATCAGAAGCGATCAAAGTTAATAAAGGCTGGGCTGTTTGGTTCTGGTAAATATTTCAAGAGGAATTGCCATTTGTTGCTAATAGAATGAGTCCGCATGATATTCAGCCATCCTCAAGGGCTAAATGATTAAGCTAACCTCGGGGAGCTGTCTATTTATGTTAGAAAATACAGATGTTACGGCTGACACTTCCAAACAGCATTCAGCTTAACGAGCTTCTCTCGCTAATTTGTTTTACATTTCCTATTGTTCTGTTTTCTCTCATTTTTTCAGTTGCAGTCATTTAGCTCGCGTTGGAGGATTGAGCAGAAAGTTTAAAATTGGCTGTTTTGTTCCAGATGATATTGATGACGGAATATAAGTCATTATTCAAAACCAAGTGCAATAATCTTATGAAAGTTGTGCCTCAGTTGTTCAGCATTGCAGTAAAGTAGGCATAAGTAATACCGGGGAACCATATGTTGGATTTGCATACTGTACGCATGCTGTGGTGGAAGAGAAGAGGGTTGAAAACGTGAAATATTTTTTAAGTGTGGAAGTCGTGCTTCTGTGTACCTGTTTTAGATACCTCCCTTTACACCCTGACAATGAAAGATACAGTATCTATGAAAACATTTCTTAAATGATGTAAATTGCACATGCTGTTTATTGCCTGGACATTAAAATGGATCTCTTTGATAGAAATGGAACACTAAGAAAAATCTGTATAATTGGATACTGGGCTGCCATGTCTGGCCCTTATAGACTGTATGTATCGTGTCATAGTTTACCAGCATCTGGCATTCTGCTCAAAGGACACCACCCTTCCAACATAATAACAATCAGCTAAAACTTATGAGATATGGATACATCAGCATGTAGACATCAGTGTTATGACCTCAAACCACTGGGTGATTAGATTCCCAGGTAAAACGCTGCAGTTGTAAAGTTAGGTAAAGTAAGGTAATTCACCTGCATTGCTTCAGTATATCCTGCGGTTAAATTCTAAATGCTACGTAATTCACTCTGGATAAGAGCGTCTGCTAAATGCCTGTAAATGTAAGTAATGATAGACAGCGACCTTGCCTTCTGAGGGTACACCCAAACGTTGCCAGAAAAATGCGCCCACAACATCGCAGGACCCTTGCCGCTGTGGTTCTATTCGTTTTTTCAGAAACCCATCGCTCAGTATTGCAATTATGTAGATTCTTTTTTCCAGATGCCTTGATGAAGTGTGAAATATTGGTGCAGCTGATGCTTTGAAAGTCAGGAGTTTAAGTACTGCTCGGATACAGCACTTCAGGTAGGCTAAATATGCTTTCACTTGATGAGTGTCTGTTGGTTATGTAAATTAGTGTTCAAGGACATCGGCAATAGCGTTTTTGTCTCACGCAGGCAGGATACATTGAAAATGAGGCATTGTTTTCATTAAAGACACTGTACAATCTAAACCATCACTATTTAATAGTTGTAATATACGTAAAGGACCAAAGAAAACAAACACCATGATATCAAGTCTATTATATTCAAGTGAAATTAGAAATAGATTTTTATTCTGAACGCAGAACAAAGTTCTTATATACTGGCCATTTCAGGAGGATTTATAGTTGGTCACACCGCTGACTGGCACACTCCATTATACCTTAGAAATGACATACTTTACATCACAAGGAAATGTTATTATTGTATTGTTTATTATTATTTTTTTATTTTTTTAAAAGCTTAAGTTTACACCTTTATCACATGACTTAATGAACACTTTGAATGCAAGACACAGAAGTGATTGTACAGTACCCTTAAACAGTGTTAGCTGAGGATACATCAGCGTTACCAACCCTGAACGGTCTGTGGACTTTCATCTTTAACTGGCTAGCGTCCAACATATGGTGACTGTTCTTATCCTTTAAAGATTTAGGACCCATCAAACATTTACTGAAGTTTATCGGTATGTTTTTTTTGGCTGAACAGAGGTTTATTGTTGTTTTTTCCATCGGCTAGATATTGAGTAGGAAGTGAGATAGATCTATATTGCGGGTGGGAATTCGCTATATAGTTTGGAGGGAAGAGTAAAAAGCTCCAATGCCGTTCTAAATCCTTACCTAATCCTTGAGTCACCTCTGTCTTGATGATGCTTACACATTATTAATTAGGTTTGGTAAATGCAGGATGGCAATGGGGACTTTAAATGCAAGGATATATGGTTGTACGCTTGAATGGTTTTTATTGAAAGCCATTAACGTCACGTCAAAGTATCGTCCTCTAGCTCTCTGTTTCAGGCTTTTTTTGTATTTTAACTCATGCGTAACCTGATGCTTCTCTTCCTTCTTTGTCCTTCAGTTGATCTGTTAATTGAATACTCACATCACTTTGACAGTCAAAATTTTAAGTACTTTTTAAGAAATTAGCTGTTGGATGCTTGTTTAAAATAAAGAGAAACAATTACAATTAAAACAAATCTTTCTTTTAAATGTAGGGCTGCCCTCCCACTGAACTCAAATAATTGATTATGTAATTTAATCCAAGATACCAAAACAGCTAATTGAATAACCAATTTTGAATAGCACTTTCAATCTTCTGAAATAAATGTTTTTTTTTTTTGTTTTATACAAGAGCTGGATGAAAAAAAAATACAATAAACATCTTAATTCATACATAAACTTTGTTCATACAAACATCATCCCGTTGTCAGCCAGCGTCCTGTTTAACACAAACAGCACATCTCTTTGACAAAGTGTGAGCAGCAGATTCATGTTCAAGGATGTCAGCCTAAGATCAGCTCAGTCAAAACTGCCTCATTAAGATCTCAGCTGGAGGGGAGACTGGCAAACACAGAGTTCCTTCAGACAGTGTCTATGGGGAGGAGGGGGGGTTAGGGGGCATCTGAGTCCACGGAGTGCTCCTCCCATTCCCCCAGCTTGTTTATTCCTCATTTTTAATCAGCGGTTGTGGCTATTCCGTTTCCGCCATGCCACCTGCTCCTGTGCAGCAGGAACCGCGCAGCTGATACGCATGCACTCTTATAATGGCTGGCCTAACAGTGATTACAGGTTGCTTTCTGGCTACCGCCGTGCCTGTGGGCGCTTTGTGCGTCGCTCGGTGGAGCTAATTCAGCAGCCGCCCAAGCAACCCCAATCAACTTGACCCAGCTCTACCCCTGGCACAGTAATGTCCCGGACGTTACCGTACTGGGATAATAGCCCAGGCTGGAGCCTGTGATATCTAGGCTGCAGGGACCAGCATGTGTTTGTGTGAAGGGCCTTTACCACCTGAGCCCCCCCAGACCCTCCCCACTTCCTGACTTCCTGCCTATTATGTGCGGACTCTATCTGGAGAGGGTGGGGAAGAGGTGTGGTGGTGAAAAGTGGTAATGATTCAGGCCCAAAGAAATGCCTGATTCACATTCATGTAATATATATAAACTCCTCAAAAAAAGCTTGGAAATTTGTGTTTAGTCGATCATATCTCTGTTGTCACTGTATTATTAGCATTGTATCTTATATCATTGGAAAGCCTGTTCATTTCCCTTTACAATGGTGGGGTCCCAAGTGAAATGTGCCAAATTTCCCTGCCAAAGTCAAACAGTGTATTCTACTGTTGGTATTGACTCTATTGTTTTGAGTTGTTTGGGGGATTGAATCCCAACCCACAGCAACGCGTGACCAGGCTGGTGACCAGCATGAGGAGGAGGTGCCAGGCTGTTGTGCCTGTGTATGGTTCTTCCACCCACTACTGAGGCTCCTGACTGTTTGTTCAATGAATAAAGCATAAAATTACCAATATGTCTTGTTTGTTTCTTGTTACTGAAAGAGAGTTAAATCATCCAATCCCCCAAACAACTCAAGAATATAGAGTCAATACCAACAGGAGAATACACTGTTTGACATTGGCAGGGAAATTTAGCACATTTCACTTGGGACCCCACCCACATAATCAGCTGTGCTGCTCATCCCACAAATGCATGATCCTTACAAATGGGACATCATCTGTATTTGAATGGATCTCTATGGGAATTGGGGGGGTGGGGCTAGATTTAGCTGCAAATTACACTGGAACAGTATGGAACACATGGTTGGCTAAATGGCTCTAAGTTAAACAAGCAGGCTAATTTGGCGTTTACTAAAATGAGATGGAAGCCATATTCTGGTAACTTATTCTCAGCTGTTGCAGGTGCTTTTAACAAAATTTTAGGCATATATTTTTTAAAATAACACCGTCTGGAATTACCGAGAACCTTGCCGGTATTAAACCCTAATGTTAAAAATGATTATTGTGCATATCAAAACATGTCATAATGGTTAGTCGGAATAATATTGATCATACTATTGATCCATATAGCCTATACATTGCTCGCACTCCACACGCACGAGCATGTCTGTTTCGCCCTTATAAGCAATCCGCCAATGTGGAAAAGCAGGCTTTTAAAGACATTACATTACATTACAGTCATTTAGCAGACGCTTTTATCCAAAGCGACGTACAGTAAGTGCATATAGAAAGGTCATCGAAGTAACTACAGAACAGATAAGAAAGCACATTCTTCCCATACAGTATCAGCTATCCCTAGTAACGAACACAGTGCAGTTCACAGTGAACTGGGTAAATCATCTCTACTACAATTATTTTCTAAATAGTATAAACTTGAGTACACAGTTCAACAAGAAGACATACCATGAGGTCCTAGATAAGTATTAGTCCAGGTGGAGCCTGAAAAGGTGTGTTTTCAGGCCACGACGGAAAGCAGGCAGGGTTGGTATTGAGCGTAGGGGAATGGGAAGTTCGTTCCACCACTGGGGAGCTAGGGTGGAAAAGCTCCGCAGTCGGGAGGAGCGAGCGCCATTGACACGGAGGGGGGGAAGTGCGAGGCGCCCTGCTGTAGATGAGCGAAGCGGTCGAGCAGGAACATAGGTCTGGATCAGGTCCTGCAGGTAGACGGGGCCTGTCCTATTAGCTGCAGTGTGGGCCAGGGTCAGAACTTTGAACCTGATCCTAGCTGCAACTGGCAGCCAGTGGAGTGACCTCAACAGGGGGGTGACATGTGAAAATTTCGGGAGGTTAAACACAAGCCGGGCAGCTGCGTTCTGGATCAGTTGAAGAGGGAGTATGGCGCAGGCTGGTAAGCTTGCGAGCAGGGAGTTGCAGTAGTCCAGGCGTGAGGTGACCATAGTCTGGACCAGAAGCTGGGTGGAGTAGGTGGTCAGGTACGGTCGAATCCTCCTGATGTTGTACAGGAGGAACCTGCAGGACCGTGCCGTCGCCCTGATGTGGTCTTTGAAGTCCAGCTGGTCGTCTAGGACCACCCCCAGGTTCTTTGCAGAGCGGGAGGCAGCCACCACGGTCCCGTCAACGGTGATGGAGAGGTCAAGTAGCGGGGAGGTTTTGTGTGGCATGAAGAGGAGCTCTGTCTTGTCGAGGTTGAGCTTCAGGTGATGGGTAGTCATCCACTCAGAGATGTCGGCCAGACAAGCAGATATCCTCTCCTTTACCTGTTGGGTAGAGGGAGGGAAAGAAAGGAAGAGTTGAGTATCGTCAGCATAACTATGGTATGAGAAGCCATGTGAATTGATTACTGAACCAAGAGACTTTGTATAAATGGAGAACAGCAGAGGACCAAGTACAGATCCCTGCGGGACTCCTGTAGACAGGGGATGGGGTGCAGAAACAGAACCCTTCCAAGAGACTTGGTAGGATCTATCAGTGAGGTACGATACAAACCAGGAGAGGGCAGTCCCAGAGATGCCCATCTCAGAAAGTGTAGAGATCAGGAGTTTGTGGTTGACCGTGTCAAATGCTGCAGACAGGTCAAGTAGAATCAGGACAGAGGAGAGGGATGAGGCTCTAGCATTGGAGAGTGCCTCGGTCACGGCCAGGAGAGCAGTTTCAGTGGAATGTCCGGTTCTGAAGCCGGACTGATGGGGGTCAAGCAGGTTATTCTGGTGGAGAAAAACAGACAGTTGGTTATGTACAGCTCGTTCAAGGGTTTTGGACAGGAAGGGCAAGAGAGATACAGGACGGTAGTTCCTGACATCAGAGGGGTCCAAGCTAGGTTTTTTTAAGAGTGGGGTTACACGGGCAGTCTTAAAAACAGCAGGAACATGGCCACAGGTTAGGGAGGTGTTGATAATAGAAGACAGATATGGAACAAGCTCAGCGGATATTGACTGGAGGACTGCCGATGGGATGGGGTCCAGCGCACAGGTGGTTGCGCGCTGGTGCGTCATGAGTTGGAGCACATCTGCCTCCTCCAGAGTCTTGAAGGACGACAGCGTGGCGATGGTGTGGGGGATGTGGGGTGTCACCTGGGGTGTGAAGGAGTTGCGGATCATGGCCACCTTTCCCTCGAAGTGGGTTAGGAAGTCATCTGCAGAGAGGGAGGAGGGTGAAGGGGGGGGAGGGGGTATAAGCAGGGAGGAGAAGGTGGAAAAGAGTTTCCGTGGATTAGACACACATGCATTAATTCTAGACTGAAAAAAAGAAGCCTTAGCCGATGTAGTTGTAGCTGTGAAGGCTGCCAGCAGAGTGTGATAGGAGGCCAGGTCATCTGGGGATCTGGATTTTCTCCACTTTCTCTCAGCGGCTCGCAGCAGGGTTCTGCTGGATCTGAGAGAATCTGTCAGCCACGGGGAGGGGGGTGATGGTCGAGCTGTTTTAGAGACAAGAGGACAAAGTGAGTTGAGAGACTGAGAGAGGCAGGAGTTAAACATAGAGGTGGCAACATCAACATGCATATTCGCAAAGGAAGCGGGAGGAGGAAGTTTAGAGAGAGCGGAAGTAGTGAGGGAGGAGTGCGAGAGGGTGCGGAGATTTCTCCTGAACATAACAGTGGGTGGGTCATTAGTAGGGTTGAGGGAGAGTGGGAGGGAAAGAGAGAATGAAATAAAGAAATGGTCCGATACGTGGAGCGGGGTCACCGTGAGTTCAGACGTGGCGCAGCTCCTGGTGAGTACAAGGTCTAGTTGGTTACCAGCCTTGTGGGTGGCAGGCGATGGGGATTGAGTGAGTGCGAAGGACTGGAAGAGTGAGGCGACACTGGGTAGCTGGGAACTCTCTGGATGGAGGTTGAAGTCTCCCAGTAGGATTACAGAGAATGGGATATGACATTTTGATTGGTTTATTGCATGTTACGCCAAAGACACACCTATAATTAATGAAGAGACCAGGTTTAGCCCATTTACACCTTGCGTCGTACTTGGCGCTCAAAAAACACGCCGTCTAACTCGCAAAAGTGGACTTGGACACGCCCTAAATGCACTTGCGCCACACGTTTAGACCAAGCACTAAGATTTTCAAGATAGAGCCCTCAGGCTAACAGCCTGATTTAAGACATTTAGCGTCTGAAATTTTTTTTAGCACATGCAAAACTAATAACACAACCAATGATTGGTGCAAAACCAATACCATGACCAATCATTGGTCATGTTATTGGAGTTGCGTGTGCTAAAAGGTTTTGCACACTCTAAAGGTCTTAGTAAATCAAGCCCAAAGAGTTTTTTTTTTTTTTTAAACTGAATGCGCTTCCCTCACCCTGAGCCATTGGATTTTTTTGGCTACCCAGTGAACCCTTGGCTCTGGATACACAGCCGCTCTGAGGGATCCTCCAGCTCTTCCTCACAGGCATGAAAAATGTGTTTGCGTGGGACGACCAAACTACACAGCATACAGCCTCAAGCAGAAAGGAGTGGGCTTCCAACACGCCGAAAATATGATTACGCTTCTGCCCATGAGATATTTTCTGCCACTCCATGTATATTCAATTACTGAAGGAAGGGAAAGCGTTTGTCTAAATATGATGTTTTCCTCTGTTGCTTTCTCACTCATATTCTGTTAAGTTTTCCTGCAATCGTACACTGAATCCATTTAAGTGCCTGAAGAAATGCGATATGCAGTCATCTCAGAATCATTTCTGGGGATGAAATGTTTGACATTTATCCATTTACTTACTACCTTACTCTAACTTTGTGCCATGATCGTCACTGTCGTAATCATAATAAATTCAGACCCATGAACAAATGTGTTTATATTTGCACATATGCCAGGCTTCAGTAAGGGGCAGGTCAGAGGTAAATGTCATGTATTTGCGTATTAAAGTTGGGTCTGGGATTCTTCAGCCCAGACGTGGCGTGTGAACGCTCAGGTTCCCGGACCCCCTCTCTGGGAGCGGGCGGGGGGGGCGGTGTGTGGCCATTTCCCGTTAGAGGAGAGCTGAGCCAGAACAGTATTTTTCGTTGCTGCGGACAGACTGTGTGCTCGCCGGGGCTCTAACCACAGAGCCAGAGGTCCAAGGGTAGAAGGACGCCGGCAAGCCAGCAGGATGCTGCATCATTCATTGTCATTCCATTCATTTGGCAGGTGCACTTTATCCAGGGTGAGTCAACCTGTTCCGTCCAGGCCTGGAACCAGGCCATGTTCCCATTGGCAAATCAAAACATGTGGGCGTGACTTGATTCATGGATGGATTTTTATTTTTTTTTGGTTGTTTGTTTTTTTCCTTTTTTTATTTTTTTTTTTACACTCAGTCTGTCCACAATCGATCTAGCTTTCACTTCCTCTGTACAAATGTCACGTTGTGGTATAACTGACACAAAACTGAGTTTGTTCAGTGAAATGGAATGCTTTTGGGAAATCAATATCAAATAGGAAGCCATCCATTTGATATGCACTCGTTTGGTGGTTAGGGACTTTGCACATTCATAAACACTTCGATCATCGACCTTCGGCTGATCATTGGGGTTTATTAAAGACGCATTCATAAATCTGTAACCTGAAGGTACAGGGCTGAGAGACACCGTGAGTGGGGAGATAGCTTGCTGTGTGGTGATTGGCATGCACAGTAATGATGTCACACAGAAAGGTCTGATTGTGATGTCACAATACTGCAGAGAAGGGGGGAGCAAACAACCCCAATAACGGCAGGGGAAAAGAAAAGCTAAACGTATTAGGAGGGCAGAACAGGTCACCTATGCTTAGAGTTGTGAATAGTGGCCGTCCCAGAGGACCACGTCGATGAGGTCAGCTAAAACTGCTCTTCACACAAGAGGGAGAAGAGGAGGTTGGGGGCGGGCTTAGGTCAGATTTAGATTGCTTGTTTAAGCTGAAACCAAAACCGGAGCCAAGAAGCCGGATGAGTCAGTGAGCAGATAATGTGAATGACTGTAATTAATGTGGCCTCAGGTCACTGGCGACAGTGTTGATGAGAGGCCTGAAAGTTTGACTGTTTGTAGCTGAAATGCATGTTGCATATGATAGATGAAGGTTGATTCAAAGAAAGCTGCCTTTTTAATGCCCAGCACTACACTTTTTTGTCACTGTCTTTTATAGTGAATTCACAAAAATACAAGTCAGGTTGTACTGCCTTTTGGATGAAAGTGCAAGCAAATTTTTTTTTAAGTACCACAAGCATTTCAACTCCTCAGTCTTAATTGAAACATTTGAACATTTGAATGTATTATGCAATTTTCACAGTAGTGTTGTGGTGCAACAACAATTACTCAAGATTCCACACTACAATATATTAAATAAGCCTGTTGCACTGTTATTCCACAGTCTCCAGCTAAATCAGCAGTGACAGATCGTAACTGGCTTTTGATGTTATACAATCAGAGTAAGGCTACACATAGCTTTAGCAAGCGTGTCAGATACCATTCTGTAGTTTTCTCTCATAGACTTATTCTGTGGCAGGGCCTTCTCTAACACCCCTGCATTGGACAGCAACACACAGGATAATCATTCATTCATCACACCACACACATATACTCAATCACAGGATAATCATTCATTCATCACACCACACACATATACTCAATCACAGGATAATCATTCATTCATCACACCACACACATATACTCAATCACAGGATAATCATTCATTCATCACACCACACACATATACTCAATCACAGGATAATCATTCATTCATCACACCACACACATATACTCAATCACAGGATAATCATTCATTCATCACACCACACACATATACTCAATCTGTGAAGATGAAGGCACGTCTTCTAAGATATCTTAGTTGAGACTCTCACCGGATAATTTCTATCGATCCATTAACTTATACATTGTAATTGACAGCTGAAACAAATTGGTACTAGCCCAAGGTCCCAGAGGATGTGAAAAAAATATGAAAATTCTGGTTTTGCTCCTGCAACACATTACTCGACTCCAATAATAGAAATGCATACAGACTCATTGGCGACCATTCTGCGCTGTCTGCGTTAGACATTACATTACTGGTGTTTAGCAGACTCTCTTATCCAGACTTACACAACATTGCATTTCTTTTACATCGTATATGTGGATATATACTGAAGCAATGCAATTTCTCAACGGTACAACGGCAGCATCCTACCGGAATCCTACCTGCAGGTAATCGAACCTGCAACCTCTAGATTACAAGCCCATTCCTCTTACTATTGGACTGCTACCCCCACAGACATCAGCTGTAGGTGTATGAATGGACTGTACTGTTTGCAGAATTTATTCCTCCCTCAAGATATAATGGTACACATTTGTTTTCAATTAAAAAACAAAACAAAAGGGATTATGATTACGAGCACATTTGTTTGTTTCAAGTTCATCAGAAACAAAACGTGAAAGAAATTCAATAAGTCTGTTGATTAAGACAAATAGAAGCCCCTTGGGTGCTATTAAATATTAAAGTCAACCTGTCAGCCATGACTGAAGGCCTGCCCTGGGATGTTTAATTTCTGACAGGGCAGAAAATCGAGGTTGCGCGTTACCAAATGAGAGCAAAACAAAAGCCTATTAATCTGCACCCAGGCCCATTTATTGAGCGTGTTTTTGAGGAATGTTTCATTGTATTTCATAATGATATACTGTAGCTCCTGTTAATGCTCCCTCAGCATCTACTCATTTCTGCATTAAACCAGATTGCTTTTTTTATTTCTTTGTTTTGATAAAATGTTTTCCGTGATGGAATGGAATTTCAGCCGTTCTCATGATGACATTAAAAAGAAAATATTTATCCTTGAGTTAAAAAACTAAACAACAACAACAAAAACATTACCATTCTTGCGTCTGTGTAATAGCGGAATTGAATTGCAATTTAGCACAGCTCCAGCTCTATAGCAGCTGTGGGAGTGATTGGTAATATCAGAAGTGGAACAGTAAATCTCGCAAGATCACGCCCGCGGGTTGATGAAAATCTCAGCAGATGAGGAGATAATTGCCAGACCCCAGTGTTTCCTGGAGAAACTTTCCTGGAGCAACCTTTCTCGCTCCCGCTGAGAGATGTGGCAGTTAGGCTGAGGGGTGTGGCAGTTAGGCTGAGGGATGTGGCAGTTAGGCTGAGGGATGGGGCAGTTAGGCTGAGGGGTGGGGCAGTTAGGCTGAGGGATGTGGCAGTTAGGCTGAGGGGTGTGGCAGTTAGGCTGAGGGATGTGGCAGTTAGGCTGAGGGGTGTGGCAGTTAGGCTGAAGGGTGGGGCAGTTAGGCTGAGGGGTGTGGCAGTTAGGCTGAAGGGTGGGGCAGTTAGGCTGAGGGGTGTGGCAGTTAGGCTGAGGGATGTGGCAGTTAGGCTGAGGGATGTGGCAGTTAGGCTGAGGGGAGTGGCAGTTAGGCTGAAGGGATGTGGCAGTTAGGCTGAGGGATTAGGCTGAGGGCTGAGGGGTGTGGCAGTTAGGCTGAGGGATGTGGCAGTTAGGCTGAGGGGTGTGGCAGTTAGGCTGAGGGATGTGGCAGTTAGACTGAGGGGTGTGGCAGTTAGGCTGAGCGGTGTGGCAGTTAGGCTGAGGGATGTGGCAGTTAGGCTGAGGGGTGTGGCAGTTAGGCTGAGGGATGTGGCAGTTAGACTGAGGGGTGTGGCAGTTAGACTGAGGGGTGTGGCAGTTAGACTGAGGGGAGTGGCAGTTAGGCTGAGGGGTGTGGCAGTTAGGCTGAGGGATGTGGCAGTTGTAGATGAAGATGAAGATGATGAGGATGATACATTGAAATGTATTGTGTAAGCTTGTGAGTGCTGGGCATGACTAACAGAACACATTAATTAACTATTCATTCATAAACATTAATTCCGGATGTGATTATCATTTTGGAGTCATTGTAATGTTGTTCATGAGAATTACTACCAGCTATGCCAATTATTAATGTTCACTAATCTATGTAATATTACTAACAGCAGGAATTACTGGATATTATTTTTAATTGGGGCCCTGAGTTTTCTTCACAATTTTACTCAAAATGTATTCTCTAAATTCCATAAACATACATTTCATTTCCTCTCTCTCTCTCTCTCTCTCTCTGTCAGAAAGAGAGAGAGAGGAATTGATGTCTTCTGAATTCTGTTTACAGGAGCGTTGGGAATAGTTGGCCTTGCTTGCGTGTGCCCGGCCCACAAGGCACAGAAAGAAGTGATAAAAGGAAGTCGACGGGGGGAAAAATATTGCCGTCCCGGGCACTGACAAGCGCTCACATTGACAATGAGCGATATCCACCACCCCCCCCCTCACCACCCCCTCAGTAGCAGGGCTTCCAGTCCAGAGCTTGTGCCCTTGACTTCCTGATGTGCAGGGTCACTCCGATAAACTTTACAGAGGTGTGGCCCATCAGACAACCCCTCTTCCACCACCCCAAAACATGCACAAACACACAAAGAAACACACGTGTAAACACACACACACAGACACGTGCAGAGGATGTTAGAAGAGCAGGGGTCCAAATTCATAAAAGGGCACACCGGCTATTATTAAATATTTCAGCCTTAAATGCGATAGGTCACTGTGGAAATGTCGACTGTACGGGACTTTGGCGAAACGTAACAAGATAAACTCTTCAGGATTAATCATAACACAGTGATAACTGCACATCGCCTACAGGTAAGATAGCCTATTTTGTTTCATTAACATATTTATAGCTACGAGAGATTTTGGAGAACAAAAATTAGGTGTCTTCTAAACCGAAAGTGCATCAGGTAGCCAGTAGCCTACAGTAAGCAATAGAAAACGCTGAATGCTTTGGCCTATTTGTACATTTAAAAAAATATATTATTGTTTCTAGCTATATTTCTTTTCTTGTAAACGGAGCATTTTATGCATTTTACAGTCTGTGGCTGTGGCGAGGGACGTAAGCACTTTGGGCTATTAATAGCACCCTCTTATTGTATTGCACTGCAGTATCAACCCTGCGGGTTTTCTTAAATTATAAACTAGGCTACAGCTTTAAGACAAACATTAATACTGGGACCGATACGTCTACCACTATAGTATGGGGTGCCAACGTGGATCGGGTTAAAGCTTTTACCTTTTCAGGAGTAAGGGCTTCAAAGATAGCCTAAGGCACCCCAACCCCAACCTGAACCTAAACCTAAACCTAAATCTATTTTATCGGTATAAGACAGGTGTGACTCAACCGGGATGGCCCGTGCATTGCCTTTGATTCTCTATCAACTTCAGCCATCAAAGGTGGCTGAGGGGAGGTTGAGACGGGTGTGTGCGGGTTGGACCCGTAATGCACGACTCAGAACACAAACTTGATAATAAATACCCGCAAGGGCTTTATTATGGGGGAATCCAAAAACGTAGTCATACAAGCAAAGTCCAAAAACCAATAAATCCAGCCAGACCAAAGATACAGTACTGAGGGAGAAGGCAGTCTCGAAGTCGGTATCCATGCAAGAGTTCGTTAACCAGAGTAGCTGTCAGCGGAGCAGAAGTACAAAACAGGGAAAAAGCAAAGTTCGTAGTCGTGGGGCGTAGCAGGAGTCAGACCGAAGTCCTATCCGCGGGGCAGAGGTACAAACAGACAGCAGGCAAAACTCGTGGTCAAAAACAGGCAGTGGAAACAATAGGCAGGCAGTAACGATGGTCAATAAACAGGCTAGATCAATAACGGTGGTCAAAACAATGGAAAAACGCTCAAGAGTGACAATAGTAAACTAAGGCAACAATTTCGCCATGAACAGACATGAACACTGAGCTTAAATGCAGGTGTAGACAGGTGCAAACATTTAGCTTGAGAGCAGCAGGAAATTCACAACAGCTTGAGAAAATGAGACACGTAACGAGGCAATTAGTAAATCGTTAGTAGTTAACCTATCCTGACATAGCGTTCGAAAATTAGTAATCAACATGCACGAGAAACGTAAGGTAAACATGAACACATGGTTAGATAGTTAGTATTACCCAATCCTGATCTAATGTTAGTATATTAGTAACTAGACAAGGGAGAATGAAACAATTAGGGAAGCGTGAGTGACAGCAAGAGAAGAAACAGCATGAACGCAAGGCTGCGGAAAAACATGGAAATATGAATGCAAACAATGAACTGCATCGTAACATAAACAGAAAATAAACTGTGACAAACACTAAACATGAAACGTGACATAAATATGACAGAAACGTAACAGAGGTCATCGATTACTTCCACAACCCTAACCCTAACTCTAACCAACTCGCTGCGCACGCTGTCTTTCTACCGAGTCCCCACAATGATTTAGGTTGCACTCTGCCAGAGAATAGCTGAGCCGCATTTTTATGGTTCTATGCTTTTTCTACTCGTCTCCTAGTACTGATATATCGCCATCCGCTAGCCGAAAGATCATATTGCACCCAAAATTTTTTATGAAATTCATTCAGATAGGATTTTATTTGCCGTTTTCTCAATTATTGTCATTTTGGCGGTCGCGATTTCAGTAAATTCTCCTCACATGTTACATATTACATTAACTAACTAGCTATCGAGACAAAGGCAACATTAAAACTGCTGTGGTGCGATGGGACCGTTCTTTTAAGCTTAGTGGATGGGACACAAGAACTCGACCATATTACACTGATTCCCACATTACTAGCAAAAGGTATCAATGCTAACGATAGCTAGTTGGCACATTTTGAGCTGCTAAATAGTTCAAGCATAGATAGACCCTACTTGCCAAATAGTGTCAAGCAATTTCTAAAGTGCATTAATATCAATATAAAACGAAAATTAACAGTATATTTATACTTTGTTGGCCACATACCTGATGTCTGCCTCAAAGTAACTCATCACACTGACTGTCTCACGACTGTCCAGTACCTATGCATGTGTGCGTTCTTTCACCATAGAAAGGCTCGGTGCCCACACAGTGCTCGCCGCTCACACGGTGCTCGCCGCTGCGGCGGAAACCAGGAGGGAGGGAGGGTAGAGGTAGAGGGCATCGCCCGGGGGCACCAATCTCCCAACCTGATATGTTGATTCAATCAATATATCTGTTCGGCAGGGCAGGCTGTGCGCAAAAAGGAATTTATTTATTTATGTAAAAAAAAAAAAATTTAAACAGAAAAAGGGCACTTCTCTATAGGAGGCCAAACGGCAGGTGCTCAAGCCCCCTTCGAGGTCTATGTATGCACGTGCATGCGTGCACACGCACACACCTACACGCACGTACGTACAGACACACACTTGCACGTATACACCCGCATGCGCGCACGCACCCACACATACATGCTCGTATACACACGTATATACACACATTAAACATACATGCTCGTATACACGCGTATATACACACATTAAACATACATGCTCGTATACACACGTATATACACACATTAAACATACATGCTCGTATACACACGTATATACACACATTAAACATACATGCTCGTATACACACGTATATACACACATTAAACATACATGCTCGTATACACACGTATATACGCACATTAAACATACATGCTCGTATACACACGTATATACGCACATTAAACATACATGCTCGTATACACACGTATATACGCACATTAAACATACATGCTCGTATACACACGTATATACACACATTAAACATACATGCTCGTATACACGCGTATATACGCACATTAAACATACATGCTCGTATACACACGTATATACACACATTAAACATACATGCTCGTATACACACGTATATACACACATTAAACATACATGCTCGTATACACACGTATATACACACATTAAACATACATGCTCGTATACACACGTATATACACACATTAAACATACATGCTCGTATACACACACACGTATATACACACATTAAACATACATGCTCGTATACACACGTATATACACACATTAAACATACATGCTCGTATACACACGTATATACACACATTAAACATACATGCTCGTATACACACGTATATACACACATTAAACATACATGCTCGTATACACACGTATATACACACATTAAACATACATGCTCGTATACACACGTATATACACACATTAAACATACATGCTCGTATACACACGTATATACACACATTAAACATACATGCTCGTATACACACGTATATACACACATTAAACATACATGCTCGTATACACACGTATATACACACATTAAACATACATGCTCGTATACACACGTATATACACACATTAAACATACATGCTCGTATACACACGTATATACACACATTAAACATACATGCTCGTATACACACGTATATACACACATTAAACATACATGCTCGTATACACACGTATATACACACATTAAACATACATGCTCGTATACACACGTATATACACACATTAAACATACATGCTCGTATACACACGTATATACACACATTAAACATACATGCTCGTATACACACGTATATACACACATTAAACATACATGCTCGTATACACACGTATATACACACATTAAACATACATGCTCGTATACACACGTATATACACACATTAAACATACATGCTCGTATACACACGTATATACACACATTAAACATACATGCTCGTATACACACGTATATACACACATTAAACATACATGCTCGTATACACACGTATATACACACATTAAACATACATGCTCGTATACACACGTATATACACACATTAAACATACATGCTCGTATACACACGTATATACACACATTAAACATACATGCTCGTATACACACGTATATACACACATTAAACATACATGCTCGTATACACACGTATATACACACATTAAACATACATGCTCGTATACACACGTATATACACACATTAAACATACATGCTCGTATACACACGTATATACACACATTAAACATACATGCTCGTATACACACATGCCAAATTGTCTGGACTTTGGCCAGGTTAGCACTGCCACCAAGCTCCCTGTTCTCTCCAGCACTGTCATTGCAATGTCCCCCCCCCCCCCCCCCCCCCAACTCTGGGCAGGTAGGAGGATAGGGGAATATGAATGTTTCCTAGGCTGAGAATGGCAAATTGTCTGGACTTTAGGTGCTAGGTTAGCACTGCCACCAAGCTCCCTGTTCTCTCCAGCACTGTCATCCCCCCCCCCCCCCCCCCCCCCAACTCTGGCAGGTAGGATAGCTGGAATATGAATGTTTCCTAGGCTGGGATACACGATTTAAATCAACAGAAAAGGACTACTTTTGCATTTCACCTGATTCTGCAGTGTTTATATGGCCATGTATACTCCCTATAATAAATAATACTAAAGTAAAGCGCCTTGCCATAGAAGCCCCCCTTATCCCCCTATCCGGGGGGGCATGAACGCTTTGTCATGACATTCAGACTCAATGGGCAGGAGTGTTTTATCATAACATAAGCACATTAAAACCAGTGGTAATTAATCGAAGTCGAATGAGCTCCGATGTCATTTGGAAAGCTTTTTTGTCGCTCCTTTTTTTTCCCTCACAGAAAAATGTGAAAAGTAAAGTAAAGCCTTTTGTCCTCCCACCCATCCCTAATTAGAATTGCGTGTGGGACGCACTGCGGAACGGTTTCAATTAGTCACCGGCATCTCATTCATTCATGCTTGAAGAGACAGAGGAAGTGGGGGGGGCGACTTCTTTTTGTGTGTGTGTGTGTGTGTGTGCCTGTGATGAATCTTTTTAAATGCCCCCAGCGCTCACAGAACAGACTAAGTGATTAAAACTGTGCCCGTAGATAGCACGGAGGACCCGACAATCTAAGATGCACATAATTCCTCAAAGTAGCGGCCACCCCACCCGACTTTATTTAAAGCGACGCTTTTCTCTGGGCATCGGTCCATGTTTTGGGGAAAGCAATCAGATGCACGTGTTTTTTTCCGGAGATATTATTTTGGCTCTGTGCCGCTCCATACACCCGCCGGTGAGCCGCAGAGAAGGTTCTGGATGAGTTCTCCCCTGCATGACCCCTCCTGAACAGGAGGAAGATGGAACGGACCCCTCAGAGTTCTGCCCTACTCCCGCGCTTATGAATATCAATGTAACATTAAACCCTCCCTTCCGCAATTAGCCTCGGTTTATTTCACAAACCTGGCTGGTTTAATAAACCTTTTAGCTGCGAGATTCATCAGCGATGGGAAGCGGAGACAGTGGTCCTCAATCATCGGGAGGTTACCCTGGTTTTTCCAAAATTGTGCTCTTTACGCTCGCTAATCATCAATCAGAGGGAGCCACTCAGCTACAAACAGGGCAGGCCGCATAACCTGCCTTTATTTCATAACGTTAATCATCCTGAAGCGGCCTATGATTAAGGAGCCTGGTCATTTAAATAAGGATCGGCCATTTTATAGCGAGCTTTTCAGCGTTTGCCTTGCGCTCGTCACACAGCCTTCTTCGTTCTAAACTCCCCCCACGCCGCCCTAAAGAAGACAGGTGAGTTTCATTTCAGCTTTGATCACAAATCTCTTTGTGCACGAACAGAATTATTTTTCGGAAACCCCGCCTCTTCGTTATAATTACAGTTACATAACTTGCGCTGTGCGAGGCTTGTCAATCACAAATCGGAGGCTGCGAACCAATATTTGTTTAAAGGTACGTTCAAAAAAAGGTAAAGGCAGATCTTTGGTGCTCTGCTGAGGAGTGGCCCTCGAGCAATGGGGCGGGTGGTAATCCGAAACATAAGGCTGTAGGAAAAGCATTTACAGCAGAGGTGTAACACTTCCTCGCTCCGCTGTCTACCGCCTTACTTTTGCCTTTAATTTCAGGCGGCCTCTGAGTTTAGGAGTTTAGCGCTAATTCAATGTATTAAATAAAATTTACATTTTGAACAAGACTTGAGAGATCTGTATTGCGGCGTTGCATTACAGTGTGTTTAAAACACACACATACGCGCACATTTTTCTTCATTTTTGAACCCCCGCATTTTAAACGATAATCCGGTGCCCTTGACCGAACAGCTTTGTTGTCTCACGCGGTGCGTATTTATCACGAAAAGCTCCTAGATGTACGTGGCTATTTCCCCCAGACTGATGTAGGCCTACTCGTGAGGTCAGCATCGTAAGGTTTTATAAGTTTGAGAAATAGTGGGAATCAAAAAACAATGAGAGGTAAGGCAGGTCTTAATATTAAGAAGCGAGTGTGATTGCGTTATCTTTATTGCCCTGCGTTAAGTGAGATGTGTAATTAAACAGGAGAGAGATGACATCCTTTCTTTCTGCTGATGGTGGAAGTCTGAAAGCCCTTGAAAACTGAAAAAAATAATGGTGGATTATGAGCTTTTGTGCTTAGACAGTATAATTACTCAATTCAACACCAGTCATAAATCTTAGTTATTGCACATTACCACCTTAACTCAATAATAAATATTCACATTGCGTGATTAACCCATTAATCTGGAATTATAACAGAAATGAATAAGAATATTAAAGGATATGAAGTAAACTTTATACTGTTTTATAACATTTTTTTCTCTTTTTTGCTCCCAGGCGGTTATGGCATGAGTTGATTCATATTCATACATTCAGTCATTCATTTTTCATGTTTAATATTTCACTATGCCAACACAGCAGGACACAAAAGAGAAATCATAGAAAGATGGTAAATAATTCAGCTCTTTGAATGTGCCGTGCGTAATGTTGAAGTAGCGTCGCCCTGTGAGCTATGGGCGGGATGAAGTCATAAATGTTTCCTTCCCTCAGAGATTTCATTTATTTATTTATTTCTTGGCATTTTCGAATTTAGAGTGCGCCTAAGCATGGGCACAGAACATACCCTGCTCCCATGGGTGCCAGCTCCTCCCCCCTGGCACCGAAACTCCGCCCACGGGTCGATCCGACTCCCTGCTGGCATCCGCTCCCAAGTATGCCAGGGGTGTGAAGAAGTCCAAAAATCTTAGCGTCCATATTATTGTTATTATTATCATGTTGTTTTGAAAATGCATTCATATTCTCCCGCTGGCAGGGAAAATAAATTAAATGCAGAATCTAACTCGCAGGCAGACTTATCAGCATCATCACCCACAAAAACAAGAATCCCTCCATGTGCTTTTACCAAAAATTAATTTTTAAACCTTTGGGCTAAGGCTGTGATCACTACCAGCATTAGGGGTTCGACATGCTGTGAACCTTCTATATATTAAATAATGAAAGGATAGTTACAGACAAATATGCACTCAAACAGAATTATATATTATTACTCTCAAACTTTAATTCGTCAAAGTGTGTGTTTCTCTCAAGAAGATGCATTTGCACCCAGATGGAGAGATAGGCGTTTCGGTTTCTGTGCAGGTAAGCTTTGAAATATTTGTTTTGCTCTTCTGGAATTTACGATGCTTATGGTTTAGACACTGTGTGGCTGAGTCCATAGAGGCACACGAGAACACAAGCGGGATCTCTATTTGCAGCTTTGAGCCTGGGCTATATCATTAGTCCACTATGACATGGCGACAGTTGGCCTTCACCGACCATGAGTAGGGGGTTTAAGTCCTTTATGTCTCTCTGTATTAGTTTCTCCCCGCTTGGTTTGCAGCTATTCTGTAATACTATGCGGCTTTCAGAATGTAAAATAGCAATGCACAAATTTTGGGATTTGGGATTTTGGGATTACATACTGTATATGTAAAGTATCCATTAAGCAGATGCTGTTACCCAGAGTAACTTACAAAGCAGAGCAAATAAGCACATCCAATAGGCTTATAACAGCAGCAGTAACTCCAGTAAAAGAGAATTAACATTCTAGCCAGCAGCAGAGCAGGCGCCCACAAGCTTTCAATTGTTATAAGTTACGAGAGCCCCAACCCGCCTTGGTTACGTTCACGTTCCCCTTGTTCGTACGTTTGCTATTGTTTATGTGACGTTCTGTGTGCCACATGACCACATAAGTGTTCCAGAAGGTTTGGTCTACCCAGTTGTAAAGGATTGATTGATCCAGTCAGTCGTTATCTGTATACAACCGCGCTGACCTGTTTCCCATGATGCACCTATTGCAGATTACTTGAGTGTGGAGCGGACGTGCGGAACCAGCTAACACAAATGATCAGTCCAGCAGGTAATGACTTTACCTCTTGTGTGAGGGTAGGTTACCTGGTTCTGGAGAGGCACATAGTGGTTTTCATTTTTAGTTAGCACTTAATTGATCAAGTAAAGTAGGTTATTACACAATAAACTAATTTCACCTGGTTTATTGGATCTAAATTGATTGCTGATTTTAATGCTAAAGGATGTGTCTGACAGGGTCCAGGATTGGGGACCCTTGGATTAGGAGATGATTCAGCGTGTTTGTTTCACACATTTAACCAGTCATAATTCATACACCCTGCTGATTAGTAGTCAGTGATTACTCTACTCTACTCTACTCAGACTGCTTAGTCCTGACACTGACTTTGGGAGATCCCAAACACGGATCAAGCATGCTGTATGGCCAGCAGGCCTGGAGCCATTCACTGGTTAAAGGGCAGGGAGAGAAGTGTCTAAACAGACACCTGGGACTGCTCAAGTAGCCAAAGTTGAATGGTATTATATGTGATATAGAAAGAAAAATATCCTCCACGGGTTCCTGGTTGAATGATTGTCTTTGCCGTGTAGCCAGTTTCAAAATTTCCCATACAGGATATCTTTTCCTTTCTGGTTCACCTTTTGTCTGGCACCAGGGATGTCTTTCGGGGCTTTCAGATGTGCATAGCACACTATTTGATAAGCTGTATCGGCTGTGGCACACAGATTGAATCGAGATGAACCTCTGCAGAGGTTTCTCACTTAGTTTATTTTCAGTTTTGGATTGTCTTGTCTTCTACACTGAATAAAACTGCAGATATGCATTAGTTTTTCACCGCCAGTGGATTGCAGTCCAGTTAGACCCTTTGTAAGTGGCTGTTGTACAGGTCTGTCTCTGCTAGCTCATATACGCTCACATTGTCACACATGTCTGCTTTGTCTCTCCTGGGTAAGGGAGCAACCATCTGGGATTTGAACCTGGAATTTTACAAGTCAGACTCTCTAACAACGACACTGCACCATTGCCAACATCAGTCCAGTCCTCTCAGCATCAACAAGCAAACAAACAAACAAACCCAAAATAACCTCTTCAGGAAGCATGGCCCCTTTCATCTCCGGAGGTCCTGAGGCTCACATGCAAACCCCCCCTACGTCCTCTCATGCTTATTCATGCAGTTTGTTCAGTTCTAATGCTCTCCATATGCCCCAGGGGGGTAAAGAGGCTTCCCGTTAGAGGGGAGGGGCTAATCTGCTTCTCCACCGCTGGGGCAGATAGTGCATCAGAAACGGTGTCATTTCCCGCTGGCTTAGGCCAGGTGGTGACTCTGTGGCACAAACCATGACCGTCTCTGAGAAGCACTGCCGCTACTACCCCCCCCCCCCCCCCCCACTCCTGCTCACTACCTTTGAAGAATAAACTTGGGGGGGGGAAATAGGGCAATAATACCCCAGCTAAACTAGCCGGGCATTTTTTATTCCAGCCCTTTTAATGCACTGGCTTATTAAATATGCATGCATAGTGTCGATGGAAACTCCTTCATTCAGGCCCACTTAGTTTCCACTCTGAGGTGACCTTTTGACGTCCCTTTTTTATTTAAAAACACAAGCAATTTATTAAACTCAACACACAGTTATACACACGGCACGTAACATTTCCCATATTTTCACTCCAAAGAAAGTACGCTCCACAAAATTATTTGAAAGAGAGGGAGACATACACTTACACATGTTCTAACGTGTGCCCTTTTCTGCCAAAAGACAGAACAGGATTAAAGCTCTTCAGCTCTGCTGTGCCATCAATAACAGTCAAAGCACCTGCAGTGGTGAGCCTCCCCATTGGCTGGGCTGATGTGCTGTAATGGTTCAGGGATCAGAAGAGCTCCTGGTGTCTCAACCGGTGTCCTTGCGGTCAATGGGAGCACGGGGTCGGTTTGTTGGGACGGAGCGGTCGATGGGAATGTGGCCGGCTCGCCGATGTCGGGAGGGGAATTGGAAACATTCCAGCTGTCCCCCAGCTCTTAGGGCTGCTTGGCGGGCGCGGTACCTGACCTCCCAATCAGGACACACCCCCACCACCACCCCCAGAGCGTGTTTCTCAGGTCATTCCAGACCAATCAAAACAGTCCAGTCAAACAGCACAGTGAGATTCAGCCTCCCACCCGCCGGCCCGGCGATGAGTCCTCTTTCCGCCGGCCGAGGGCCAGAAAACCGCGGATACCGCCAGCTGCTTTCCGTTTCCCGCCGTCCCTTTTTTAATTAACTCTCCTGGCAAAACAACACCGGAGACAACAGTGACAAAAAAATAAATAAAAATAAATTCCAGTGCTTTAACCTTACAGCATGTATCGTTTGCAAAAGGTGTTTGTGCCTACAGACCGCGGCGGCCTTTGTACCCCGCCGCTCGGACCGAGCGCCCCCTGCCTGTTTGTTTGTGAGGGCGTATCGGCGTGTCGCTCCCTGGAGGCGGAGAATGAGGTTTCCAGGCTGACATGTAATTAAATATTTGAATCCCGTCTTTATTTTTCTGTGAACTATTATAACAGATCTGATGCGTCTCAGACCCCGGGACGTGACCGTGGGCGGGGCGAGTCATAAACACAGGGGAGACTGACAGCAAAGCCCCACGGAAACCGGTGAAATCGCATGCCTTCGCTCACGCCTCCCACAATCTTTACTCTGATTGGTTATTGCGCGACGTTCCCCGTCTCGTCTGGACGCCTCGCATCACAAGCAATCCCAGCATGCTTTGCAGACAGGAGGGATCGCCTCTCATTGAAAATGAATGGAGGCGGTGTAATCGCAGGAGAAATCCACTCAACACCACTTTCTGTGGGGCTTTACCGTAACGGAGACGAGGTCCTCCCTGGAATGGATCGGCTCCTCGACGTACCGCATCTCCCCGGGGCAGCTGGGATACGCCTCTAAACTGCCTGGTTAAGAGAGGGCTCCTCGACGTACCGCGTCTCCCCGGGGCAGCTGGGATACGCCTCTAAACTGCCTGGTTAAGAGAGGGCTCCTCGACGTACCGCATCTCCCCGGGGCAGCTGGGATACGCCTCTAAACTGCCTGGTTAAGAGAGGGCTCCTCGACGTACCCCATCTCCCCGGGGCAGCTGGGATACGCCTCTAAACTGCCTGGTTAAGAGAGGGCTCCTCGACGTACCGCATCTCCCCGGGGCAGCTGGGATACGCCTCTAAACTGCCTGGCTAAGAGAGGGCTCCTCGACGTACCGCATCTCCCCGGGGCAGCTTGGATACGCCTCTAAACTGCCTGGTTAAGAGAGGGCTCCTCGACGTACCGCCAGTGGCGGCTGGTGATCTAAATATAGGTTGGGGCGCTAGCATTTCTAAAAAAAAACAAATACATCTGACTTTGACTTTAAACAGAAAAAACAAGCTACCGTGTGTCTCAGTTGCATAAGACAGTTTGATTGGCAACAGTGGAGGACAGTTTTTCAAGTAAGACATCACTGAACTAGAGTGCGGATCGGGCCGCATATTTCTGTCCGAACCCGACCGAGCCCGAGATAGTAGTAACCGAGCCCGACCCGAACCCGACAGGAATTCTGCTTTTTATGTCCGAACCCGACCCGAGCCCGACGCAGTTAAGGCACTGAAGCGCTGACATTGTGTTTCCCTGTCACGCAGTTGTTGTTACCATGGTTACAGCTTCTCTGTTTAGTGGTCACTGGGCACCTAAATGACTGTCAAAAGGCATTGTTTTATTGGTAGATAACAGACACACACAATATTCGGTATCATTTTTATTTATTTCACACTATATTTTCACCAAAAACAACTTGAAGCACCATGTGAAGTAAGCTAACCCATCCCAATTAGTACAGTAATACCTTGACATACAAGTTTAATTCGTTCCGTGACCGAGCTCGTTACTCGGTTTACTCGTATATCAAATCAATTTTCCCCATTGAAATTAATTTAAATACCATTAATCCGATCCAGCCCCCCAAAAAACACCCTAATTTCTTTGTTACGTCGTTATAAAAATGAGAAATGTATTTATAAATAATAAATAATTAATACAAAATATAATACAAAGATAATAAAATAGAATATAAAGAAATAAACTGGTTCTAAACTTAATTGCTACATTATTATTCTTCACTTACACTTAATCTTCATCAGTGACGTTTGCATCTTTTTCATAGATATTTGGCTTTTTCGTCACGCTTTTCTGACTGATCTGCAGGGCGTTTCGATAAAAACCTATCCATGGTGGTTTGTTTCTTCCTTCCCTTCAGAATTTTTCGGAAATGCGAATGCAATTTCCGAAATTGCATTCGCATTCGCAATGCTCCGCTTGCTCGGCTCGTAACTCGGGTCTAGGCTCGTAAGGCGAAGCAAGAAATTGCTCGGAATACTCGTAAGTTAGTGCACTCGTATGTCAAGGTTTTACTGTAGTTCAAAAGTAAAATGTTCGCTAGTTGTTCGGCCGCCGTGACCGAGCCCGACCCGTTTCTCCCAATGAACGCCTTGAGAAAGGTTCTTTTTGTTCCACTTGAAGAAGCCATTTCGAATTATCTCTCTCGCTTAGCTCTACTTGAATGAATGAGTAGCAGCCGACTGAACCTATCCGTAGTACTTGCGCACTCGCAGTGATATCCTGCTAGATGCCGGCTGGGCGTGATAAACATGCCTTAAATCCAATCCAATAATATCATAAACCATGAGGACTAATCAGAAAAGGGTAGGATAGTCCGGGGCGCACAGGCCTGCGCCCGGGGACCTCCTTTTTTGGCCGCGAATCAGGCAGCAGTATAAGGGGGCTCGCCTGAAAATGAATGAGTGCTCTGATTCACCATAACGTTACCGGCGCCCCGCAGTCCCCGGAACATGCACATGTAATGTATTAAACTTTAGACAACGCAAGGCCAACATATAACATGTTTAAGCTACTAAAAAATTAAATAATAATAAAAAATAATAATAAAAAATAATAATTTTAAGCTACTAAAAAAATTAAATAATAATAAAAAATAATAATTTTTTAAAAACTTTTTTTACAATTTGTATGTGGGGGAGGGGGGGCGGCGCCCCAGCGCCCTCTATAGGCCGGCCGCCACTGCGTACCGCATCTCCCCGGGGCAGCTGGGATACGCCTCTAAACTGCCTGGTTAAGAGAGGGCTCCTCGACGTACCGCATCTCCCCGGGGCAGCTGGGATACGCCTCTAAACTGCCTGGTTAAGAGAGGGCTCTGAGTCACTTTTATAGCAGATAATAAACTCAGATTTTAAATGAATGCTGACGGGTCGGATTAAATCTAGCCGCAATGCTCTTTGTCCTTAACTTTGAGTGATGTACTCAAGTCATTAGTGCATATTATTCAAACGGCAAAGCAAAGTGGGGTTCTGACTAATCAGGGCCTTGCGTGCGATATGCCTCCCCTCTGATTGGTGCTGGCTTTGCTGTAACTCTTTTTGATCTGTAGTGTGTGTTCCCCGGTTTGTGGTTAGGTGCATTGGAGGATTGAGGTCAAGTCAGCTGCAGTACTGCTGTTCTGTTGGTGTGGGTGGCATTGCAGCCTCTTGTGTGGCACAACTGGCAATTCCACATTGGAGGAAATGGTTTAAAAAAAAAACATATCCTTTTGTCACATAGAGTTAAGGGCAAAGCAAATTATGGTTAGACTGCATTTGCGCCGTTGTATTAATAATTTAGCACTAACAGAAAATCCAGCGTGGCCATTAAAATTAATAAATGAAAGAGTTATGGAAGACTTAGCCCAAAGTCAGTGGTGCTGGTAACAGCTGATAATAACTCATTCATCAATGTGGCATTTATTCATTTAAAGGCGAATGGTTTTTCCCTGGTTTAGGAAATATTCGAGAAATAACCAAATACAATACAGTGCTCGTTTTCACCATAGTTTTTAAAACACCCGTGGGATTTCTCCATTACCACGGTGCCCAGAAAATCGGTGACAGGCAGCAGGAGCGTAGAGCTGTCAGCAGTCGGGAGATAGTGTCCCTCCAGCCGGCGTAGTTCATAGCCCCCGTCTCCCCCGAATAATCACCGCAGTGCGTGTGCACAGCTCCCCCGTGCACAGATAGAATTACAGGAGAAAAGGAGCAAAATGGGAGGCGGTCTCTTTGCCGAGAGGCATGTTTACAGCCACTTTATCTCCACACGTCACGCCAGGGAGGCCGCCGCTGCTCCCGTCTCTTCTGTTGAAGCATTCGGTGTATTTTTATGGTTCGCTGAGGGGTGAAGAGATAGCAGGGTGGGTGTTGTAGTTCTGGGGAGGGGTCAGACAGCCGCTCAGGCTGCAGACATATTGCTATTATATATATATATATACACACACACACACTACATAAACAGACTGAATTGTACATCTCAAAATAAATGAATAAATAGTACCTACTGGAGGATGATTGTACTTTATTGTTCTACTGTGGCTTACCATAATGTAGCCCCCAAGCTATGTTCTTTCTGAATATGAGGCCTTGCAGCCTCTGGCTAACGAATTAGTGTCACTATGACTGAAAACAGGGCCTCAGCTGATGGCTTATTGCTGTGCGATAATATATGCTAACAGGCTTTAGAGGGCATAGATCTACTCCCATAAACCTGTGCTTACTCTCGCTATTGCATTGTCTAAATGTTGTATATGTTTCCCAAGGCCCTGTAGGTAGTTCAATGAAGGAAAAGCATTATGTAAATGAGATGGCCATGCCTTATTCAAGCTACCAAACAAATTGCGCTTTCAATCCTGCTGTGCCTTACCTCTCCACTTTATGGAAACCACAACCATTACTTCTTATCAATGCATTGAAATGGCACAGAGCAGTTTGTCAGTTGTTAAATAGTAGTTTTAGTAGTTAGTAGTTTAGTAGAATAGTAGAGCTTTTTCCTGCTCTTGAGCTGGTTTTGAATTTTATAAGATGTCTGGCCTTTTCCCATTAGGGCAGTCTTAATCCTGGGCCTGCCAGTGGTGAAATAAGGTAACTACACCAATTGCCATGATGGCTCTGAGCCACTATCCGCCTTCAGTCATCTCCCATGGGCTCATACTGCACCTGGGCTTATCTGATTCACTCAAACCTGAGACACAGACGTCTGTGTTTTACTGAAGAACAGCCAGCTAGTTGTAATTAGGGTTTACCATCAAGTTTGACTGTGGAGGGATTTAGTGGATCAACTGGTTTCATGCTGTCTCTTTTTTTGTAGCAATGTGCATTGAATTTGTTTATTTTCTATTTGTATTCTAGACACTTGACACTTGACAGGTAAATGAAGGCATTCATATGTTGATAAATAAATAAAGGTACGTGGTATGAGATAAATGTGTATGGAAACCCAGGTGATGTTCTCGACCAGGTAAAACAGCAGAATGACACAGGCATGTGCAGCGCGAAAGAGTCGCCTTAATCATGACATTTTCAAAACAACACGGATCTCTGTTGAAATGTGAACTGCAGCGAGACAATCGCAGCTGTCAGTGAGGACGCAATCTTAGCGGGTCAGCCGCCGTTTTTCCAGCTGAATGGCAGGGAGGGTGGGCTGAACGCCGACGTTGGTGGAACCCCTGGCAGGTTAACACACGCTCTTCCCGACAGCTGTCTGCTCTGGCACCGTGGAGACGGGCATGTCCGCACGCGGGGGAGTGGGTGGGTGGGGTGTGTGTGGGGGGGTAATCCTGTCAGGACTGCTGCGGAGAACTGACGGTGCTGGGTTCTTTCCACTCGTCTCCATATGCAAATGAGGCAGTCCACAGGGGGCCATAGTCACAGTAGGGGGGGCGGGGGGGCGGGGGGGGGTATGTGCGTGCGTGGGTGAGTGGGGTTTGGGGGCCATGCCAGACTAGTGACATAGTCAGAAATTGGGTCTCGGCAGGAGGGACACTACCAGTCAGCTCTTCAGCAGAGCGATGTGACTTCCACACTATAGAGCACATCTGTCCCCCCCTCCCCACCCTGCTCACAGAGAGCTTCCGCCGCTCCGCGCATTCTCCTCTTCTGGTTACACCACTGCTGAGAGAAGTGCACTGTGGCGAACAGCGTTTTCAGCGCTCTCTTTTATCGAGGGCACCTTCAGTAGCATGCGGCGCTTCCGTTGCTTGAAGGTTCTGATTTCTTTCTCGCCGAAGGTGGACAGAAACGTGCGGTGTTCGCTTTTCTTCTTGAAGCTGTGAGGAGCGGTGCCGTTCTGTCGGCCGCGCAGGAGGCGGCTCTCGCGCGGGTGAAGGAGGCCGTGTTTCCCTCCTTTTGGGTGGCAGGTCTCTGGTGTCAGTCGCTCAGTTTGATAAATACGCCCGGTCCCACCCCACTGCAGGGCGGTTTATAGGCGGTAATGAAGCTGTCTCCAGGCCGTGATTGAGCAGCGAGCGCACCCACTGACATGAAGGCTCTCCTGATCTACCCCCCCCTCCCCCATCCTTCACCTGCATCTCACGGTCCTACACCTCTCACATTTTACTGAGTTTACTCAACAGACACCTTTATCCTGGGGAAAATCCCATTTGACTTCTTATGTCGGTCGATATTTACCAAAGCGATTCAGGTTAATTACTTTGATCTAGGGTGCAATGGCTGTGCCCTGAGCGGGATTTGAACCTGCAAGTCATTTAGTCATGACTCATAAGCCCAGTTCCACAACTGCTGTCACGCATGCTCCATTTGTCAGAGAGAGAAAGGTAGGTCGCAGAGCGCTTGGGCTGCGGCAACTTTGTCCTGTCTGGTCTTGTCCACTCCGGTGCAGTCCGGTCACCTAAGCAAGTGAGATTTTCAGAATGATTTAATTTGCTCTGAACTGATAGATTGTGGTAAAAACCTTGCAACAAATGCCGTTTTATCATGTTAGTATTGTGCCGCTATCTGCTGGCAGTATATTTCTGAAATAAGTTCATTCAACAGTGTTTTAAATCTCTCCAGCTTGCAGCTTTGACTGGAGGCTTTTTTGCCTTTCATTTCTAAACATGTTGCTGTTGTTCTTTTTTATGTCTGTGGGGATTAAAGTCGATGAAGTACTTGTTATGCAGTGCAGTTTTTTGTGGGCTCCCGGTGAGTGACGTTTGAGTGCCGCGCAACGATACGGCTCCGAGGCTGCCCTTCCCGAACAAACGACATCTTCGTTTTACGCAGCTTTTAAAAAAAAAAAATTATAATAATTAAATGGGCTGTGAATCATCTGTGTTAGTTCCTTTTTTTAGAATACAATCAGCACGGAGATCTGTGGTTAATAATACACACTTTATCGTTGCTGTATTTTGTATTTACTACTTAAGTTGGTGGAAATCATTTTTAAAACATGCAATTACTTGCAGGCCTGTGGATAGCAGCAGGGCTGCCTGGTGTCCAGGGGATAGACTTATTTCAGCATCTCGTTTTCCAGAGAGGTGAATTACACGGCTCCTCATGCCTCTAATCAAGTGTCTGATCCCCCCCAAACGCAGAGCGGGCCCAGAGACGCGCCAGAATGATTATTACAGAAAGATGACACTTGTTGCTAACGGTGGGAAATGTGCTGTAATAATATGGCCATTGAAATGGACCCTGGGTTAGATGAGATGGAGGGAAAATGAGGCCCAGCGAGCCATTGGTTGTTCTCGGGGGTGCAACGGGAGAAGACAGATACCTGACTAAATGGGAAAAATATGCCAACTGGTTAAAAATCCTGGAAAGTTATTTGGAATACCGTTGACCATCTTTAAACAATCATGGTGTTGTGATCTGAATCTGAAGATGAAGAGATCTGAAAGCTGAGCGCACACACACATGCATACACACGCACACGCACACAAAATCTGGTGGGTTAATTCCCATTTTCGCAGTGCTAACCTGAAGGGTGATGCGCACACACACACACACACACACACACACACACACACACACACACACACACACACACACACACACACACACACACACACACACACACACACACACACACACACACACACACACACACACACACACACACACACACACACACACACACACTACCATACACACAGTTTGCATCACTCAAAAATACACAACTCCCTGCCGCAAAGAAGCAGATTTCAGGCAGTGCAATTATAAATATCCAGAAACATACGTGTAAAATTTTAATACAAACAGTAGAGAGAAGAACACACTCGTGTTCCAGAAAACCCTGCCTGGAAATAACCCTGTTTTCTATGCTGTAATTATAACAAACCCTTCCGTGTGCTGGCAACACATGTGATTTATTCCCATCAGGCTTTGTGGCAGTCCTGCTATAGCCCCTCTTGCTGTGCATTTATTATGCTCCATTGCGTAATGAACTGGAGGTAATCAGGGTGATGCAGAGGCACTCTGTAAATGAAAGAGCTGCAGATTTATCGCTGTAACTTTCCCAAAGTGCAAAATGTCAGATAGATCTCCATCACTGTCACTCATGAATGGTCCCACCCCCTACCTCCTACCCCCCCCACCCCACACACACACACACACACACACAGAATAGGGAGTGACCTAAACAGCAGTGATTTAATGTGAAAAACTCACACAGCATATTACATTACGTGTCTTTTAATATTGCATTACATCGGCTGCATAATGGGTCTTAGAGTTTGAAATTGGATCTCATGATGGAAAGCCGATTATATTTATAAATCCCATACCCAGTGTAAGGCAAGCTATTACAAAACAGCAGTGCAGTGTGCAGGTTGGAGAGATTGGCTTGTAGCTTGAGGGGTGCAGTATATATACATGTATATTGGCTTGTGGCTTGAGGGATGCAGTCGTTATATCCCTAACTTAGGGTTGCTCTATGGCTGATATTCCTGCAACTTGAGGTTACTGTTCAGGTAATAATACTATAATTTGGGGGGTACAGTATAGTTTATATTCCTGTAACTTGAGGTTACTGTTCAGGTAATAATACTATAATTTGGGGGGTACAGTATAGTTTATATTCCTGTAACTTGAGGTCACTGTTCAGGTAATAATACTATAATTTGGGGGGTACAGTTTCGTTTATATTCCTGTAACTTGCTGTGTACATTACAGGTTTTTGTTCTGAATGACGTTCTGTCGTTGTCTCTTTAATAGTAGACATAAACAGTAAATGGTGGCAAAGGCATTTTACCACGGTTTATTGTTTAACTGAAGGTTCCTGGGAAACAACACCAGTTATTCGTACATCATAAAATATCAGGGGTGTCCTCAACAGGCCAGACAGCTAGGGGAGAACAGATAGTCATAAAATCAATTTTCTTTTATTTATTTTTTTATTGGATGCTGCACATTAAATTATTGTGACACAGAATGAGTGACCTGTTCTGCAGCCAATGGGATGTGAGTCCATTCAGTGATTTTAATAATAATTATTAATAATTCTGAATGATTTTTTCATATATTTTCATGCTGCAAGTCCATCTGAACTCTATACAAGACAATACAATACAATATACATACATGACTTATATCTATTATTTAATGTTTAAGAAACCAGCAAGACGGCTATAAAATGTTTATGATTGATTTGGGGGCATAAATGTTTGTAATACGTGTTTAAAAAATGATTTAAGAAGAGTATAATTGTGTGTGTGAAGAGACAGGCAACATCCAAAGTGTTTTACAGGATCACATCCATTTTATTGCAAGCGCTTCTGGCTCAAACTTCTTGCGTTTCTGTCGTGAGATCATAATAGCCTTGAATTCTCCCTGTCCATGTGATTGTTTTGACTGCAGTGATATAGTTCAAATGTTACACAGTGAATCAAGGATCATCTGGACAATGCCTGCAAACACACGTGCGTTTTAACACCAACAGCAATGTCAAATGTGTCCAGTCGCAAAAGTGTCACGGAGCGGTCTCTCTCTCGAACGCGTTTTTCTGCACAAGTGCTTGAGAGAAATAAAGGTTATTCTGCAACGAATCGGGGGGGAAAAGAGGCTGATGACCTTCAGCCCCAAGAAAATGAACACAGCCCCCTGAATTAGCCGAACGTTTCCTGACCCCTTACTTAACTTCCTGTTACCGGAGCGGCCCGGCGCTTCTAACCCCACTGTCAATTCAACTCCAGTGGGAGTACATCCATCAGGCTGTATCACCCCCACCTCCTCTCATGCATATTTATGCACTCTGTCTCCTAATTGAGAACTTTACATGGAAATAGATTTGACTGGCACGGTTATTACCATCATTAAATATTTCATATTCACCGGATCGCTCCTCTAAAAATATGTCTGCCGTTTAAAACCACTGGAGCAACTTTATCAAGGGACCGTTTTAGCCCTTGTTTGTGCATGGGCTTTAAAAGCGCAGCTCGGAGCGATTATAGCCTCGGCTTTTCGCTAACGTTCCCTCAGTACCACATGCCCTTTTTGATCCGGCCTCTCATTTCAGATGTCATATCAGATTTTATCCATGGATGATGGGGGGGGGGGGGTATTAAATGCCTGACTGGAAGTGATGAGGCTACACACAGCCCCACCCTGGGCCTGCCCTGACCTGACCCATGTTCCGCTTGCTGCAGTCCCCTAGAGGAACACTAATCCCATCATCTGAATGCAGAGGTCACTCACAGCCATCGGTGCAAGCGGGACTCCCAGCAGGCCAGATGTCCCCTGCCCTCTTGCCAAGCTTTGAGGATGGGAATAAAAATCCAGATTGGCTCCACTTTGGATTTTTTTTTTTACATTCTCAAATTAATATTGGGCACGGCTAACCTGACCTCCAACAGTCCCTGGAGACTGACTAATCGGCAGACTGACTAATCGGCAAAGGTCAGTTGTGATTTTTGTCTCCTCCCCTTCATTCTCCCGTGTGCTGTAATCAGTTGTAGTGAGTTTGAGTGCACACTGTTAAGAGGGTTCTACCCCACATACCTTAAAGCTCTCCGAGTGTAGACCTGTGTATTTGCTGATGTTTTTTTCTGTTGTTTGCCTGGAAATCCAGTGTGTTTCTGAATTTTATGCTGTTATGGTCTTCTAAGCTGAAACAATATCCTATTTGAGGATAATTAATTAACCCCAATTTAATCAAGTTTTACCTAATCCAATATAATATCTAATCCTAATCTAATGCAGTATGATCTAATTTAATCTAATGTAATCTCCTCTATTGATTGTGCATATCAGGCAGATGACTCAGCTATAGCAGTGGTTCCCAATCTTTCTGATACCCTTAATGAAAAAAGTTTGTCTTTCCCCATATATCTTTAATTTTTTTTTAAAATGTGACCTTTGACATGTACAGCAATGTGATGTATACCATAATCTTAGTGCAGTGCATATATCAGGTGCTGTATTTAATATGACTGGTCTGAATGCCAGAGGATATTATAAGTAAAAAATTTAAATTAAATAAAAAGTTGTTTTTTTTGTGTGTCACTGCCCCCAGTTTTAGTCTCACTCAGTTAAGGGCCGATCTCCCATCCCCTCCCTCTCAGTTTCCCTCTTCCATCACAAGCAGATCACACTCATACATCTGTAGCGCGTGAGAAAAATAGACAAACTTGTTTTACTTAATTTATGCTGCTTTTATTTGACTGGCCCCCACAGAGGCATATGACCTCATAGTTTACGGTGTTTCACAAGGATTGCAGTTGATTATTAATCTCATCGCTATTTTAAAATTAGTTTGCAGACAATGGACGATGAGTTCATCAATGATTTATCAATCTCTATATTATTTTTGCCTGTTCCACATCCATTTCTGTTTGTAGGATTTGATACTAGACAATGGAAGCATTGCTAGGCTGAGTACCTCCGCTTTAGCCGACCTGTCCAAAAGCCCCTCCGTTTTGCTTTGCGTGGTTTCATCTAAACGTTGATTAGTTTGACACTTTACATCAGCCTGACTGCACTGAACTTTCTTTGACCAGTTAAAAAACATTTATGATTCCTATGCAATTTACCTTTTATTATTTTCAATGAATTATGAAAAGGGTTTTGAAAATGTACTAAATTGCTTCAATTTGGTTTTCAAGGTTAAAGTCAGAGGGTTTTGGGGATTGTTTTAGCATATTCCTTAGTGCTCTATTATGAGTACTTATGCTTATATAATGGCTTTTGGCATAATTATTTCATTAAAAGTAGCCTTGGTAAATGCATTCCATAAATTGAAATACAGGTCTTTTATTCTTTTGGTCCCAATATTTAACCTTAATGTTCCATTACGAGTAATTATGTTGGCACATTTATATACCTTTTCATTCAGTTTTGTGCTTATAAGAAATACCCTTGGTGACTCATTTAAACTACGGTATAACATTTCCGAAAAGAGGTCTGATTTATTATATTAACAGTATTATTTAACCATGTTATTCAGGCTTTTATTGCATTCTGCCCTTAATAGATTTTTTTAAATATAATAAATGTTTTTGTCGACTACAGATATCCAGAAAACGTCATGTCCGCACGATGATGACACACCACACTACATAACATAAATACATTCATGGTCAAATTGTTTAACTTTTGTTTATCTAAGTTGCATTCATCATCCTATTCTCATGTGATATGTCATAATCATTTTTTATGATGATTTATAAACGCAGGCTGATCCACCCAACTGGATGTGTATGACAGTCAGAACCAAACTAGACTATCCTCATGTGTGTTAGATATTCATATCCATAGATTACATTTCTTCAAGTTCTATACAACACAACACTACTGACTCTAATTAATTGTCTCGCCTTGTGCTCTATTATGTGCTTTAACTAAAGAAAGAACTTGATTTCCACGACAGCACCTCATCAATCCATGCCAGTCTCTGCCATCCAGTCTCACATAACCCTCCCTGATATCTGATCTCACATAACCCTCCCTGATATCTGATCTCACATAACCCTCCCTGATATCTGACCTCACATAACCCCCCCTGATATCTGACCTCACATAACCCTCTCTATCTGACCTCACATAACCCCCCCTGATATCTGACCTCACATAACCCTCCCTGATATCTGACCTCACATAACCCTCCCTGATATCTGACCTCACATAACCCTCCCTGATATCTGACCTCACATAACCCTCCCTGATATCTGACCTCACATAACCCTCCCTGATATCTGACCTCACATAACCCTCCCTGATATCTGACCTCACATAACCCTCCCTGATATCTGACCTCACATAACCCTCCCTGATATCTGACCTCACATATCCCTCCCTGATATCTGACCTCACATAACCCCCCTGATATCTGACCTCACATAACCCTCCCTGATATCTGACCTCACATAACCCTCCCTGATATCTGACCTCACATAACCCTCCCTGATATCTGACCTGATGCTAGTTGTCAGACAGGTTTGAATTAAACTAGGTTCTTTGGAGCATTCAAACCGTTTGAGGTCCATCAGTTACTTTTACCTCCATGAGGACCTCATCACATGACCATTCCTCTCAGGGTGAAACCATCAACCAATCATAAACGAGCTCTCTGCAGATGATTTTGCTACCTGTATGTAACACCTGAATGGCATTACATTACATTACATTATAGGCATTTAGCAGACGCTCTTATCCAGAGCGACTTACATACTTCTTATTACATTTATCCATTCATACAGCTGGATATATACTGAAGCAATGCAGGTTAAGTACCTTGCTCAAGGGTACAACGGCAGTGTCCTACCTGGGAATCGAACCGGCAACCTTTCAGTTACAAGTCCAGTTCCTTAACCATTATACTACACTGCCGCCCGTATAGGCATATTTGTATTATCCAGTACCTCTCATTTTCACTGAAGGAACTGCCATCACCATGGAATTTCCACAATCGTATTGTTACAATGACAATATTGATATAAGTAATAGCATGAAAGAGCACATATGTACAGTATGTACACACAATGAAATTCAATTCTCTCTCAATATTCTATTCGACGTTGAAAAATGAGAAACATTTTTCCAGGTAACCCGGTTAACTTTATTAATTCAGTGAGTTGCAACTTGTTTGCAACATGTTGCAATTAACTGAAAATACATTTCTTCAAAGAGCTTCACAAAACTTTACTGCTTTACGTGAGGGGTTGCCGGGGTTACAAAAAACAAACTGAGCGCCTGGTCACCCACCTACGCGTTTAATATTTCCCTCCTTACAGGAGGACGGGTCAGTGTGACTTTACTGTCTCCCATCATCCATGCCAAAGGGCTCGCTTCTAACCGCAGCCCTCGCCATTTACCCAATTAAAACCTTTGGGAAATGATTGAGCGCAGGTAAGCAGGATTCAAATGGCCTTTGAAGTTTAAATGTTCAATGCCAGCCACCTGCGTATCGTGACTCCAGGTCGGCTGCCAGACTGGCGTGGTGCGTGTTCTTGTTTCCGCTTTCTCCAGCCCAGACGGGAAGCCGAATCAGAAGTGTGTCAGGCAGGGGGGCGCTAACCAGGGATTTTGGGCCCTGTGAAAAGATCTCACGTTCAGCCACACCACCTCAGGCCACCCCATCCCTGCACAATTACAGCACAAATTTTTGAGGGCCCCTTTAAGTCAGGACCCTCGGAATCATCCCACCCCCTGGTTTCAGACGAGGTGCTTATCGGCCAAAAGGATCTGTGATCACACCGTTGCCAATTAAGCGTGGTTTCAGGCAGACTCCCTGCATGCAGTTCTGTCTCACCATCATTTACCCCGTGCCCATTGGTTGTGTTTGAGCCCAGAGACTGTCACGACCAGATTGCTTTCATTTTATTGGCATCATTCTCGTTTGTGGTGGGGGAAGGACTCGGTCCCTCATCTGGGTAACCAGGTGACTCTGAAAGCAGGGGCACCTTGTGGTGGGGGAAGGACTCGGACCCTCATCTGGGTAACCAGGTGACTCTGAAAGCAGGGGCAGGCAGTGCAGCAGATGCCCCAGCTGGTGAGGTGGGGTCCCACTGTGGGCAGATGGGTCTGATCTGCTCATGCAGGTGGGACGTATGGGTGGATCTGCCAGACCTTTCTGTCCTCCAACCGGGCCTTTCTCTTCTGTGCTTCCTTTACTTTTTAAAGGCCTAAAGACAGCAACTAGACGCTAAAGTTTTTTTTTAGTTAAAAATTTTGAGTGAGTTTTGCATTTGACTTTCCAAAAAAAAAGATGATTTTCCAAACTCACGGGTCAATTTCGTACTTGTTTGCCCTGATTGTTTTTTTATTATTATTTATTGAATTTATTTATTTCTTCCCAAGGTGCAGGTGGCATTGCATTTGGGGGTGACTGACAGGTGGCGTGTTGGGGTTCCGATATGAGAGTGGCGCTCTGCGTTAATGGGATTCGCCGGCGGGGCACGTCTCTCGGCGCTGTCCCTTTTCCTGCCCGGGTCCGATAAAGTGTTTAATTACCGGGGATGATGTCCTGCCTGTTATCGGCAGGAAAGAGGAGATGCTGGGCCCGCTGCCGGCTGTGCAAGGAGCTTACTCCCGTTTTATGCTCCTTTTTTAATTTGCATCATATCGCCTCAGCGACAGCAATTAACAGCTGATCTGTAATAAGTGGGGAGCAGGGAACAGGACAGAGGGCTCACCCTTTCGGGGGGGGGGGGTGACTCCCACTCCGCGACTGATGGGGTAAATTGGCGTTTTGGAGAGCGAAAGGTCCACACCAGCTGGTGGTGGAAAGTGCTAGAGGCTGGCTGATTAGTCTGGTAATTACCAGCCGGCTCTGGTAATAGCACCAGGAACCCTCTCCTCGCCCGGGAAAGCATGTAATTGGCATCCCCAATCAGAACGCTGTGAGCGCCGTTGACATGACGTGCCCCCCCGGCCTCGTGGCCTGAGACTGAATCACCGCAGCGCAGTTTGGGGGGGTTCGGAATTGGGCTGATCTTATCGGCTCAGATGGTTAATTATGGGAGGTTGGGACCTGGTGTGTGAGACCCCTGCAGGTAGATCTAAATGTCCCACGGGTCTTTCTCACACACTGGTCTCTCTTACACACGGGTCTCTCTCACACACAGGTTTTTCTCACACGGGTCTTTCTCACACGGGTCTTTCTCACACGGGTCTTTCTCACACACTGGTTTTTCTCACACACAGGTCTCTCAGACACACACAGGTTTCTCTCACACACAGGTCTCTCACACACACACAGGTTTCTCTCACACGCAGGTCTCTCACACACACACAGGTTTCTCTCACACGCAGGTCTCTCTCACATGCAGGTCTCTCTCACACACAGGTTTCTCTCACGCACTGGTTTCTCTCACACACAGGTTTTTCTCACACACTGGTCTCTCACACACTGGTCTCTCTTTCACACACTGGTCTCTCTCTCACACACTGGTCTCTCTCTCACACTGGTCTCTTTTACACACTGGTCTCTCTCACACACAGGTCTCTCTCACACACAGGTTTTGCTCACACACTGGTTTTTCTCACACACTGGTCTCTCTCTCACACACTGGTCTCTCTCACACACTGGTCTCTCTCTCACACACTGGTCTCTCTCACACACTGGTCTCTCGCACACACTGGTCTCTCGCACACACAGGTCTCTCTCACACACAGGTTTCTCTCACACACAGGTTTCTCTCACACACTTGTCTCTCGCACACACTGGTCTCTCGCACACACAGGTCTCTCGCACACACAGGTCTCTCGCACACACAGGTCTCTCTCACACACAGGTTTTTCTCACACACTGGTTTCTCACACATAGGTTTCTCATACACACGGCTCTCTCACACGGGTCTCTCTCACATACACGGGTCTCTCACACGCGTCTCTCTCATACAGGTCTCTCGATGTGGACTACCAGTGAATAGCTGCTTCTCATCTAGCTATTTCTTAGCGTGTTGCGGCTCAGACAACATTGACTGCATGCTCTGTGCGTTCATTATGACACGTGTAGTGTTCAGCCAATCAGAGGACAGCATAACTGCACTTTATGAAGGCTGGCTGCAATTGCTGGAAAGGTAATTGCATCTCTTTTTACTGCCAACAGACAGCAGTGTAATGGCGGCAATGAAAATGTTTTAATCTGTACTCATTCCAATAATTAATTTCACTTAATACCTGTAATATGCGCCTTGTTGACGCACTTATTTTCGCGAGGCTCGCGGTAATTTGCAGCAGTCTTCGTGAATCGCCCATTAAGTGCACAGACAGCACCTGCCATGCCATGCCTAGTCTGCCGGAATGTCACGTTAATAAAGGGGATAAAATTTTATTTCAGTCTGCCTGCTTGTTACAACCAGTGTCACATTTTTTAGCACTTGCTGTTCGTTGTTTCTGTGAATTCCACGTGTAATTTCTACAGGGATAATTAGAAGGGTGACCTTTATGAAAATGTAACGCTGTCATCACTTCCTGCTTACCCTAAACACGGAGCGGCTTTATTGTAGAGTGCGAGTCATATATAAACCAGTCTGGCCCGTAGCCTGGATTAATGGATCTATCGTTAATGACATTTAAAAGTAAATAAATCAAGTGCCTTGCAGGCCGGCAGCTGTGTGTACTGTGGCTCCATTTTGGATCAGCTGCAGCACTCCACTGCCATGAATGACAGGTTAATTTTGGTAAATGGTGGTTTGTGAACATCCCTTCTGCAGATTTTGTTCCCTGTACTGATTCCACTCTCAGTGTCGATGAGGTAAGAGACTGGTCTGTTTTGGTCACTTTGGTCCAGATGAAAGTAGTCCCCCTTTGAGATGTGGAAGCTTCTTTCCTCTATGATCAGAGGTGAACCGTTAAACCTAATGCTAAAGTTATACCATTGCATGGTGTCTGTGTCACCTTTCAGATTAGCACTGTGTAGCTGGGAATTAACTCACCGGATTGTGTGTGTGTGTGCGTGCGCATAATTTTGTCCGTGTGTGTGTGTGCGCTCAGCTGTCAGATCACTTCAGCCAGTGCCATGTTAAATAACTTAGTTTATATGTGCTATTTAATAAATATGGCCAATGCTTAGATTACAGTATAAGTATTACTGTGTGTATGGGAGTCTGCAAGCATGTGTGTGTGCATGTCATGCGTGTGTGTGTGTACGCGTCCCACACGTGTGCGAGCAAAGAGAGAGCGTATATTCGTGCATACGTGTGTCTATGCGTGACAGAGAGACTGTGTGTGTGCGCGTGTGAGCGAGAGAGACTTTCTGTGTGTGCGTGTGCATGTGCATGTGTGTGTCCACCTGTAGCCTCTTGATGCTTTTAATTTTAATTTGTTCCACCTGTAGCTGCATATGGCTTTCAGGCATTTATTAAAATAGGGCAACGAGTGTTGTTCTGTTTTCAGGCAATCTAGAGGCCTCGTCACTATCAACTATTTTAAAGATAAAAGGAGAAGTTCTGGGAGTCCATCTATCAAATGCAATGCCTTCTGCAGTGCACACAGAGGTGCAATTGAGTATTTAAGAATGATCACAGGCTATGAAAATCCTTGTCACATTATTCTTTTTGATTGACTGCCCCCAAAGGAACATCCCTGCACAGTAATGTCTTTCCGTACGTTGTGTGTGTGTGTGTGTGTGTGTGTGTGTGTGTGTGTGTGCCAACAGAAAGGAAAAAAGGGTTTTAAAGTGGGACATCGAAACAAATGGGCCAAGGTCCTCTAATGGCGAGGATGTGAGAGGCATTGTTGAGACCAGCAATGGATGGGACTTTTGAATGGCTTTTCCACACCAACACCTCCCTCTTTATGCTCACCATACCCCTCCTCTACCACTCACTGACCCCTCACTAACCACACCCGCCCCTCAGATAAAGCCCAATGGTCCCTCTGGCACAACAAACCCCCCCCCTACACACACACACACACATATTGTTACACACACATATTGTAGAGAAGCGTGTGGTAAATAAGTCCCTTTCTCACCTTCTCTGAGGCAGTCACCTTCCACATTAGCACAGTCCAGCCTGAGCGCAACAGGTACGAGGTGAAATCCACATCTAATCACAAACGTCCAAGGAACCGCAGGGGATCCAGACTGGAGGAGGAGGAGCACTGGTCCCGCTCCATCATTCGCGTGGAGAATTTCAATTTCGTCTGAGGAAAAGAAGGATATTACCTTCAAAAACCATTAAAAAAACACACACACACAAAAGAGCTGTGCCAGATAGAGCTAACCTAAAATAACCACAATAACACAATGTTCGACCCACCTTTTTATAGAAAGAACCCTTCAACTAAGTGTTCCATTAAATGTTCGTGCAGACAACCATTTCAAAATGATAAAACACTGTGGGCCTGATTCACTGAGACCTTTAGCGTGTGCAAAACCTTTTAGCACCCGCAAAACCAATAACACAACCAATGATTGGTGAAAAACAAATGCCATGACCAGTCATTGGTTTTGTCTGTGCTAAATGTTTTAGTAAATTTGGCCCGATGTTCATAATGTTCTTATTCAAGATCGTAAAATTATGGACATTTTCCTTAATCAGGTTATTTTATTGAGAATGAGTTGCCGATATAATCTTTGAATAATTACAATTTTTCTTCCAAATTTGTAATCATACAATATTTGTCTAAGCATAATTTTTATGGGTGTTCGCTGCTGTAGCCTACGCGATCAACTTTGGAGCGTGCAAACAAGCAAATGACACCAGCTGCCACTTCTTATGCCACTTCTTGGCCAGGCAGCGCAATGGCGAGGTGCGGCATGTATTTTCACGCTCCTGAGCCCGTTCGACTCGCCGTGCGCCGGAAGTGGGAGGAGAGTCGCTGGTGGAGGTGTGTCAGTCTAGAGCGAGCAGCGAAACAGAAAATGTGTGGCTCTATTTTCCGGCCGGTGGCGAGCCATCACTGGCGAGGTAGCAATTTCGTCACGGATTTGCACGCGCCTCAGCTCGTTTGGTAATTTGGGGACTCGCCGTGCGCTGAAGTGGGAGGGAAGCCGCTGCTAGGGGGGTTGTGTCCATCAAGAGGGAGCAACCCAGTTAAATTTTACTGCAGCGGAATGCAATTTTGGGCTAAATTACACTGCGATCGCACCACAGCGTACATCGAGTTGCTAATTTTGGGGCGTTCCTCAATGCGTGCATGATCATAACCTATTCAAAAGCCAATCAACTGTTTTCGTGGATCAAATGCGGTCCAATTTGACTTTGAAATAAATTATACTTGCCATTTATTACTTGGCTTTTTTATACTTGGCTTTTTTATAAATTATTGTATTTATTTCTGTTTTTAATTGTTTATGGCTGTTAGTATACTGCACTGTGTTCCCAGGGGTACTGTATTCTTTCTTACACCCATCTGTCATGAGAATAATGGCAGACTTGGTGCATTCACTCTTATTGCACGTATAGCAATAAAAACGTACCTCTTAACATAATTACATTCAGTAAAATCAATGCAAAATGGATAGCCTATCGTCTTCCGATGCAGAATCCAAAAGGCGACAAAAGTCGCAAATAAATGTGGGGACGTCTGATCGAACAGGGGGTGTTTTGGGGACCTCTGATCAAACGGGGTGTTTTGGGGACGTCTGATCGAACGGGGTGTTTTGGGGACGTCTGATGGAACGGGTTATTTTGGGGACGTCTGATGGAACAGGGGGTGATTCCATACACGACCGTGGGGCGCATCCATGCCCTAGATCAGCGCCTTAACCAGATGGAGCCATCCAGCAGCTCCATGGTCATGAAATGTATCAAACAGGAAGCCGAGGTAGCACCTCTTCCTTTTCCCTATGATCTTTTTATAGTTCAGGAGTCTGGCTATCTGATGGTCATTCGGCACACACAGTTGGGAGAAAAAAAATGGCTTCCTAGACTTTTTAAAATGTATTTATTATTTCCCCCATCTTTAAAAAAATAAAATAAAATCTCTTTAATCTTCCTTGACACCCTCACAGCTGAGTGCGTCTGTGTGCGCTTCATGAATATGTAAACACATACCTCTGGATCACTCAGCTGATGCTGCTTCTGTGTAAACGCATTCAGTATTCCGGCATTTATCCAGCAGGACTATTTACCAGAAAGAGACAAATCGACACTCTCCCTCCCTCCGAAAACCTGACTCTTCTAAAATATGAATAAGCACACACACACAGCAAAATAAATTGTTCATTAATAAATTAAATTCCCTCCCATTTGGTGGCGAATTCTGGTGAGGGATGGTTTTAATTTCACACGTTTCTGGTCACCTTGTAAATGTGCTTTGTAAAAGCCCTGCAATTTCTTAGCTGTGACGTTAAAGTAAAAGCAAGGTTTTGTTTTTTTGGCAAGGAAAAATATTCTAAGACTAATAACTCCAGGTTCCAGAGGTCATTAAATCCCTGTAGTTTGAGCTGTAGTGCTGATCTTGTGCGTATCGATTAGGGACGTGCAGAGACAACCCTATTTGTATCTATACACAGAAGTGGGGGGGGGGGGTGGATCTTTGATTTTATGAGGTTGTTTCCTTATGGCCTGGGGCTATTGCTAAGGTCAGTGGAAACACGAACACAAGCGAATACCAAGACATCTTGGCCAAATACCTGGTACACCAAAGGATCTGAAGGAACATTCTGGAAGATTCTGTACGGAGGAATGGTCAAAGATCCCTCACTGTGTTTATCTCATCTCATAAAGCACTTGGGAAGATGATTGATTTAATCCCTGCAAAGGAAGGTGAACCGTACTGAACACAGGGATGCTAGAACAGTACTGAACACAGGGATGCTAGAACAGTACTGAACACAGGGATGCTAGAACAGTACTGAACACAGGGATGCTAGAACAGTACTGAACACAGGGATGCTAGAAATGTTCACAAATATCTTTTTGGGAAGAAAAAATTATTATTAAAAAACCTTTTTCAGAGCAATTTGTTTAGTATAAAATGTGTGTAGGTCTCTTCCCTCAGTGTAGTTGGTCTCCATATGTGCTCCATTCACCATCTCATGTTCACAAACTTCTCATGCCCCCCCCCTCTCCATAAAGTGGATTGATGTGACAGTCGTCAAGGCAGAAGAATTTACTTAAGACTGCATTTGATGCAGTATATTTCCCCCGACTTGGCAACCTCAAGAGTTCTGAAACGTTTTCCTCCATGTTTTCTGCTTTGTGTTGTTGAAAGTTTACATTTTTAAGGGGAATTAAATCTTTCTGTAGTTTCATGGGAGGAGGGACTTGACTGACAACTTATTTACCATTTTTGACAACTTGGACTGTTTAGAGTTGCTCTTCAAGAAGCAGACATAAAGGTGACTAGCTTTTAGAGGAGATTCTCACCAATAAATAATTGAGTTAGCCCTAAGCCATCTGTTATGTATGACAAAGTGACAGACTAATCCAGTTCTTAATTTGCCTGTTGTCATGCATGCGTTGGACGCTGAATTCTGAAGCATTTTCAGCCATGTTTACTGTCAGTCTGACCTGCACTCCATTGAAATATCTTGGCTGTGGTTGTGATCTTTTCCTTCCGGAAGATCAGTCTCTTATTTTCCTCTCATTTCTCATCACAACATTCACATCCAAAAAAAATTGTTTTTAATTAATTTAAAATTAATATTTTACTTTGTTTCTGTCCGCTCAGCTTATTTACAAAAAAATAAAAGCAGCTTCAGTTTTTAATATTTATGTCTGTTTTTCTCTTATAGTTCCAATACATCAGCATAATTAAAAGTCCAGGGAAATTTGTGTTTGTTTATTTCTCCTTTCATTTATTTATTTAATATATTAATTTATTGTAATTGTAAGTTCTAATGGGCCGTGGGGCACCAACAAATCACGTTCCTGTTACCGCTCTATTTCCTGAACGGATATGCAGCTTGGTGTTGAGAAGTCACACTGAAAGTTCAAACTTGCGTTAAAAAACCAGCGTCTAGGATTTTTGAAGCCGAAAAGTGTTTTGATTTGCGGCTGTCTAATTGTGAATATTCATGAAGGGGCGTGACCTATAGCAGAACATCTATAACTATCCCACCATATGCTTGAACAGCACCCGGAACCTTCTATTACTGTGAGAGACAGAATAAGTGTGGAGGAGGGAAGAAGCTGGCGCTGACAGCCCCCTTTCGAACTGTCCCGTTACACCCATCCTCTCCCAAACACCAAGAGTATTTGACGTTTTATTCTCAATTTACCATTCTCACTTTGGGTGGGAAAAGACACCTGTAAGCTAGATAAGCATTTTGACAGAGATTATCTTTTGTTTTGGTAGATAATCACATTAGGTTGGCCCTGACATTCCAGAGGCAATTTGGTTTTTTGTCCAAGACCCCTCGATCTAAACGCTCCCAGTCCCATTCAAACCGCTCCAGCTCTTTTTCACCATGTTTTATGTAACGATATTTTCTCCACAGATTTGCAGGAATGAGATTTATCCTGTGTCTGAGTCCTGAGGTATAGCTGAGAGAGGAGGAAGTGGGCCTTGAGCAGCAGGAAGTCTTTGCAGAGGAATAATTGATGAGGTGTGTCAGTCGAAGGCCATTTGGGGGGAGTGGTATTTTGATGGGTTTTGATGGGAAAGAAAATTTAGGATTTAAAAAAAAAAATTATCTTAATCTCTGGTTGCTCCTGATGAGGAGCTATGACTGAGTGTGTCGTGGCTGCTCTCACCAAAGTAGGCTGTTCCTTTATCCCCAGATCAGCATCACAACAGACCTAAGTATTGCTGCTCCTCCGCTGGAAGTAAAAATATCTGTGTTGGCGAGAAGCCCGGTTTTCATGTCTGATTAATATTTAGTAATGTAGGCTGTCGGAGCGGGAGTGTTGTTCTTATCATTACTAAATTTCTATCATCTGTTCTATCATCTATTCACTCTCACCTGACTTTCTCTGCCCTCTTCCAGCTCTAAGCCATTATCAGCCATTACAGACCACTCAGAATGTCTCTTTATTCCCAGCTGCTCTTGCATTTGATTTTCATTTTAAAGACATGGACACACACACAAACGCACACACGCACATACATACATACACCACACACAGCACGCATGCACGCACACACAAACGCACATACATGCACATACATACACACACAGCACGCATGCACGCACACACACACGCACATACATGCACATACATACAGCACGCACGCATGCACGCACGCACATACACGCACATACATACACACACAGACAAAGGCACAGGTGATTTCACACCAGGTATTATGTATTATGGGTTCCCAAGAGGTTTCTGAGGGATGACTGATTCATAATTTAAAATATCTTCATGTCTGACCTATATTTTTCAAACAGGAAGTCCTGCATGGTTGGAGGCTGTCCTGAGTAGAGTGCATTTGCACTAGAATGTTCTTGTGGCTGAATTCCAGCGGCTGACGGTCCCTATAAAAAGGCAGCACTGGGAAAAGTGAGACAAATGTGCCAGTTTGGTTTGGATGGAGCTGACAGTCCAAATTTAAACAATAACGGCAAGCAAAATACCAGCTGTGACCGAAAACCAACTTCTCTTCCTCCCCCCCCAACATTTGAAGCCAATAGTAATTTGCTGCGTCTATTCAAGCAGCACCCACACAGCCAGAACTGCAGCTGAGCCACTCGCCCACAAGACAGTCCATGTTTTTCACACCATAACCCACACTGTAGTATACACAAGCCTTTACTGATCAGAGGAAAGGCACACCTTTAACTGACAACCACTGGTAACCTGCAGGTGCATTGTGGGTAGCCAATGCTATGGTAACCCAGGAAGGCCTGGTTGACCCAAAACCCACCCTGCCCCTGGTGGAACGACTCCCGTGCTGTCCCGCTGCGGCGGACTGGTCACGGCTGACGAATGACACGTCTCTGGCTTCGGCCTGCTTTAAAGCTCAAAGAAGGAAGCGTTTTAGTAAGGCCTTGTCTGAACATGTGAACTGATAAGCAGGAGTTACTGTTGGATTTTTATGTGCAGTGTGAGAGACGGGGACTTGGGAGACAGAGGGGACAGGAGTTTGCGAGTGACGGCTCTAACCGCATGCTTTTAATTTGTAACTGATCAAAGACTGTGACTTGTCCTCACACCTCCCCCCCCTCGCCCGATTAAAGCTCAATGCATTGTAAAACATTAGGCTGCCGTTATTTGCCGTTTCAAACCCGAACAGTCCTGAAGAAGAGGTGATGTGAGGTGATTCCTAACGGTACCTCCAAAAATACCACATGACCAAAACAGTGCACTCAGGTCCCGGAGCGAGAAGCAGTTTCCACATTTAGATTAGAAGACATCATCTGGCTAGCTGTTCTCGTGTCTTCCTCTCTCTCTCTCTCTCTCTCTCTCTCTCCATCTCTCTCTCTCCATCCAGTGTGGGCAGAGAACCTGGCTTACAGAGCCTCACAGGCTGCAGTGTCCTTGAGCAAAGTGTCTAAACTCTAGACTTTGCCTCATTGTGTAGCTTGCTGTATAAAATGACTGATGTGTATCAAAGCATGCTTTTGAGTTTGGTTTCCGGGGGAATGGTGGGTCTTAACCAGCGCGCGCGGGGAGCGGTAGAGCGCACAGAAAGTAGAGTGGGAATAGAGTATAGTAGCACGGGAATTGGAATAGAGTTGTGGAGGAGAGAGAGAGATGCAATGCAAATAAGTATTTCAATGCAAAAAAAAAGTTCAATTTCATCACAATGTTTAAAATTAAAATAAAGGGACAGTATGCCAAGGGAGTAAATATATAAATAAATAAATAGTAACACCACAATAAAACCATCAAAACCGACTTTCAGTAAAACAATATCGGTTTGCAAAATCAGTTTAAAAACGCTCTATATAGCCCCCCTCATTATCTACAGCACAGATGGCCTCATTTATACACCATATTTTTTAAAAACCATCTATATTGTTGCAGAGACTAAAAAATGCAAACTCTATATGGAGACGCTCTAAAACCATCCCCCTAAAAATGAATACAGGATCCGTTGTCTGCCCCTCTTGGATCATTCCTTCTTGTAATCCAGATTGCGAGCTTAGCCTGCCCGAACAAAAAATTTATGAGTCTCTATATTTTTGTTTTGCAGTGTACCCCGGACCGAGAATAAAAACCCCCTTATCAAAACCCACCTCCAGCCTCCCACACAGGTCTCTCAACAATTGCACAAAAAGGTGGTTTACTGTTTCTCTCTCCCCACAGAAGGGGCAGTCCAGAGAGAGAGAGAGAGAGAAAGAAAGAGAGAAAGAGAGAGCAGAGTAAAGTTGGTATCTGTTTTTTGTCTGCCTGCCCTGCAGCCCTGAAAGCCCATATGGTTTCCATCAGGAGTCGTTTAGTTTAGCATGTAAAACATACAACTTGCCTTCCTGTAGAGTTCTGACACATTGAGGTGTCAAAGACGGTGGTGCTGATGAGGAGTATTGGATGGGGTACAGTAGACTCATGGATAGATCTGGTGCAACTGTCGATACTACACACACCTAGTAGCGCTCTCATGCACACACACACACACACACACACACACACACACACAAACTCTCACATACATATTAACTGACTTCCTCACTCACACACACATTCTCCCTGACTCCCTCTTGCGCATGCTCACTCACACTCCTGTGCCCCAGGGCACCCAATTCATTATTCCCTTTAAGTAACTAATCCGGGAGGTCTGTGAACGCTCTGGAAGCGCTGTCATGAGCTTCCCAAACTCAACACTCAGAGCTGCTGTTCTCCTTTATGTACCAAGACACACATTCATTTAGTGTTTGATTACAGGACCTGGGTGTGAGCCCCCTGTAGTCAGGCATGTAGCTGCATCTGAACCCAGTACCCTCCTCCCACAACACCCCCCAACCCCCCTAACTACAACACCCCCCCACCCTCTCCTACAACACCCCCCCACCCTTTCCTACAGCACCCCCCCACCCTTTCCTACAGCACCCCCCCACCCTCTCCTACAGCACCCCCCCACCCACTCCTACAGCACCCCCCCACCCTCTCCTACAACACCCCCCCACCCTCTCCTACAACACCCCCCCACCCTCTCCTACAGCACCCCCCCACCCACTCCTACAGCACCCCCCCACCCTCTCCTACAGCACCCCCCCCACCCTCTCCTACAGCACCCCCCCACCCTCTCCTACAGCACCCCTCCACCCTTTCCTACAGCACCCCCCCACCCTCTCCTACAGCACCCCCCACCCTCTCCTACAGCACCCCCACCCTCTCCTACAGCACCCCCCCACCCGTTCCGACAGCACCCCCCCACCCTTTCCTACAGCACCCCCCACCCTTTCCTACAGCACCCCCCCACCCTCTCCTACAGCACCCCCCCACACCCTCCTACAGCACCCCCCCCACCCTCTCCTACAGCACCCCCCCACCCTCTCCTATAGTACCCCCACCCTCTCCTACAGCACCCCCACCCTCTCCGACAGTACCCCCACCCTCTCCTACAGCACCCCCACCCTCTCCTACAGCACCCCCACCCTCTCCTACAGCACCCCCCCACCCTCTCCTACAGCACCCCCACCCTCTCCTACAGCACACCCCCACCCTCTCCTACAGCACCCCCACCCTCTCCTACAGCACCCCCCCACACCCTCTCCTACAGCACCCCCCACCCTCTCCTACAGCACCCCCACCCTCTCCTACAGCACCCCCCCACCCTCTCCTGCAGCACCCCCCCACCCTCTCCGACAGCACCCCCCACCCTCTCCTACAGCACCCCCACCCTCTCCGACAGCACCCCCCACCCTTTCCTACAGCACCCCCCCACCCTCTCCTACAGCACCCCCCCACACCCTCTCCTACAGCACCCCCCCACCCTCTCCTGCAGCACCCCCCCACCCTCTCCTATAGTACCCCCACCCTCTCCTACAGCACCCCCACCCACTCCGACAGTACCCCCCACCCTCTCCTACAGCACCCCCACCCTCTCCTACAGCACCCCCCCCCCCCCTCCTACAGCACCCCCCCACCCTCTCCTACAGCACCCCCCCACCCTCTCCTACAGCACCCCCCCACCCTCTCCTACAGCACCCCCCCACCCTCTCCGACAGCACCCCCCACCCTCTCCTACAGCACCCCCACCCTCTCCGACAGCACCCCCCACCCTCTCCTACAGCACCCCCCCACCCTCTCCTACAGCACCCCCCCACCCTCTCCTACAGCACCCCCACCCTCTCCTACAGCACCCCCCCACCCTCTCCTACAGCACCCCCACCCTCTCCTACAGCACCCCCCCACCCTTTCCTACAGCACCCCCCCACCCTCTCCTACAGCACCCCCACCCTCTCCTACAGCACCCCCACCCACTCCTACAGCACCCCCCCACCCTTTCCTACAGCACCCCCCACCCTCTTCTACAGCACCCCCCCCACACCCTCTCCTACAGCACCCCCCACACCCTCTCCTACAGCACACCCCCACCCTCTCCTACAGCACACCCACCCTCTCCTACAGCACCCCCACCCTCTCCTACAGCACCCCCACCCACTCCGACAGCACCCCCCACCCTCTCCTACAGCACCCCCACCCTCTCTTACAGCACCCCCCCACCCTCTCCTACAGCACCCCCCCCACCCTCTCCTACAGCACCCCCCCACCCTTTCCTACAGCACCCCCCCACCCTTTCCTACAGCACCCCCCCACCCTTTCCTACAGCACCCCCCCACCCTCTCCTACAGCACCCCCCCACCCTTTCCTACAGCACCCCCCCACCCTCTCCTACAGCACCCCCACCCTCTCCTACAGCACCCCCCCACCCTCTCCTACAGCACCCCCACCCTCTCCTACAGCACCCCCCCACCCTCTCCTACAGGACCCCCACCCTCTCCTACAGCACCCCCCCACACCCTCTCCTACAGCACCCCCCCACCCTCTCCTACAGGACCCCCACCCTCTCCTACAGCACCCCCCCACCCTCTCCTACAGCACCCCCCCACACCCGCTCCTACAGCACACCCCCACCCTCTCCTACCGCACCCCCACCCTCTCCGACAGCACCCCCACCCTCTCCTACAGCACCCCCCCACCCTCTCCTACATACAGCACCCCCCCACCCTCTCCTACAGCACCCCCACCCTCTCCTACAGCACCCCCACCCTCTCCTACAGCACCCCCCCACCCTTTCCTACAGCACCCCCCCACCCTCTCCTACAGCACCCCCACCCTCTCCTACAGCACCCCCACCCTCTCCTACAGCACCCCCCACCCTTTCCTACAGCACCCCCCCACCCTTTCCTACAGCACCCCCCCACCCTCTACTTCAGCACCCCCCCACCCTCTCCTACAGCACCCCCACACACCCTCTCCTACAGCACACCCCCACCCTCTCCTACAGCACCCCCACCCTCTCCGACAGCACCCCCCACCCTCTCCTACAGCACCCCCACCCTCTCTTACAGCACCCCCCCACCCTCTCCTACAGCACCCCCCCACCCTTTCCTACAGCACCCCCCCACCCTTTCCTACAGCACCCCCCCACCCTTTCCTACAGCACCCCCCCACCCTCTCCTACAGCACCCCCCCACCCTTTCCTACAGCATCCCCCCACCCTCTCCTACAGCACCCCCACCCTCTCCTACAGCACCCCCACCCTCTCCTACAGCACCCCCCACCCTCTCCTACAGCACCCCCCCACCTTCTCCTACAGAAACAGGGCAGCCGGAGGGCATGTGTTCTCTCAAGCAGCATCACTTTCCATGCTGACAGTGAAAAAAGCAAAAGAGAGAAAAATCTCACACTTACTGCAGCGGCCCACCAATTCAACATGCCAGGCTGAATGTAAATGTGGAATATTGGGTCAAACTTTTTTTAAGGGGTATAAGACTTCCTGTTTGGCTGAAAAGGCCCAGGGCTTTAGTCTCCATCAGTGCGGCGTGCGTGCGTCAGGGATGCTATTAGCACTGCGCAGCTCTAGAACTTTGATCTTTCTTTTCAAAATGGCGTCTAGTTGGCTTTCTATTCTCCCAAGTGATGGCTCTGCCGCGCCGTATTTGAACAGAGCAAAGATCAATGCTCTCTGCAGTTAACCCCGCATTATTATTTCATGGTTTGGGGTGTGGAGCCAAAGCAAACGTTCCTGAGATCAACAATTTTGATTTCAACACAGAATTATTTAAATTGACTGTGGAAAGGGAAGAATGGAATGGAATCAGATTTGACTGTGATGCAGAATTGTGATTTCAGGCAGGTTTTATTGCGATGCAGTGATCTACAGTGGCAGATTACCACAGGTGTGCTATTCCAGGGGCGTGTCCACAGCGATGCCAACACCTAACATGTTCACGCTGACCAAAGACAGGCAGTGAATCCTGTTAATTATATGATGAATACGTTAGCTACAAAGCCTTAAACCTGAGAGACTAGTGTAAATTTAAGTGAATTGCAAACGCCTACATTTGAGTGACTCCATCACCTATAATGCAGGCGGCAGTGTTGGGGCACGTTATAACGGCGCGCGCAGGCCAGGTATTGTGGGAAAACTTCAATACTTTTCACAGCTAGAGCTGCTTTGCAAACTGTCATGCTTTCCGCCTCTTGTCTCTTCAGTGTAGCGGACTAGGCGCGTGCCGCGGTGTAGTTAAAGTTCCTCCCGGCAAAGTCCAACAAAACCAAATTAAGCTTTGTTTTAATGTGCAAGTGATGGAGTGCCGACATTATCCACAACCCCTGGTTTCAATGCCTTCACGTGCCGTTATCGTCAATCTGTCTGAAGATCATTTCCTCTCAGATCGGGCTGCTGAGACTGATATATCTGGTGATTATTTGATTAGAACTTGGGGCAGACGAAAGCCAGTCGATCATTCGCCGGCGCCTTGCGTCTCTGTGGACGCGGGTGGATTAGCCGGCAGTGACCGGGGTGGAGGGAACCAGCTGGATTTGCTTCCTCCCGCAAAATTAGTCAGACGCTGAGAATGAGGGGAGTGCAAAAATCTATATTTGTCTGTTCCCGGCACAGGGGGGAATTTTCTATTCCACCATTACGTTGAAAAGACAAAACGATGCCGTGTGCCTTTCAAAACAAATCAGAGCCGTGGAGCTTGACAGCGCAGCCTAATTGCTGAGAACATGAAAGAGCGTTGACGTTTGTTTATTAATTTGGTAATTAGGACGTAGATTTCGCATGTTACCAGATGTCTTTTATTTGCTCTTTCCACAGATTCGTTCGACCAACGCGCTGCAATGGTGATGAACACCGCGCAGGAACAATTTACTCTTTCGCTGAGATTTTGTTTCTTGCTTGCTTGGCTTTTTATATATGACATACTATTTTTTTCATGTCACTGGAGACTGCATTGATTTTCATGGAAACTGTCGTTTCTAAATGCCAAATGCTCCCGTAATCACAAATTTATGAGAATCATATTGCGGATGCCAGTTTTCAGAGAATAACGCTGGTTCTGTGTGCAGGGTTATTAGCAATGGATTTATATAGGCTGGAAAACCCAATTTTCGTTCTCATCTGTTTGTTGTTTGCAGTAAGGCAGAGCCTGACAGATTAGAATATTTATCCGACAGTAGGAATATAACCTCTTTCTCTGGTGATAAAAGCAGTTTGAATGCACTAGCAGGGAACTTTATATGGCATCCTGTAATTCAGCATCCGTAACCAGTCAACCTCTGAACTGACACAACCCTGAAACCTCAATGGCTTTTCTGAGACATCGCTCAAGAAAAAAAACAACTGAATCATTCCGGCAAGGGATGTTTTGTATTTTTTTTGAATGAGCATAGTCATTACCAGACATCCATGCTGAGAGTGACTCTAACCATCCTGATTACTGGCACATGAGCTTCAGAACTAATCTCACACTGTCCCTGACCCCTGCTCACTGACTGATAACCACACCCTGCTCACACTCTGACCTTACCACACCCTGCTCACACTCTGACCTTACCACACCCTGCTCACACTCTGACCTTACCACACCCTGCTCACACTCTGTCCCTAACCACACCCTGCTCACACTCTGACCTTAACCACACCCTGCTCACACTCTGTCCCTAACCACACCCTGCTCACACTCTGACCTTACCACACCCTGCTCACACTCTGTCCCTAACCACACCCTGCTCACACTCTGTCCCTAACCACACCCTGCTCACACTCTGACCCTAACCACGCCCTGCTCATACTCTCACCCTAACCACGCCCTGCTCATACTCTCACCCTAACCACGCCCTGCTCATACTCTCACCCTAACCACGCCCTGCTCATACTCTCACCCTAACCACGCCCCGCTCATACTCTCACCCTAACCACGCCCCGCTCATACTCTCACCCTAACCACGCTCTGTTCCCTAACTGTTCCCATGCTCACCCTAGCTTCACCTTGCTTACACACACAAACCCCTTGATGAGTCAGAATGAGGTTTTTTTTTATTCCAGAGGAGTTTTGTACATCAACTTTTATTCAAAAAATGTATCATAACAATTAAAAATGACAAAGCACCACTGATTAAAAGTAACAGGTAAATACCAGAGGTAGTATGCCAGTTTATATTGTCTTTCCTGTTTGCAAACAAGCATTTTTAATCAATACCGATGTAGATGTAAGTTATCGTTGTACTTCTTCAAGTTACTTCTCTATGAAACAAAATCGATTTAGTGTCTTAGGTCGGATGTTTCTTTTTTTTTTAAATGTACTTCTTACCCTCCTAAGATCCAGATTTTTGGTTTTCGGCTGAAATATAGATTGAATAGGCCACAATGAAATGACCCGTGAGGTAGACTACAAAGCAGGATTACTGAGTTTGTTGGATAAGTGCATTAGTAAAACCTGGAACAGCTCTTTTTACTTCAGTCCAGTGCAGTTTACTCAGCGCAGTTATCCAGCTAACTCAGTAATCCTGCTTTGTAGTACACCCCCCTGTGAGTACACCCCCCTGTGCTTGCATGGCTTTTCTTTACTCCGGTTTGGGTGTTAAGACTAAAAAAGATCTATAGTTTAATGCAAAGAACATTTTAGAGACACATGGTGGTTCATCACACACCTCCTACACTCATATCGGTGCAACGTTGATGTGGCTCTGGATCGCCACGGACAGCAGCACAAGCTTAGTGCTCTATTCAGTGGACCACACGAAAATATCATTGATTTATTCACGAAAGCAGATGCTTTTAGGCGGAAGAGTTTGGGCGGCCATCTCGGTAAGAGACTGTATATTAATGTCACATCGAAGGAGCAACAAGACTGCAAACTCAGAACCGCCAGTAACACTGTGAATTGGGATTTTACTGAAAAATAGCGCTAAAATATGAGCGTTCGGTAAAAATTGATTTTGGCGTACACACAGCACCTAGCAATTGTCCTGAAGGGCGGTACGCCTCCATCACACTAATGTGCACGTGGAGCCTAATGATGATCCATACGACCAGGATCGCTCTACATCACTCCGTGGCTCCGCAGTGCAAACACGGCCCACCCTGAATTATGAGTGTCATTCTGGGCCACTGTGAGCCTGACTGCACATTATTGAAATTGGCAATTTCTCAGTATTTTTACACTTTTTATTTTGTGCCAGGCTTTATTGCATTATTATGATGCTTAATAGTCATAAAAAGGGTGAATGTTGGTGGTGAGAAATGACCCTTCCATTGTCGGTAATGGAGAGTAAACAGTCGTGCTTTTCAGCAACCAAAGATGGCAGCTTGTGTCCACAGTGTCAGACGCCAGCTGTCAATCCAGGAAAGAAGCGTCTGCAGTCTTTCACATCCCTCTCTTTTTTGTGTGTTTCCTTTGGGTGAGAGCATGGTCCCCCCCCCCTCCCCGGTGTGTAGGCGGGGGAGTGGTGCAGTCTCACCTGATGGAGGTTGCGATTGCGCCGGTGTGAGGACATGACAATTGAAATGTGTTTTCACTTAGCGGCCGACTCTCAGCAGGAGATCCTCAGCGGTGGACCCTTAACCTCTGAGGAACGAACCGCGTTGAGAAAAGGAGGAGAAGACAAAAAACTGCTCGTTTTAAAGTTTTTAATCATCCGTTTAATAATATAACTGGTATGTGATTGAGCGCGCGCAGGTGTATTTCAGCACTGACATTCCTCAGGCTGGACGTGGCCGATGGTTCGTGATTGGTAGCTCTCACCCAAGGAAAGCCTGAGCTAGTGTGTGAGGTCGGACGATGGTTCGTGATTGGTAGCTCTCACCCAAGGAAAGCCTGAACTAGTGTGTGAGGTCGGACGATGGCTCGTGATTGGTAGCTTTCACCCAAGGAAAGCCTGAACTAGTGTGTGAGGTCGGACGATGGCTCGTGATTGGTAGCTCTCACCCAAGGAAAGCCTGAGCTAGTGTGTGAGGTCGGACGATGGCTCGTGATTGGTAGCTCTCACCCAAGGAAAGCCTGAGCTAGTGTGTGAGGTCGGACGATGGCTCGTGATTGGTAGTTTCCGGGATTTTAACTGTAGCAGCCAGAGGCTGAGTAATGCAGAGTTTGAAATAGAATTTGAGACAAAGAGAAAGGCCTTCTTCATCATGGTCAAGAGGGTCCGCTGCGGTCAGACTATGCAGCCAAATCCCCTGTCTGTCGTACATGGCCATTTATCTGTATTTGTAATGGCACAAAAAGGGAACAAATTACAAACTGGCCACAACCTCCAGTCTTCTTATTTATTTTGTATGTGTATATATATATATATATATATATATATATACATTGTGTTTTTTTGTTTTTTCCCTTCATGCTATACTTATTATTTATTATTTTATAATTATATAAAATTATTTATTTTGTTTTATATTTGTATTATTAATGTTTTATGACTAGTATCATTTTTTAATAAATGGCTTGGCTGTATCTTTGCAGTGCCACTGGCACCACCTGGCCACGCCCTAGAGCTGCTGTATAAGCGATGCTTCAGATTGCTAAAATTACTGATGAAAGAAAAGATGCGTTTCCTTTCATTCACATCCTGTGGGGATTGTCCTGAAAACGGGAGGAAGGCATAGAAAAACCATGCCATACTATGATTTCACACTTGATTTCAGACACATTTGCTTTTGTCATGTTTTGTCTAGTTTCACAAAAAGGAACAGGAATGGAGGCAATGAGAACAGACATTAGACGAGAGTACCAGTGCCATCTACTGTATTGTCCCTCACAGATACAAGCAGACCATTTTATCTGGTCTTTGTCTCCCCCTGTTGGTCACGGACATGTACTACACATGAGAATGTTGTTTTAATCACAGGTAAACATGTCAAAAGGTTAGTTCACATTCTGTGGTTTTTCATATTATTTGTTTGTTTTCAGTTGGTCCAGGCATTTTCAATGAAGGATATTTACGATACTTAGAACATTCTAGCAACAAGCCAGCTTCACGGTGGTTCGTTTATGAACATTTACTGAAGCAAAAAAGTACACTTCAGTAAGCCCCAAAGCAGCTTGTACAGCAGTAATATGTTCTCAGAGGCTGTACATATAAACATACGAATGTTGAAACATTTATTCACAATTCAAACATATATATCAGTTTTTATATCATGGAGGTACTCCTTTCCTAGGGTACAGCAGCCTTAGCTTGCATGTACAGTAAGAAATAGTTGCAAGTGAAAATAATATTAAGTTAATTTTTTGAAAGACTAATTTGGTAATATACACACGTACACACTCTGCAGGCATTAAGTTGCTTTGGAGTTAAAGTTTATTTTCTTGCTTTAGACCATAAACCCCTGGATTCCCCTATACCAGATTGTAAAACCAGCAGGTTGTCAGAAACTTCTGAAAATATCTAGAATGTCCTTCATTGTACGCAAAACTGGCTAGGCCAAACAAAAACTTTAACTGAAATAAACAAAACTTGTGTAAGCAAGGTGAAGCTATTGTAGCTATTACAATATACGATTAAAAGTCTTATTCCTTATCTTTATTTTGTGAGCAAATTTTTCTCTTTCACATGAATTGCTTTTTTCACATTGATAAAATACACCTTGCAATCACTTCGAGGATTTATTGGGTTGAAATATGAGGTCCGTAAACCGTCATGTTTTCCCAAGTGATTAATCCGTTTGCCCTGTGACAAAATTCAAATATGTCATTACTGGGCTGATGGCGCCCTCTTCTGGTGAAAAAATGCCATTATCGGTTCTTCACCTGTTCTGGAAAGGAGCAGTCAAGTAGAAAACAGTTAATAATCTGTACCAAAAGTAATCAGTCAGAAATATAAATCTTATGAATAATTTTGCAACAAATCTAACTGCAGATAAGTACTATTGCATATATAGTATAGTATATATACATTTTATGCTGTTGTGGAGGCAAAGGGGGGTCCTACCCAGTACTGAGTGTGTGTGTATACGGTTGAAGTCGGAGGGTTACATACACTTAGGTTGAAGTCATTAAAACACATTTTTAACCACTTCGCAGATTCTATGTTAGCAAACTATAGTGTTAGCAAGTCAGTTAGGACATCTACTTTGTACATGACACAAGTCATTTTCCAACAATTGTTTGCAGACAGATTATTTCATTTTTAATTCACTATATCACAATTCCAGTGGGTCAGAAGTTTACATACACTAAGTTGACTGTGCCTTTAAATTTTTAAATTTTTTATATTTGGTCGCATATCTTTTGCATGCCATGACTTCCTGATGTCTGTGACCAAACAACATCAAAAGTCTCTTGATATCTTATTTTCTGGTACTCTTACAAGCAATACTATAATGTCTCTGCATTTTAATAGATTTCTATGAGAATTGGGGGATTTAGCTGTAAATTAAACTGGAACAGTATGGAAACACATGGTTGGCTAAATGGATCTAAGTCATCAAGGGTCTGACGTATCAAACAAGCCTTAAATCATCACTCTGCTGCCAGAAATACAGTAGATATGGATGGATAACTTTAAGGGTTTCTTCTCCTGACTTATTTTTCAATAGGACAATTTGTCAGGAGAGACAACCCTTAAAGTAATCTATCCATATCTACTGCATATCTGGCAGCAGAGTGATGGTTTGAGGCTCGTTTGATACCTCAGACTCTTGATGACGTACAGCCATTTTACCAACCATGTATTCCATACTGTTCCAGCATAATTTACAGCTAAATCTAGTCCCACCCCCTAATTCCCATAGAGATCCATTCAAATGCAGAGACATTATAGTATCACTTGTAAGAGTACCAGAAAATACGATATCAAGAGTTTTTTTGATGTTGTTGTGTCACAGACATCAGGAAATCATGGCATGCAAAGGATATGCGACTAAATATTAAAAATTAAAAAATTTAAAGGCACAGTCAACTTAGTGTATGTAAACTTCTGACCCACTGGAATTGTGATATAGTGAATTAAAGGTGAAATAATCTGTCTGTAAACAATTGTTGGAAAAATTGTAATTGCACATGTGGTTTTGTTAAAAATTATTATTTCTTGATGAGGGATTTTTTTTTCTCATAATAAATTAACTTCCATTAAAGGTTGGATTTTTTTTAGTGTGAGATTAAGCTAATATGCTATGTTTTTATAACCCTTTTTACTCATCTTTACCAGGGGTGCCAATAATAGTGGAGGGCACTGTATATACTGTATGTATTATACAGTATATGTTTAAATTAACTTGCCATTTATGCATTCTGCACAAATTAAAGTTAAAGGTAATTTATGTGAAGGTCTGACTTGCTTGCTGGATGCCATTTCCCTCTCAGCAGTTTACTGACACAAAAGCAACATTAGCTCTGTTGCAACATTACCACTGTTACAACATTACCACTGTTACGGCATTACATCTGTTGCAACATTACCTCTGTTGCAACATTACCACTGTGGGGGCATTACCTCTGTTACAACATTACCTCTGTTGCAACATTACCACTGTGGGGGCATTACCTCTGTTACAACATTACCTCTGTTGCAACATTGCCTCTGTTGCAACATTACCTCTGTTGCAACATTACCACTGTTGCAACATTACCACTGTTGCAACATTACCTCTGTTACAACATTAACACTGTTGCAACATTACCTCTGTTGCAACATTACCACTGTTACAGCAATACCTCTGTTGCAACATTATCTCTGTTGCAACATTGCCTCTGTTGCAACATTACCTCTGTTGCAACATTACCACTGTTACAACATTACCACTGTTGCAACATTACCTCTGTTACAACATTAACACTGTTGCAACATTACCACTGTTGCAACATTACCTCTGAAGCAACATTACCTATGTTGGGGCATTTGCAGTCAAAGGAAATGTATGCAAAACACAGTGGGCCTTCTGGATATGTTTCTTCTTAAGTCTAATTTTGTATATCTAAATGATAAATTATGTCTCAAAGATACTGCATGTTAATTTGTGAATTCAGCAGGCATTGAATTTTGGGGGGCTTTGTGAGTAGGCCTCAAGAACTGCAAATGTTGAAATATAATTTCACTTTTGCCCAGGTTCTTAACACAAACCACAGAACTGTGTGTACAATTTAAGCAATTATGGAAACTATTAACAACACATGACATAAACACTGGCTTCAGCATTGTGCTCCATCCACATAATTTGTTCTTAATCTTAAAGTGATGGTCATTCATGGAATTCTAAAAACTTCTAATATGTGATTATTAGAGGTTTTTAGAATCCCATGAATGACCATCACTTTAAGATTAAGAACAAATTATGTGGATTATCACAGAGGGATGTATCCACTACACACCCACCAAATATCTTTTCAAGAAAATGTGAATAGGTATATTAATATACATCTCAAAGTCAGCTAATAAACTTGAAAGAACTGTAGGGGTGAGGTCTAAATTCACGCCCTCAACCCGAGTGCAAGCTAAATTGCAAGGCGACGTTTCACCAAATGTATGTTCCACACAAATCATCAGTAGTTTGGTGGATAATGGTTCTCGTCGTATTTCTGTTACTGTAACCAGCCACTGAACACAAAACCATTACCAAGGCATAGTTTATTTGGCAAAATCTATCTTTTATTTTCGATATATTATCTGACGAATGAGCAGTGCACCAAGTAAAGACGCATGAGTGATTAGTTTGTTTCCATGGTGAGCTGTGCAAGGAGCAAGCTAATGTCACTAGCTAGCACCATGGAGGGATGGATAAAAAGGTGAAAAATTGGGAGAGGGATAAAATTGGTATAGAGATAAGGAGAGAGGGAAAAAATAAACACTTTAGCTAACTAACTATTCCAAATCCAAATGCAGATAATGCGGACAACTATTCTCAAGGGCAAACAAAACGAGCGTTCAGACTTAAGTTCAGACAGGATTTCTTATTGTGGAACAGGACGTTATGTAATGAGATCAAAGTATGTATTGGTTGAGGTTTCACGTCTACGTCACCATTGACTCCACCATTTTTTCCAGCATACAGGAATAAAGAGATTTCAATGGAATTTATTCCTCGCGCTTTATTGGTGCTCAATACAGACATTAATAGCCATAAATAACGTGGTTATAAGCATATTATGTATTTTCCTTGACTGTCACTTTAAGAATATTTCAGCACAAGGATGTGGGCTGTTACTCACTTTTCAGCCATGACGGTCAATCAAATTTACTGGTTAGTAAGGCCTCACAGGCAAGGCCTGCAGCCAGCATGGTTTCAGTGATATACGGCTCACGGATCATAAAGTTTAATGGCGTAATAATGGAAGTGTCTAGTTCTTGGGCAGTGTGTCGGACAAGGCACAAAGATACCATAGGGCAGCTTCAGTCTACATTGGTAAATCAGTACCCAAATAAAACCTGTGAGATGTGCACAATTGGACATGATTCTGAGACGTAGTGCGTGGAGGGTTGGACCCGAGAAGCACGACTCAGAACAACAGATGTAATAAATACCCGCAAGGGCTTTATTAAGGAAAGTCCAGTAATCGTTGTCTTAGAACAAGCAAAGGTCATACACAAAAAGATCCAGCCAATAAACAAAAGTACCGAGGGAGAAGGCAGTCTCGTCGTCGGTAAGCCAGGCAGTAGTTCGGAACCAGGAAAGCAATCAGCGTGGCAGAGGTACAAAAGGGAGAAGGCAAAAGAATAGTCGAAAAACAAGCAGGGTCAGACCGGAGTCCTCGCCGCGTGGCAAAAGTACAAAATCAGCAAGCAGGAATCGTGGTCAGGACAGGCAGTGAAAACAAAAGGCTGGCAGTAAACAGTGGTCAAAAAACAGGCTTGGATCAAAACAGGAAATCAGAAAACGTATACTTGACAAATGCTTAAGAGTGCTAGTGAGGCAACAATTTCGCACAGAACCGGTGAAAACTGAGGGCTTATATGTGTGTGTAGACAGGTGCAAACGCTTAGCTTGAGAACAGAGAGAAATTAGAAACAGCTTGGGAAAACGAGATGAAGATCATTAGTCAATTAGTCTGTTAGTAATTATCCCATCCTAGCGTTAGTAAATTAGTTAATTAGTAAGGACATGCACTAGAAACGTAAGGTAACAATTAACTACAAGAGATTAGATGGTTAGTAAGCAATGATCTAGCTAATTGTTAGTAATCTGTTAGTTAGACAAGGAATGGCAGATACAATGGAAAACACGTAAGCAAAAGCGGGAGAGAGAGAAAGCATGAACGCGAGTTCGCGGAAACACATATAAATGTATGAAACTAATAAACTATGACAGAACGTGAATACAAATAAGGGCGTGACATAACAATAAACATAAAACATGGCGTGGAACGGTTAGAACCGTAACAGATTCTATGTGGTTACGAGGGAGCACCGTACATTTGCACCCAAAGAAACACACGCACAAACATATAACCCGCACACAGAGAGATTACATGCATATATAATGACCCGCACACAGCGAGGGATTATGTGCATATATAATGACCCGCACACAGCGAGCGATTACATGCATATTTAATGACCCGCACACAGCACGAGATTACATGCATATATAATGACCCACACACAGCGAATGATTACATGCATATATAATGACCCGCACACAGCGAGAGATTACATGCATATATAATGACCCGCACACAGCAAGAGATTACATGCATATACACTGCTCAAAGAAATTTAGGGAACACTTAATCAACACAGTATAACACCAAGTCAATTAAACTGGGATATTGATCTGTCCAGTTAGGAAGCGTAAACGTTTGAATCAATTTTGCTTTGGTGCAAATGAAAGTGACAACAGGTGGACAGGAGAGGCAACAGCAAGACAACCCCCAAAAAGTAAATGGTTTTGCAGGTGGTGGCCACAGACCATTTCTCTCTCCTTATCTTTTCTGACTGATTTTTCTCTAGTTTTGCATTTTGCTAGTGCCCTTGTCACTACTGGTAGCATGAGGCGGTACCTGCAGCCCATTCAGGTTGCACAGGTAGTCCAGCTTCTCCAGGATGGCACATCCATATGTGCCGTCGCAAGAAGGTTTGCTGTGTCTCCCAGCACAGTCTCAAGAGCGTGGAGGAGATACCGGGAGATGGGCCATTACATGAAGAGAGCTGGACAGGGCCGTAGAAAGGCAACAACCCAGCGGCAGGACCGGTATCTGTTCCTTTGTGCGAGGAGGAACAGGAGGAGCACTGCCAGAGCCCTACAAAATGACCTCCAGCGGGCTACTCATGTGCATCAGAAACAGACTCCACGAGGGTGGCATGAGGGCCCGACGTCCTGTTGTGGGACCTGTGCTCACAGCCCAGCACCGTGCAGCTCGATTGGCATTTGCCAGAGAACACCAGAATTGGCAGGTTCGCCATTGGCGCCCCGTTCTCTTCACAGATGAGAGCAGGTTCACACGGAGCACATGTGACAGACGTGAAAGAGTCTGGAGACGTTGTGGCGAACGTTATGCTGCCTGCGACATCATCCAGCATGACCGGTTTGGTTTAATTAACTTGGTGTTATACTGTGATGATTAAGTGTTCCCTTCATTTTTTTGAGCAATGTATAATGACCCGCACACAGTGAGAGATTACATGCGTATATCATGACCCGCACACAGTGAGAGATTATATGCGTATATCATGACCCGCACACAGCGAGAGATTACATGCATCCATACATTTTTATCTCAGCCATGAATAGAAACTTGACGGAATAATAGGCCTCTAATCAGTGCACCTGGTCATGAATGTTCACATGTTGTGCGCGTTAATGTGCAAACATCACGCTACTTTTGCAGTTCTTCTGACAATTTGGAAAAGGATTTTTTTCCTGCCCCACCTCGCCTCACATCACATCACCTGTTCCACTCAACAACAACTCACCTGTGCACCACAACATTGTTTTTTCTTTCCTCAACACTCCCCCACCCCCCTTTCTCTCTTTCTGACAGGGTGATAATCCCCAGGCTTCTCAGCAGTGAGAGTCGTTAATTTTTTATTTCTGCGCTGAGCATCTCTGAGGGGCTGACAACAGATGGGTGAAGAGGGGGGAGGCAAGTGGGGGTCTAGAGGGGGCCAAACGCAACAGTCCCTTCTGTGAGAAGAGATCAGGGGCTTGATTTAGTGGCAGGTGGGGACAACACCACCCGCCAAAACAAAAAAAATCCCAAAATCCTATTTCGCAGGTCTCTGGGTCCCCTAAGGAGTAAGGTAACATTTGCCTTGCCAAAGGATTTTTGCCTCTTCATGGGGACAATGTCAGTAATGTGCCTTTATAAATCCTATTAGCAGACTTACAATATTTGTATTGCAAGTGTGTGAATGTACTTGGATTAGAACGTACACCCATTGTTATGAGAGGGGAAGGAGTCCAACCCACCGCCTGAGGTAAATCAGGTATTTCACTTTTACACTTCCCCGACTTTGCTGAATACACCATTTTCAAAGAATTTTGACCATGCCAATGTTATTGGCATAACAAAACTACCACGGTCAAGTGATTAAATGTGCCATTGTGTTACAGGATGATGGACATTATGGCTCAGTCACTGATCTACAGCAGGAAAAACCTTGCCAGGTAGTTGTGCTGGAGTTTAACAGAAGAACAAAAAGAACACGTGTGCACCATGTCGAGTCCTGCAGTCAAGGGGTGGACATACAAGTGCAGCTCAAAAAATTAGAATATCGTGAAAAAGTTCAATATTTTTTGTCACTCATGTCAGAAAGTGAAACTCATATATTATATAGATTCATTACACATAGAGTGAAATATTTCAAGCCTTTATTTCTTGCAATTTTGATGATTATGGCTTACAGCTAATGAAAACCCAAATTCAGTGTCTCAGAAAATTAGAATATTACATAAGATCAATAAAAAAGGATATTTTAAACAGAAATGTCAGCCTTCTGAAAAGTATTCTCATTTCTATGCACTCAATACTTGGTTGGGGCTCCTTTTGCATGAATTACTGCATCAAATGCAAATAAAGTCTCCATCCTTATCTTATTGGATCTCAGTGCGGCTTTTGATACCATTGATCATGACATTTTAATCAATCGACTTGAAAAGCATATTGGGTTCTCTGATTGTGTATTGAACTGGCTCAAGACATATCAGAGGAAGGAAGTTTTATGTTAGTCTGGGCAACAATGTATCAGAGAGACATGAAAGTTGCTACGGGGTTGCACAAGGGAGCTGCTTAGGTCCATTACTTTTCTCTCTCTATATGTTACCACTCGGTGACATCATTAGAGAATATAATGTAGATTTCCATAGCTATGCGGATGATACACAATTGTACATATCCGCTGAACCAAACGATACAACAGCAATTAAATCCATTACCAACTGCTTGTTGGCAATAAATAAATGGATGAATGCAAATTTCCTCAAATTAAATGAAGACAAAACTGAAGTTCTTCTAGTTGGTCCCAAATCAAAGAGAGAGATACTAACTAAAAACCTAGGAAGCTTAACTTCCTGGATTAAACCTGAGGTAACTAGTCTTGGTGTCATCCTTGACTCAGACTTGAACTTCAACTCCCACATAAATAAAGTGACCAAAACAGCTTTCTTCCACCTCAGAAACATAGCGAAGGTACGACCATTCATAACTCAAAATGATGCTGAGAAGCTAATTCATGCGTTCATATCTAGCCGACTGGACTACTGCAATGCACTTTTCACTGGTCTCCCCAAGAAAACCACTGAAAGACTCCAACTTATTCAAAACTCTGCAGCTAGATTACTAACCAAAACCAAGAGGCGAGAACACATTAGTCCAGTCTTAGCTACTCTACATTGGCTACCTGTAACCTTTAGAATTGACTTTAAGGTCCTCCTCCTCACATACAAAGCTCTAAATGGACAAGGACCTAGCTACATTGCAAACTCCCTAACAAATTACACACCAGCTAGAACACTCCGATCATCTGATGCAGGTCTATTAGAAATCAACAGAAACAGTTATAAAAAGATTGGTGATGCAGCCTTTGTTAACTATGCCCCAAAACTGTGGAATGCACTACCCTCAAATATCAGGGAAGCTAACACCTTAGAGATATTTAAAAGGCAGCTTAAAACATATCTTTTCACCAAAGCATTTGACTGACCCGCCTTCATCATTATCCCTAAATACTAGTTCCAGTTTTGCTGCACTCTGACTTGCACTTTTAATATTACTCTGCACTGAACACACTAATGTTTAATTTTAAATTTTATATTTTTAAACTTTAAATTTTTTAACTGCCACTATTTATACTCCATCCTTTGTTGTAACGAGATTATGGTAACTCAAGTAACCTATTAGAACACTAGGATCTGATATGATGTTTGATTAATGTGTTAATGTTTGTTTGAAACGAGATTATGGTAACTAAGTAACCTATTAGAACATTAGGATCTGATATGATGTTGATTATTATTTTATACCTTTCCCATTATATAAACTGCACTTGCTGCTTGCCTTCACTGTCATTATTTTATTGATGTAAAGCACTTTGAGCTACAATCCTTGTATGAAATGTGCTATACAAATAAAGTTTTATTATTATTATTATTATCAATGTGGCGTGGCATGGAGGCGATCAGCCTGTGGCACTGCTCAGGTGTAATGGAAGCCCAGGTTGCTTTGATAGCGGCCTTCAGGTCGTCTGCATTGTTGGGTCTGGTGTCTCTCATCTTCCAATATACTACAACAACATAATAGAATTCCTTAAATTCAGTTATGGCTTTTAGTTTTGGTGTGCCACCCCAAGATTTTCAGTGGCCCCATCTGGCCACCCCAATGAAAAATCTCTGGGGGCCACTGACTGTAGCTACGTATCATAATTCCGGACGTAACAGAAACCGGATTGACAAAGGAATCCGATGAAACTAAGTAAGGAGGGGGGAGGAATGGACATTCAGCAAATTTTTTAGTTCACAAGTTCCCCTGAATATCAGCGACTAACCTTGAGGAAATAACACTGTCAATTGCGCCTTTACTGACAATTTAAACCAAAGTGATTTGCTGGCCTATCTGCTGCGTTGTCTTTGCCAGTATTCTACTCATGGGATCGTCAGTTCAATTAAATCAGTGCTTACTATATTCGGCATAGGGATAATGTTTCTGTTTTGCATTGATGCATTTGGATTCTTCTGGTGTTTTTAGGCATTTGAAATATTTGAAAAATATCAGATGAACTAAAGGCAAATGAGCATTTTATGATTATGCTGATTAAAGGTATTTCACATTTTAAATAAGAACACAAATGCATCTATATATGTGTTATGAACTGGTTTATTCCAAAATAAGAATTTACATAGGCTACACACTACCACTGAAAGGTGTCTGAATGCCACCTAGTGGACATGTGTTGAAACACAATAGCATAAATTTTATTCAGCAAGGCAGAGGGACTGGTTAATTGAAAGTAGTGGAACAAAACACTCACACCCAGAACGCATTTAAAATAATTATATTATTATATTATTAACAATATATTGTGAATTGAAAACTTATTATGAGTAGAATCGGTCCTGGTGCATAGAGCGAAGCACTGCGCCACTGAAATGGAGCAATTGTAAAGGAGGTTGTATTGCCTGTGGTAGCTATAGTCAAATTCTTCTGGAGGAAAAGTTAGATATTTTTAAATCATAATTCATGCATGGCCTTCTAGGCTTATCCGATAAGAAGACACTCAATCGCTTAATCGAGACGGCAAACATTCAATCACATTTGTTGCAGATAGTAGTCAGGAAATAGATCTAACAGTGCTACTGCTAATCCTCATAGCCTACTGCATGACAGAAAGAAAGCACTCAGCAATTTTAATATCAGAAAATTAGCTTTTACATTACGTAGATTGACACTAAACATTACCTAAACAAATAACGCAGAGATACATAATTTAATAGGCACGATCTTTCAGCAACATGTAAAATCCGCGGTGAACAGGTCTGGTCTAACCTCGATCATCATTGATTGGGTGGTGGAGCAGCCAGGTGGAGCTTAAACTCATTAACACAATGCAGGTTTACATCATTGAAAGGCTGAGGTGAATCTATAGCTGTTTTTTAAATTATTTTTATTTTATTTTATTTTATTTTTTCTTCTCTGTGAGCCTAGTCTAGGTGTTACATTTTTGAGAAGATTAAGGAATATGGCCTTCAGAATGCGTTTCATATCTTGAAAGTGTTTGTTCCTTTGTATCTTGTGTCCGTTAATGTGTTTACATTACTTAAGGTCTTTTAATATTTTGTATCCTTTGTCTCGGTTAATGTGTTACATTCTTTAAAAAAATTTTTATCCTTTGTGTCTATTGTATCCGTTAATGTTTGTCATGATTAGGGGTATTCAGTGTTGTGATGGTGGTGCTTGTGTTCCTTTTGTGCGATTCTATCCCAGCTGTTAAATCTATTGGTGGCAATTAGGGCGGCAGTGTAGTATAATGGTTAAGGAACTGGACTTGTAACTGAAAGGTTGCAGGTTCGATTCCCAGGTAGGACACTGCCGTTGTACCCTTGAGCAAGGTACTTAACCTGAATTGCTTCAGTATATATCCAGCTGTATGAATGGATAAATGTAATAAGAAGTATGTAAGTCGCTCTGGATAAGAGCGTCTGCTAAATGCCTATAATGTAATGTAATGTAATTGGTGAATCTATAGGTTCTTAATTGGTGTTGTGGACACATGGCAACTAAAACTAAGCATTAGTCGATAAAGAATTCAAAGACAAAGCAAATGACAACGAGCCAAACCTGCATTGTGTTAATAAGTTTATGGGAAAGCGATGGAAGAATGTAACCACACGGGTTCAGGAAAAAACTAATTAGCCGCTTTTTTGGGAATGAAAACGCTGTGTTTTTTGCCGTTTGTTACCAGCAGACACTAGCTGTTTGAGCCGCATTTTTTTATTTCAGCGGCGCAAGCTGGAATTAGAAGCTGTTTCAGACAGCAGCCACTAGCTGATAACAAAGTAGGCAAAATAAATGTGTAAACTAGTCTTGATATTTTATTCAGACCCAAATCATCTGAATAAGTAGGCAGCAAATATATCTATCTATAGATATAGGCTATATACGTTAAATTGTTTAATACCAGGAACAGTCTTATTAGCTGAGTCAGTCTTTCTGTGTGTGTCTCTCTCACCCTCCCTCTCTCAAATTCAAGTTGCTTTATATGTAAATATTACCAAAGCATACAGAGATTAACATATATGTACAGTAAAACAATAATGTTAATGAATATTCTCAAAACAAAAAAACAACACAATAACAACCTCAATGTTAATGACATAAGCACATGTATGAAAAATGAAGCTCACTGTGTCTCTCTCCCTCTCTCTTGTCTTGCTCTCTCTCTCTCTCTCTCTCTCTATTTTGTCACACCATCTTCTCTCCTTGTAGAACAGACCAGCGGGTGCCGTCGCCCGAGGCCGCTGTGAACGGTCCGGCGTGATGCCCCGCCCCCCCAGGGCAGCTCCGGTCCCGCCCACAGCGCACAGCTCTACTCCAGGAGCCTCCAGTAGGGGGCAGTGCAAGCTCAACCAGAGCCGTCACTGCACAAACTTCAGAAGATCAGGACCATCAATATTCTTACTAGGTTTTACAGACAGCTGTACAGAAAGTTCCCAACTGTATGAAGAGAAACCAAGAAACTAAATAAAAAGGCACTCCATCGTAATAGTAATGTTGCTATAGTTACGATGATTGTATGAAAAAAGTATTTTATTTTTAAAAAAAAGATGTATACCTACAGAAACTGAAAATATATAACGGAAATACACCAATTGGAACACGGAGTGTGGCCAAAAAGAATTAAGCTGTTGACAGGGTTACCTCTCGCACAAAATCGCATATTTAATTTCCTTCAAAGTTAAAGCAACATCTACTATGAAATATGTTAATCTGAAACTTAAGTTGGTTTTTTCTTTTCTTATATTAAGATGATTATTAGGGAAACATAATTTTAAATATTCAACGAAGGGTTTTTTTGCTACAGGTATTATTTGTAAATGTTTCTTGTATCCTTGAAAACACGAGCAAGATTTGACAACCTTTGGTATAGTTTTTAACTTTATTTATTATTGAGAAGTAGTTGATAATGTGACGTTACTAAAAGCCTTACCCTTATTCTCCAGCTTGATTATATTAAACTGTGCAAACCGCTTTTGTTGGTTAATGTCTGCGAAACATCCGAACTTCTTTAGCCACCTTTGACCGAAAGACTGAAAGGGTGATTTAAAAAATATCTGGCACTCTGCGAAGTGTAGGCAACGCCCATTTGGATATTTTTCAGCGAAATGTCATATTTTAGGTTGAAATAATTGCTTTCCTGGTCACGCCCATTTCAATTAAATCTAGGCCATGTGCGAATCGAATTAAACTTTCAGTATGCAATCGTTCAAGAGTGGGGTCTGCTTCAAGTGAATTTACTGAACGCACGACTGTTTCAGGAGACGGGGGTGGTGATCTAATTCATCAGCCTCGTTTCTGGGTATTGTGAATTAGCGTGCAATTCATGACGGCGGGTCTTTATTTTATATATTATATTTTTAAATCGCCGTGAAAGCACGCCGGAACACCGTTGCCGGGGACGATGGAGCGTTGTTACCCCTGAAAGTGGCGCTACCGCAGTCCCCCCACCTCCCGATGCCCTCTGGGCTGTGCAGTTTCCTTGATGAGGGGACTCCGCTTTACAGGTGCAGCTCAAAAAATTAGAATATCGTGAAAAAGTTCAATATTTTTTGTCACTCATGTCAGAAAGTGAAACTCATATATTATATAGATTCATTACACATAGTGAAATATTTCAAGCCTTTATTTCTTGTAATTTTGATGATTATGGTTTACAGCTAATGAAAACCCAAATTCAGTGTCTCAGAAAATTAGAATATTACATAAGATCAATAAAAAAGGATATTTTAAACAAAAATGTCAGCCTTCTGAAAAGTATGTTCATTTCTATGCACTCAATATTTGGTTGGGGCTCCTTTTGCATGAATTACTGCATCAATGCGGCGTGGCATGGAGGCGATCAGCCTGTGGCACTGCTGAGGTGTAATGGAAGCCCAGGTTGCTTTGATAGCGGCCTTCAGGTCGTCTGCATTGTTGGGTCTGGTGTCTCTCATCTTCCTCTTGACAATACCCCATAGATTCTCTATGGGGTTCAGGTCAGGCGAGTTTGCTTGCCAATCAAGCACAGTAATACCATGGTCATTGAACCAGCTTTTGGTACTTTTGGCAGTGTGGGCAGGTGCCAAGTCCTGCTGGAAAATTAAATCAGCATCTCCATAAAGCTTGTCAGCAGAAGGAAGCATGAAGTGCTCTAAAATTTCCTGGTAGATTGCTGCGTTGACTGTGGACTTCAGAAAACACAGTGGACATGGCACCCCAAATCATCACTGACTGTGGAAACTTCACACTGGACTCTGGGACCTTGATTTACAAATTAAATGCAAAATTTACTTTCATCTGAAAAGAGGACTTTGGACCACTGAGCAACAGTCCAGTTCTTTTTCTCCTTAGCCCAGGTAAGACGCTTCTGACGTTGTCTCTGGTTCAGGAGTGGCTTGACACGAGGAATGCGACATTTGTAGCCCATGTCCTGGATTCGTCTGTGCGTGGTGGCTCTTGATGCACTGACTCCAGCCTCAGTCCACTGCTTGTGAAGCTCCCCCAAATTCTTGAATGGATTTTGCTTGACAATCCTCTCAAGGCTGCGGTTATCCCTGTTGCTTGTGCACCTTTTCCTACCACACTTTTTCCTTCCACTCAACTTTCTATGAATATGATTGGATACAGCACTCTGTGAACAACCAGCTTCTTTAGCAATTACCTTTTGTGGCTTACCCTCCTTGTGGAGGGTGTCAATGACTGTCTTCTGGACATCTTTCAAGTCAGCAGTCTTCCCCATTATTGTGTAGCCTACTGAACCAGACCGAGAGACCATTTAAAGGCTCAGGAAACCTTTGCAGGTGTTTTGAGTTAATTAGCTGACACCATGAGTGTGACACCATGAGTTTCCAATATTGAACTTTTTCACAATATTCTAATTTTCTGAGACACTGAATTTGGGTTTTCATTAGCTGTAAGCCATAATCATCAAAATTACAAGAAATAAAGGCTTGAAATATTTCACTCTATGTGTAATGAATCTATATAATATATGAGTTTCACTTTCTGAAATGAGTGACAAAAAATATTGAACTTTTTCACAATATTCAAATTTTTTGAGCTGCACCTGTATAACTGGATGCCCAGGTATTTTCTACGTCTTTCTCTCGCACCAGCACCAGTTTATTCCAGTTACATTGCCGCACATGGCTTCTGCCCCGGGGGGACGCTAGATGCTGTTCTGCAAACTAATTGCCTCCAAAATAAGTCTTGTTCAGCGAGGGGAGTTGCAGACATTACACAGTCAATGGAGGCAGTTGTAAAGAAAGCCACAAACGGTAGGCACCCTGCAGGCTTTGGGTGTGCTTTAGACGATCTGACCGCAGCTTTCCTGGTTGGTTCCAAAAATGGGTAGGGAACATGGGTAAGGCGGGGACTAAGGAGAGCGAGTCGAGGCAAGTCACTAGTCGCGTGGGTTGCAATAGGTTACTGTATGTAGCATATAGACAGTTATTTTGATATGTTATTTATTTTTATGTTTTTTACGCACCACCAATGTGGAATGCCCAATTGGCCTAGTGTAGACATGTCGCTAGAACCACTGGAGGGCTGCTGCATCAGTTTGGTTTGGATTCCATAACCTGCACAAAAACGCCTTTGTAGAACATGGCGGCCTCCCAACAAAACGTGTTAACTTTGATTCTATATTTGAACATAGGCCCAACAGTATTTTAATAGCTACGGAGAGTGTCACAGTGGGCTAAGACATCTGATTGTTAGGTGGGTTCTGTTATAAAGCGGAGAATCACTGACGTGACCAAAACATTCGCTTTGGAAAATCTAAATTAGGTTTTTGACACTGTCAATTAAGTTTTATTGTCACAGAATTTGCTTTATAAAAAATGCTATATCATAGCATTAGTTGAACTTTTTTGTACATTTTTCATTTGAACTATGGGAGATTGTGATAGTGGGTAAGATGGTTTTTACCTCATTGATAGAAATGGACTATATGTATCTATCTTTGATATTTTATTTTGTTTTCATAATTGGTTTACCTCAGCCATAGCATTAACAAAACTTCTGAATATCAGCATTGTTACGGAAATTTGATGGTGGCAGTGAATAGCCCTTAAAGCGCAGTCTGTTCTGGTGACCCCTGCTGACCCCTGAGGGTTTTATCTCTGATCCTCGCTCATGAAGCACACAGGTTATTTACAGCCACCAAATCATCTCCAATGATGGTGCATTTACAAACCTACATAACTAATTCAACCAGCTGGCTTTTTAATCATATGAAATAGAGTATAGTTTCATCACAAGACAAAATTACATGGGTCTGGTGAAGGAAACTTTATATTTTTGCATCGAAACGTAGACCTTCTAGGTCTGCATCTCTAGGATTTGTTGCATTTTGGTTCCAATGTGCATCAGTCAACGGACATCTGATCATATTTTTCATGCGAAGCTAAGTAAGCTGTTGCTACCGGGAATGGTATAAATTTCATATTCGTACACTTGGGACCAGGTCCCCGCAACAGAAAGGAAAAGCAATTGTTTCAAATAATTACCAAAATGTACATTTCCATTGTCTGTGAATTACATGGAATGCATTTTATTTCTTACTTTTCTTAGTTTGTAGAGTTTGCAGGAAAAGCCTGCTGTGAACTCAAGAGCCGTATTAAACTCACACATCCAAAGCTGTTAGGGTGTAGAACACGTGAAACAGCTGGGACTGTGGGCGCCCATTTTAACTTCCATCACACCTGTGTAGAACAGAGAGACTTACCCGGGAGGTACAAAAATAAGGTTTGTTTGGCTCAAAAGGCACAACCTAAATTAATGCTAAATGAATGCATATACTTATAATCACTGGCAGCTCTGAGAATCATTGTGTTCTACTGTACAGATCGTCTTTTTCTAGACTGGATTAACTGCTTTTCAACGGCTCACCTCCTATAAGTTCATTGTGGCTATTCTGTTGTTTACACTTTTTCATTTTGTTGATTCTTGACATTAGTTAACAGTTTTAAGGGCGGTGATGGTAACAAAAGCTTGAACTGTCTGGCTTTTTTATAAGCAGGCCAATCAGCAGGCGACAAGCAGTCACATGACCCAAGCCTTTTCCATTTTTTTTTCTCGTATGGAAATGGCATTGTGTTTTGCATCGTAATAAAAGCAGACTTGAATGAATCCATGTTGTTTCTCCTGCCGAGTGTGACCAGATAGGTCATTCATTATCAGCACCGAGATATAAAGTGAAAGTTAAAACGACAATAACAACAAAAAATGTGATGAAAAAATCAGTGATTTGGGGTTCTAAGCAGGTTACGGAATAAGTGATGTGTAACCTAGTTACATCCTCTTTGTCACAGCTGTCCATTAGTAAAAACCAAGCTGACCTACAGGACAACAGCGGTACCCAACCCTGTTCCTGAAGATCTACCGTCCTGTAGCTTTTCACTCCAACCCTAACAAAGTACACCTCATTCTACTAATTAGTAGCTCAAGGAGATCTCTAGCTGTTGAATGAGGTGTGCTTTGTTAGGCTTGGAGTGAAACCTACAGGATGGTAGATCTCTAGCTGTTGAATGAAGTGTGCTTTGTTAGGGTTGGAGTGAAAACCTCCAGGAGGGTAGATCTCCAGGAATATGGTTGGGGACCAGTGTTGTACAAGCACAGTTAGAACTGGCAACAGTGCCAGACAAGAGAAGAAACTCTCCAATGGGAAGAAAGCTTGGGAGAAACTTGGCTAGAGAGGGGGGGCCCATCTTCCGCTGGCCAGCCCGGTTTAACTAACGGTGGAATGGTGATAACAAAATGTAATGAGGGATCTATCACAGCATTTAATCAAGTGGGTTTAGCAGGTTAAAGTCTGAGATATTAATCTAGCTGGTAAGTCATTGTGCAGTAGGAGAACAAAACACCTATTTTGCAGCCCTTCACAGTGAACTCATTTTGTTGTAACTTTTTCCATCTCTAGGTCTAGTGGTGATTGCTCACCATGTTAAATGCACTTGTAAGTTGCTTTGGTGAAAAAACATCTGCTAACTCGATTGTAAATTTGTGGAAAGCTTTAATGTGCAGTTGACTCGTTCAGACCGAAGGCTTCCGGTGGGTGGAAGGTCTGTTGACTGGAACCCTCCTCCTGGGGCAATGTGGCTGCCTGGTGTACCTTAAGGGCAATTTATAGTTGCCAAAAAAAAGTATGCATACGGACGTCCGCAGGATCCGCGCAGGCCAAAATACATCATAGTGGACCCTGAGCGGACATCCGCCTAGGCGGTCTGTGCAGCAGCAGTCGTCATTTGTTTGCGCGTGGACCTGTCGTTTCACCTAGCGTACCTCCTGCTTACTGTGATCTTCCATGAAGGACACCATTGTTGTTTGTCTTCAAAGGGGGGTTGGTATGCTCGACTAGGAAAGGCAAAAGTCTGCCTGTCCATACGTGTACGTGTCTGTTCCCTTTTTTAACCCTCATATTATATTCCGGGTAAATTTGATTTTTCCGAATTTGTTGGGATTAAATAGTAAACACAATAAACATAATGCTATATTTTCAAAAGTCCAGTACCAACTTTGTATACAAAGGTGTTGTGTGGGGTCATTTGTGGGGTAGCTGTATAAAATGTAAGAAAATATACAACCTTTTTTGTGGATAATTCTGGTGGCTCTTTCCCAGATAGGTTTTAAACTTCACAAACTTTCACTTACCTCAGGCTCTAAATTGAGAAGCTTCATCACAGATAGTTTAATAGATGGGGATAAAAGGCCAGTCAGTTGGGAGAGACACAAAACATTTTGTGCCAGTTTAAACTTTTGGGGTCCATTTGACCCCAAACATTACATTACAGGAATTTAGCAGACGCTCTTATCCAGAGCGACTTACACAGCATTTGCATGTATACATTGTAACCATTGATACATCATAATGCATCATAAAACACTTTATTGATGCATCATAAAATGTGAACATAATATGAGCGTTAAAAAATCTGTAACCATCTTTATTCTGCTGGTATCCTGGCTGCAGTCTGCAAGTGCACTGTCAGGATTCGATTCCAGACCGTGGGGGCGTGTCGCTGAACTAGAGGTAAGTGCTTTGGTTATAAACACTGGCCAGGACACTCATTTTATCACGTACGTGTGTATAACGTCATACATTTACGGCGGCGCAACTGCCAGCATGTCTGGAAATAAGATTGTGTCACACGCGTGTCAACGTGACACATTTTTTTCTGTCTGCGAAAAAAAACTAAACCATGATGTTTACACAGCTATGACTAAAGTCAAACCAAATGCCCTCAAAAATTATTATTTTGAGATTTAAAAAAAATGTTCTCCACTCTACAGAAAAAAACATCATAGTGACATTCCTGATGCATTACTATACAATAGCAACCAATTTATCATTCACCACAGGTATATACAGTATGTTCTGTAGGTATTTACTGAGATCAGGTATTAACTTCTATTCCATGCTGCAAACCAGTAGTAAGCAGCTATTGCAGGGATTTTCACACTGTCCTGTACATGTTGGTGTTTGTTAAGAGCCAATCTGTTGAAAAATTAAGATTACTGAAAAGGTGTTTAAATTCTTTGATAAGTTTTCCCTTAAATGTAATTTAATACAATACAGGTTCGGCTCACGGCCATTTTCTTTGACCTCACTCTCCACATATGGTTTAGTGTCAGTGGCCAGGTGTCCACACACTTGCTCGATAATGTGATCAATTTAAATGATAAAAAACATCCTTATGAAGGTACCATTTGCCATGTACAACATTATGGACAATGTAAGCATTTATTGATCTCATTGGAGGTCCTGAGATGTGAACATGTGATATTTACTTTTCATGGCATGCATTGCTCTTTTATTCAAAATGTGGCCTTGAAAGGGTAAATCCTTCAAAAAAACATAAAAACTGATCATTTAAAAACAGTTAACAGCTCGTTGAAATACAGAGGTTGCAAAAAATTATTGCAGGGAAGCTAATGCCAGAATAAAGGGAGTCTCCAGAACGGAGTTTGTCCACCGCTCAGCTGTGGCATATACAATTTTATAGGCCACCAGAAGATGGAGACATACACAAAATAATAATCACACGGCAATCACAATTTCAGTTGTTTTATGAAGCCAGCTTATTTTATAAATAGTGTTATCAATATCCTATAGATGTATTGACAAATATATTTTTCTAACAGAAAATCTGATTATAGTTTGTATTTTTACTCTGGGAACTGGCCTAGCAACGGTCTCGGCCAATGAAGAGGGTGGCCTCACGTGGATCAATTCCGTTCACGACCTGCGCAGACTCAGTAATGGCGCACCTGACTGCTCGCGATCAAATCATTCCGACAATATAAATCGCAGAATAAAACATGTACATTTCGGTACGTAACAGGCATATCTGCATTATGTGGGCGATAAGATTTAACATGCCATACAAACACGGAATATTGTGCTGTTTCCGCGAAGTACGTTCCATTGACATGTCTTCTTCTAACGTGATGGCTGTAGCGTACAGTGCAATTTACACTTTAATAGATGCAGTTCCCCTTTAAAACCACGATCTCACAGCAGTGGGCTTGTGTCCCTTTAATCTACAGGATCAGAAAAGTGACGTCACCGTGCCCCTGAGCCGCCAGCTCCGATTGGCTGAGGGTGACGTCAACCTGGATTTTTTTTCTAAACCATGACCTCATCCTTGGTTCATTTTAGTGCTAAAGTGCACCTTCTGTTTTCCTGGGTCGTTAATACCCTGTAAATGCAGATTGCTTATCTATCCAATCTCAACCACAGCCTGTATGCCAAACACAAGAAAACAACTGTTGTCACTGCTGTTTGTGTTTTGTTTTGCCTCTGCATTGCAGTTTCGACAGTAGTGATAGAGTAAGCGTAGCCCTGCAGTACCACAGCGCTCAAACCCATGATTTGTAAACATTATTATAAACGAGACAAGCCCTTAAAAGCGTGGTGCTGTATCACCAATGGAAATGAACGCAGCGGCTAAGAAGGGACCGTGGAGAGCAGGTGAGTTTACACGTTTAAAATGCTAGGCTAACTGCTTAGTTTCCATGCGCCCGCCTCGAGCAACAGAAATTAACATTCAACATTAAACCCACCGGTTACGTTCCGGGTGGTTAGCGGTTACGTTCTGGGCGCTGCAGCAAAAAAAAAAAAAAAAGCGGCGTGGTTGCGTCTCAACTGGAAAATGTACTGTAGTTAGCATGCTATTGTACTCGTGAGGAACCACCGGCGACCCCAGAATTGTGATATTGCACAGTGTTTGGTTCTATGAGGAAATATGCTGACTATAAATGATACCATACGTCTCCCGGCGAGTTTTATCTCCATCTACTACAACCCATCCGATTTCTACCATCGAGGTATGTTGCTGTCTTTATCTCATTGCGTTTTATTTTCCCTTCCAATCCAAGGTAACTATTTAGTCTTAATCGTTTCATCGATTTCCTCCCGTCATCATAGTAGAAAGCCTCTGACATGCTCAGTGGGTCGTTGGTTTAATTGATCGATACAGACCAGATTGGCTACGCATTTGACCAATTTGATAACATCACTGTGCGTTCAGTAGCTTGTTTATATTGAACGTCTTTCGAGCTGATGGCTTAATCATTTCCGACGATAACCTACAACACACGCATGAATTGTCCTTATATTCGCGTGATGTTGTTTGATTGAGAGACCTTAAACCCAGAGCTTTGTTTTGGAAATAAACGAAAGAAACATTTTGGTAACCTGTTTTGTACATTATGGCTGTTCATCAAGTTTTGTGTTTTTTGAGAGCGCGTGTTTCGTGTTGCCGCATTCGTCTTATTCTGCGTAGAACCTGAAAGTACGTTTGTGTAATGGCCACGAGTTGGCTTTGGACAGGTCCTTGACTGTCGGATGTTGATGCAAAACGCGTGAATGTGTGTTGGCGTTCCCAAAACAACTAGTAGTCTCCTAGAATAATTAGAATTATGATTCCAGTTTCTTAGAAGTCAGGCCCTATTTGGATGTACACATGTAGCCTACTTTACAATAGGCTACAACCTCGTTCTACATTTCGTATTCAAATTATGTCATGATACTGCTGCTTCATCTGGAATCCCGGTCTGACAGCACTGGATACATATTTTTGGGATCCCCTGGTGCTGGGATTTGGGGGGGGGGGGGGGTTCTGGTGGATTGATACATTGTGGACATTTTTCGCTCTCTGTCTCTGACGCGTCTTACTCCGGAAGCTCATTAGATATACATTCAGCTGAATGGATAGCAGTATTTCGCCAGAGGTCTATATAATTGTTTCGGTGCTCAGTGCTGTAGTCAGCTTTCGCCCTGACAGGAAGTCAATGCAGGCCCGGCTGCGCGGTCCAGGCCTTGGCTAAATGAATTAAGGCCAGACATAAATCATAAAGGGCAACCATGAAGTAGAGCAGGCAGGACTAAGTGTGAGAGCGAGTTGCTGTCATTATTCATTTGTTTAAGGCATGTTTTATTTACCAGAGGATTATTGTTTATATACAATGTCAGTTTATCTAAGAAAATACAACATATTTATATTTAACAAATATAAATCACAGATCTGCAGTGACGATGTGTTAAAGCGATGCATTATTTTAATTACGTCTTTTGGTTCAGTTTTCAAAAGCACGACACTAGGCCTGTGCTGAATTGTTTTTGCTGGTTTACTTTGTTTCATAGTTTATGTGGGGGGATAAACAATGTTGTTGAAGTTTGTAGAACTGGCTCCCCCCCCAAATAATTCCTGCCATTTGCCACACATAATTTGTGTTTAGAACTGATTGACCTTGGAATCCGATCATAGTTCTTATGGGGACTCCACTAGCAAACAGATTTTTGTAGGACTGTATAGGTTCTATATCTGGTGGAAGAAGCTGTTTTTGTATTCGATAAAAGTGAATTTTCTGAAGGTTTTAGGCACAATCCCATAGTTTATAATACACACCAAAATGCTCAGTGTAAATTCAACTCTGTTGGAGTATATTTTATACTGACAGTACCTTCTGTCCACTGTGGACTGGATGAACTCAAGAACTAATTAACACTGAAGATTCGACCGTGTGGGATGCCAACTCAATTCAATTTAATTTTGTATCGCGCTTTTTACAGAGAAGTGTCACAAAGAGGCTGTACAGAGAAACGGAAGGAAAATTGGGCAAAAACCAGGCCTGAACCCTCAAACGGCAAACGAGGTAAAAACTCCCTTGTGGGAAGAAAAACACTCAGATGGTGGTGAGAAAAAAACTCCCAGATGGGAAGAAATGTGGGAAGAAACCTGGCGAGAGAGAGGGTGAGCCCATCCATCGCTGGCCGGCCCGGTTAAACTAAAGGTGGAATAGGTATGATATCAAACCTCCCTTGATACCGTGTCTGCCAAGCAAAATAAATCATGTGTGCTTTTGGAGAGCACTATCACCTCCCCGTCAGTATTGGGGCCAGTTGTGAGCACGCTCCGTAGGCCCTAACACAGTGCTGGGATGGACAGGAGACAAAATGGCAGATTAATCGTGTCGTACGGCTTAGAGATGTGCGTAGCGCTGACCTCGCACAGGCGGGTAATCTCCACCGTCCCTAGGGCTGAGCCCGATTGGATCCCTGCATACCTCTCATCCAGTAAACAGACGAGAGAGCTTGACAGCATCCCAACACAACGTGGAACTAAAGGACGAATCAGTGTAAAAATAGAGAGCGTTGAACGGGTTCGCTCCACTGCCAGCTAAGGAAATACTGAAACATGGCTGCTGAGTGATCCGTCATAACGCCTGCACGGTTGTACATTCCCTATGTGCGGCTGTGGCATCAATTTTGGCTCCAGAACATAGTGACCTGGGCGCTTTAGGTCAGAGACACAGTTTGTTTCGCTGCAACAGCGCAGAGAAAGACGAGACCCCTCTTATTGCACTCAGGTTGCAGTGAATCTGACTCGCAGGGGACGGCAGGTGACGTTATGCAGGCGGTTAATCAGTAACCCAGCAGCTTTTATGCCTTTTTTGTTTACCTTCCAGTTTATACCACCTCCTTGTCCTCCTTCTTTAAATATGTGAGACCAGCGTAACCGAGTGGTCCTCTGTGACTGATAGCGTCTGCTTTTCAGAGGTGTGCTGTTACAGTTCTCATCGGGGGGACAGACTTTGGGATATTTTTTTGCCCATTGTACTGCGCCGTTGCAGGAAACAACAAGGCCTTTTTTGCCGGCAGCATTTGAAATGCCTTGACCGTACTGTAGTGAACGCCCACCAGCTGAGCCAGTGAACGCAGGCGAACGCAAGGCCCCACATCTCTCTCGAACGCAAGGCCCCACATCTCTCTCGAACGCAAGGCCCCACATCTCTCTCGAACGCAAGGCCCCACATCTCTCTCGAACGCAAGGCCCCACATCTCTCTCGAACGCAAGGCCCCACATCTCTCTCGAACGCAAGGCCCCACATCTCTCTCGAACGCAAGGCCCCACATCTCTCTCGAACGCAAGGCCCCACATCTCTCTCGAACGCAAGGCCCCACATCTCTCTCGAACGCAAGGCCCCACATCTCTCTCGAACGCAAGGCCCCACATCTCTCTCGAACGCAAGGCCCCACATCTCTCTCGAACGCAGTAGCCTGAGCCCCAGCAGCATCTGCCGTTTTCCCGGTTACGCAATCTTGAGAATTCCCATGGCAACCTCAGAATCTCATCCAGTTCTGTACAGCTGCCTGCATCTTCTGGTCTGCAGTGTGGAGGATTGAAAACAAGATAATTTATTTTATTTTACTTTATAAAATTTTTCTTTTTTTCTTTTCCTTTAAAGCAATGTGGTACTGAAGAGGCTTAGTTGAATGTGGGCTGATTGCAGCGCATCGACCGAGCGACCGTATTCCCCGCTCCCCTGCGCATCTTGATCTGCCCGTGAAAAGCGTGTGATGGCGACTGTGCGTCCTGCGTAATGCCAGCAGCCATCTTCTACCACCCCCCCCCACACAACCCCACCCCTTCGCCTGTTTTCACTCAGAGCCAGCGCCATTAGATGCTAGCAGCGCACGCCCACTGCTCTCGACCAGGAGAATAATCATTCCTCTCTCTTTCTCGCGCTCTCTCTCTCTCTCTCTTCTCTCTCTCTTCTCTCTCTCTCTCCTCACTCTCTCGCTCTCTCTTTCTGTCTCTGGGCAGGAAGTTGGGCAGTGTAGTGTACAGCAGAAGGGGCTCACTATCGATCTGTTGTGGAGAGCAGGTGCAGTTGCAGGTGCAGGGCTTAGCTAGCTGCCAAGGTAAGCCTGCTGGGGGTCATTTGTGCTGTTATTATTGTGGGGGGCTTGTAGGGGGCGGGGGGACTCGCTCGAACGGAATGTGCACATCCAGTCTCCTGTTTTTATTTTTAGGGAGCATCTGTGTGCGTATACAGGTGTGTGTGTGTGTGTGTGTGTGTGTGTGTGTGTGTGTTTTGTCTAGAGACTGACTGGGGGGAAGGGGGGTACAGCCTCATCTTCCCAGTCCGTCTGCAGTGCCGGCTCTGTCGCCGATGGCAACAGCAGAGGGCTCCATTGCCGCGGTGATGCTGCGTGTTTACAGCGAGGCAGGTTACCAGGGCAGCGGGGGAGAGAAGGAGGTGCGCTCTCGCGCAGAAACATGTTTTTGCGTCGTTGATCGTGAGAGACCCCACTAAACACAGGGAGGGGGCGCGTCCTAAAAATTCCCAATATACGGGGTGGAGGGGGGAGGGGGGAGGGGGGGGTCAGCGAGGGTACCCTGCTTCTCCCGTACATATCTAACCTTGCGGTGCCTGCGGCGGCTTCCCGTTGCGCTGCTACAGACCTGTTCAGTGTGATGGCGAACGCCTCCGTATCAATCAACTTTCACATGTTTTTCTCTGAAGGACTCGCTTGGCTTAAGGGACCACAGAGACTCAAGAACACAACACAGCACTGGAGCATGTTTGCACGTTAGCGAGGACGTTAGCATGACACAATAACTTCCCACAGGTCACGTCTCATTTATGTGAATGAGGCAGCCCAGAGAATTTGGGGGGATAAAGGAGGGTTTGTTGAGTTTTGCGTGTTGAGTTAGTTGTTGGGTTTTGCGTATTGTTGTAGTGTAGCGTGTGTCACCGCTCCCCGTTTACGCGGTGTGTGTGCATGTTTTCTCTGGCGAGGGTGTGTTCCATCTCTGTGGTCTGTGACAGCAAGCAGGATGGGCTGGCTCTGTGTCTCTGTGTCTCGGGAGCTGTGATTGGCTCTTATTTGCCACAGCTCTCCTGTGATTGGCTCCCTGATCCAAGCCTCTCTGAGTCGCTAGGCTGAGTTGCATCTCCCCCCACCACACCTCCTCCCGTGCCGCGGCACGCATAGCTGCTGGGGTTAAAGGTCAGCGAGCTACAGAGGTTATCTGCAGTATACTCACCTGTACATCCTGCCTGGTGTTACCTGCAGTACACACACCTGTGTATCCAGCCAGAGAGAGAGAGAGAGAGAGAGAGAGAGAGAGAGAGAGAGAGAGAGAGAGAGAGAGAGAGAGAGAGAGAGAGAGAGAGAGAGAGAGAGAGAGAGAGAGAGAGAGAGAGAGAGAGAATGTAATGCGTGATGTTGAGCATGTAAGCACGCAGCACAGATGCAGTAGAGCCTGTTGACACAGGTGTGACACAGGGTGGGGGGTGGGGGACTGTCATTCATCTTTATCACTGATTATTGTGGTGAGGAAAGATCCGGAACCCTCCACCTTTTCTCTTTAACCCGCATTTCTCCATCTCTCCCCCACCTCCCTCCATCCTGATCTGAGGAAGGAGGAGCCAGCGTTTAGTTAGAGAAGAGCCAAGCCCATGTATTTTAAATTTTTCGTGCAGCTGCTTTTGAATGAAAAGAAGCCGGTGTGTTTTGGCCAGTTTTGAGCATCACCCTCTCCGTCCCCGGCCCCATGGTGCCTTGTACATACATCACAGGAGAGATGATGCAATATGGCGCTTTGCGCGCCAGGGGGAAAGCAATCCCTCGAGCCATGCAGCAGTGTGCAGTGTAGCTGTTTATTAAAAATGTATCCTTGCTTGGTTCCAGATGGTTGTTGGTTCAGTGTGTGGTTTTACGCTTGGTTCCAGATGGTTGTTGGTTCAGTGTGTGGTTTTGCGCTTGATTCCAGTTAGTTGTTGGTTCAGTGTGTGGTTTTGCGCTTGGTTCCAGGTGGTTGTTATGTGTGTGGCTTTGTGCTTGGTTCCAGATGGTTGTTGGTTCAGTGTGTGGTTTTGCACTTGGTTTCAGCCACCCCAGAGTACAGCCGCCTGGGCTCGTTCTCACAGGCACTGGGAGTCAAGAGGTTGCAGCCAATGTGGACTATGTCAAAGAACACACACACCCCCCTGTGGTGTGGAGTCATAGCGCAGTTTCTGCCACCAGAACACAAGCCCTGGATGCCAGATCCAGTCTGAATCCTCTTCTGCGTAAGGGGCTAGAGCAGGGTTGCCCAATCTTGTCTGAAAAGGGTCAGTGTGGGTGCAGGTTTTAGTTTTTTCCCAACACTAAGACGCCTGATTTGTCCTATCATGTTCTTGAGGACCTTGAGGCTATCAAGGACCATGATTAGTTGAATCAGGTGTTGTTGTGCTGGGCTAAAACAAAAACTTGCACCCACATCGGCCCTTTTTGGGTAAGCTTGATCACCCCTGAGTTAGTGTTTGGCAGTCAGTGTGTTGTGGGCACAGCCACCGGGGGCTCCCCAAAATCTCGCACATCTTTGACTGAAGAGAAGATCCCCAGAGAATCCAGCACACATGCTGCAAGAGGAGGGGGAAAAAAATGTTGAAACAAACAAAAAAAAAGGTTCCCATGGAAACTTTAATACTGACTTACTGAGGGTGTTGCCTTTAACATGGTCTGACTGTCTGCATTAGAGGGGTGTTGTAATACAGAAATACAGGTTGCAGGAGTGAGGGTCTGTTGTCTGGCTACTGATGTTCTGTGTGCTTCTGTCTGAATCTCCAGGCTGATAAGATAACCCCTCCCCTTCCTACCCCTCCCCTTCCTGCCCCACCCACCAGTGGTGATAAATACTGATTCCACAGTAAAGAATCATACTTACAGTAGTGAGAGGAACCACACTTACAGTAGTGAGAGGAACCACACTTACAGTAGTGAGAGGAACCACACTTACAGTAGTGAGGAACCACACTTACAGTAGTGAGGAACCACACTTACAGTAGTGAGGAACCACACTTACAGTAGTGAGAGGAACCACACTTACAGTAGTGATGAACCACACTTACAGTAGTGAGGAACCACACTTACAGTAGTGAGAGGAACCACACTTACAGTAGTGATGAACCACACTTACAGTAGTGAGGAACCACACTTACAGTAGTCAGATGAATCAAACTTACAGTAGTCAGAGGAATCACACTTACAGTAGTCAGAGGAATCACACTTACAGTAGTGAGAGGAACCACACTTACAGTAGTGAGGAACCACACGTACAGTAGTGAGGAACCACACGTACAGTAGTGAGGAACCACACTTACAGTAGTGAGGAACCACACTTACAGTAGTGATGAACCACACTTACAGTAGTGAGGAACCACACTTACAGTAGTCAGATGAATCACACTTACAGTAGTCAGAGGAATCACACTTACAGTAGTCAGAGGAACCACACTTACAGTAGTGAGAGGAACCACACTTACAGTAGTCAGAGGAACCACACTTACAGTAGTCAGAGGAACCACACTTACAGTTGTGAGAGGAACCACACTTACAGTAGTGAGGAACCACACTTACAGTAGTCAGATGAATCAAACTTACAGTAGTCAGAGGAATCACACCTACAGTAGTCAGAGCTATCACACTTACAGTAGTCAGAGGAATCACACTTACAGTAGTCAGAGGAACCACACTTACAGTAGTGAGAGGAACCACACTTACAGTAGTGAGAGGAACCACACTTACAGTAGTCAGAGGAACCACACTTACAGTAGTCAGAGGAACCACACTTACAGTAGTCAGAGGAACCACACTTACAGTAGTCAGAGGAACCACACTTACAGTAGTCAGAGGAACCACACTTACAGTAGTGAGAGGAACCACACTTACAGTAGTGAGGAGAATCACACTTACAGTAGTCAGAGCTATCACACTTACAGTAGTCAGAGGAATCACACTTACAGTAGTCAGAGGAATCACACTTACAGTAGTCAGAGCTATCACACTTACAGTAGTCAGATGAATCACACTTACAGTAGTCACACTTACAGTAGTGAGAGGAATCAAACTTACAGTTGTGTGTCATTACCCGTAAAGTAAACAACCATGCCGGTAGGCGTTCGTGAATGGACAGGTCTGCAAAACGGTGAGAGTTCTGGGAAATGGCATGGAGGTATGAACTCGCCGCCTCACCGCCGTGTGAGGAGAAGTGGAGATTTCAGCGACGCTGGCAGTGGAGCGTCGTCCATTTTACCTGCCTGTGCTGTCCTCTCTATAGACTTTCACTGACCTTTCTCTGGCATCTTAACCTCATATAGAATACATACTGTATAAGTATATGTATAAAACTATAAAAAAATGTTTGTGTGCATGCGAGCGAGCGTGTATAGACACACACACCCCTATTTATTGAACACGACTGCATTCTTGTCCAAATTTAGACCCCAAGTTTGCCTGCTCTCCAAAGGTATGTAGATGAAATCCCATAATTCTGTGTTTGAATTCAACCAGTAATTAAATGGAGCCATAGAATGGATATAAGGTTGCAGTGCGTGCGTGCGTGCGTGCGTGCGTGCGTGCGTGCGTGCGTGCGTGCGTGCGTGCGTGCGTGCGTGTGCGAGAGAGAGAGAGAATCCAGGGGCGGAATGGGGTGATGTGGAAGGCCGCACCATCATGTGTGAATCTGTAAGGAAAGCGGACGTAAAGGGCGTTCATCTTTGCACACGCTCAGAGCTCGACGCAGCACGAGCCCTGTGGGTGCAACACAGAAGAGCCTATTTGAAGTCACCACCAAACACAATTACAGCAATCGCAGCGCATGCCAGCTTACGTTTCATTTTACCGCCTTTTTTGTGCGTCTGAAATAGCTTCTCTTATCCCTGTGTTTTTATTTGGTTATTGTTTTCTGGTGCCTGGTGTTCTTTAACATCTTTCATAGTAAACTTGTTATTATGCAGTGAAAGAACAGGTCACGAGGCCTGGATAAGGTTTTGGGGGTGTAAGGTTCTCTGGGGTTGACCTGTGCAGCTGGTGGGATGGGGCTGCCTGCCATTTTGGATGGAGTGGTGTAAATAATAGTATTATTCATGGTGAAACACCATGATATAATCAGATGTACCGCCTGCTGTATACTTGCTTAACTTATTGTTACCGTTATTTATCACTGTAAAAAAAATAATAATAATCGAAATCTTTACGGTAAAATACTGGCAACTGGGTTGCCAGAACTTTATCTCACAAATAACGGTAAAATAACAGAGTATTTTGTACAGTACAGTGTAAATTCAGATTTTTTGTAAAATTAACAAAAAATTGAGAGTCGCTGGGGCATTATTGGGGTGTTGCCACAGCATTACCCAGATGTTATTGGGCAGTTACTGTAGCATTGCTGGGCATTGTCGGTGTGTAGTAGGTGTGTTGTAGGTGTGTTGGGGTGTCGCCCGGGCATCGCCTGGGCGTTGCTGGGGGTTCTCTTATGCTCTCAAACCTGTGTCCTGCTTTCTCTTCTCCCTCAGGGAAGCTATGGACATCCTGAGTCTCCTGTCCTGAGCGGCACTCCCCCCCCATCACCTCACCCCCCCCCCCCCCCACGTGAACCCCCCCCGAATCATGGCCGGGGAGAAGGGCTGGCGCAGTGCCATGGACGCCAAGCGGCTGGCGGGGCTGCTCCAGAGGGGCGCGGCTCGGACGCTGGTCATCGACAGCCGCACCTTCTCCGAGTACAACGCCTCGCACGTGCTCAGCTCCGTTAACGTCTGCTGCTCCAAGCTGGTGAAGAGGCGGCTGCAGCAGGACAAGGTGTCCGTCACTGAGCTGCTGCAACCCAACAGCAAGGTCAAGGTGAGGTCACCCTGCCACAGAGCTCCGCCCCCTACTTGTACCGCTCCACAGAGCTCCGCCCCCTACTTGTACTGTTCCACAGAGCTCCGCCCCTGCCATGTTTTGCAGTAGATCTGATGGGCTGAAAGGCCTGTTCTTCTCATGATGTATTCTTATGTTCTACCCTCTTCCCCCAACACACACACACACACGCTCTCTCTCTCTCTTTCTCTCTCTCTCTCTCTCTCTCACATGCAAAAGCATACACAGACACACACAAAAACACAGACACACACGTACACACAACAAGGATAGCTTGTTCCACAGTTACTTACTTTTGGAGTCCTTTATTTCATGATTAATTTAGGTTCACTGTGAGTATTGTGTGTTTTAAATGAATGTGAAGCACCCACTCTATGAGCCCATGACGGGTTACACCAGTACATCTCCCTCTCATCCGAGTCACCTGGTTAAAGACAATACCCTTCTAAACACACGTCTCCTATGGGCTCACATGTCTGCATGAGGGCTACATTAAATTTGTCTGCCACTATATTCGGAAGGCCGGTCAACGTTTTATTGCTCATCGGCGCCCGTGAAACCATACACCTCGTTTTCCATGACTTCTGCCGTGAATATGACACACTTGGTTCCGTGCGCCGGGCGTGTGATCGGCGCGTTGGCTGAAGGCCATATTTCCTGTTTCGTGACTGTCGGCGCACTCTAGGCAGCGCTGAAGGTTTCCTGAAACGTTGAAACGTTGTCACATCCTCGTTCATTTTCGCGTTCTTATCTTGTGCTTGGCTGTCCTTCCCCGGTCTGGTCTCGCAACAGAATCGACAACCATTTCACGGCTTTCCCTGGTAACTGCAGAGCATTCTCTCAACGTTACGGAGACGTTGCCAGCAAGCCAGTAATGTGGCAACTCGGCACCTGGAACGTTATGGGAATGTTGTGTGGAAAGCCCCGGGTGACGTGTGTGTCCCTGACCGAGGGGAACTCTTTTTTAGCGCATAGGGGCCGTTTGACTGGCAGTTCATAAAAATGTTCTGCTGGTTTCTGATATTGGATTACAGTCATGGATGCCTAGCCGTAGCCATGCATGTGACCCTGGCTTTCTGCTCTCTATTTGGTCTGCGTTTAGTCTGCATTTAGTCCGTGTTCAGTCTATTTGGTCTGCGTTTAGTCTCTGTTTGGTCTACGTTTGGTCTGTATTTAGCCAACGTTTAGTCTGCATTTGGTGTAAGTTTGGTCTGTGTTCAGTCCATTTGGTCTGTGTTTAGTCTGTTTGGTCTACGTTATGTCTGCATTTAGTTCACGTTTAGTTTTTTAGCATTTTTGAGTAAGTTTTGTCTGTGTTTGGTCTGAGTTTAGTCTATGTTTTGTCTGCCATTAGTGTGCATTTGGTCAGCATTTGGTCAGCGTTTAGTCCCTTTGCAGGGAATATTCTGGCTATTGGTTATTGACACGCATTATTTGTCAGCTCCTCCTCTGCTACAACTACCCTGTAACTGAGCCCCACTGCCACCCGGCCGGGCCGTGCCACCTGTCACTCACTCTGAGGATCTTACACAACTAACTCCTCTCAAAATAGACCAGCAGGAAAAATGCTCCAGCGCTTTGTGACGAAGATTTGCAGCTTGCGTATGTGGGAGGAAACTGAGCACGAACTCTGGGCCTCAGACTACTTCTGTCTCTGTCTCTCTCTCTCTCTCTCTCTTTATCTCTCTCTCTCTCTCTCTCTCTCGCTGGGTCCCCCTCCCTCTCTTCAGCCCCACAGCTGGCTGTATTTTATTATCTCCTCTGGTAAAGAGGATAAACCCTGTGATTAATGCAGGCCTGGATAGAGCCGCCATCAGCTATCCGCCACTGGTGCCTGTTGTTGGTTGGTAGTGAAGAGGGATGGGGGTGTGTGTGTGTGGGGGTGGGAGATGGGTAGGGATGGGTGGGGTGGTGAGTGGAGATGCTATTTCTGATTGGTTAAGCATGACATCACCCACCCCAATGTGTGACCACAGGCAGTGCACAAGCTAGCCGCGTGCAGGCTGTTACGTATGACCCCCCCCTCCCAGCCCGGGTCAGAGTTTTGCCAGAGGCGGAAGTGCCCCTCGAAATGGGGGGGGGGGGGGACACACTACTGTGCTTGTTTTATCAGGGTGGATGTCAGAGGGGGGGAGGTTGGTAAGAAAACCGCCACCTGGGATCGCCCTCTCTCTCTCTGTGCCTTCACGGCGGTAATGGTGGTGATCGTTGGTCCGTGTCTTTTTGCAGTAATTTATAGAGCTGGGCCTACGGGTACGAGAGCAAACCTCCGCCATCGATCTCCAAAACGCTGCAGAGTAAAAACCAAATACCGCCATTTACCGTATGACAGGATTTTATTATTTATTGTATTCATTTATCAGGCACAGCGTACAGGCTAAAACTATCAGGCTGCCTTGCATTGGCCATCCCAAAGTAGAGGATAGCTCTTACATGTGTGGTACATGGTGCATGAAACCACAAGACATGACATGCAATACCTGTGCATTACAGATAAAACAGAATTCATCAGTGATATTGGAGAGAGAGAAAAAAAAAACCCATATGCGATGTAGACCTTTCATGTAGTTTTCATCTAATTTATATTAAAGGTACAAAAATGATAGTCGCTAGTTGTGTTGTTTCGTGTATCATGTAGATATTTGAACGTGGTACGTCAGCTGCGCCAGGATGATTTAAGGCGTGAATCTGGACCCCAGGACATGGCGATGTGGTAACGATGTGATGTGACAGTGTGCTCGGAGATGGCGTTGCGTAACGTGGTTCTCCGTCACTGCACCGAAGGAATGTCGTGTGCTACCCGCTTCCACCAGTCTGCCCTGGGACCGCTGTTAATGACTGAACCGCACGGCCTCATGGGATTGGACCCAAAGGGTACGGAAACACCACAGTACAGAAAAAAAAAAAAAGTTATGTAATATAATTATCCTGTGCGTTTATCTGAAGGAATCAGGACAGTAATGGGACTTAAATTGACAGGGAAGACGGTCTGAATATAAACTGCCCTGAGTATCTCCGTTACCTTTGGGCCTCAGCTTTGCATTATCATTATTTTATTATCTTGGAAAAAAAATTTTCCCTTTGTGAAATTGGATAACTATCACACTTTATTTTAAGGGTCTGTTTAAACTGATAAATACTGATGAATATATTGCTGGCCATTACGAAAGTATGGCTTATTTTAAATATTATAAAATAAATATAATATATACATTTATATATATATAAGTGAGCTAATGGACGAGCAGCTGCTGGTAGCGTTGTTGGGGCACACATCGTTTGAGGGTACAATGTTCAAAGTGAGCTAATGGACGAGCAGCTGCTGGTAGCGTTGTTGGGGCACACATCGTTTGAGGGTACAATGTTCAAAGTGAGCTAATTGACAAGCAGCTGCTGGTAGCGTTGTTGGGGCACACCTCGTTTGAGGGTACAATGTTCAAAGTGAGCTAATGGACGAGCAGCTGCTGGTAGCGTTGCTGGGGCACACATCGTTTGAGGGTACAATGTTGTAAGTGAGTGTGGGGTTTAAGAGAGAGAGAGAGTTGATGGAGATTATCTAAGCGCTGCCCTTTTGACATGGCCGGAATTCTTCCTCACTGGACTGTGTGTTAAAGGACAAACGTGCCGTTGTTCCCGTACCGGGCTTCCCATCCGGCGCTCCTGAATGAATGCGGGATGCAGTGGGATTCATCCGATGACAGCTCTGTTTCTCCGCACCGGAATGCCCGGAATCTGGGACTGGGGGGAGAAAGGGGAACTCTACTGCCCCCTGACAGTTACTGTCACTCTCTGAGAGACTCGGACAAGAGAACCAGTGGGCAGAGAGAGAGAGAGAAAGAGAGAGCGATACATAGATGGAGAGAGAGAGGGAAGAGGAAGGAGGGAAACAGAAGGGTGGACGTAGAGAAAGGGAAGACCAAACAAACAAAAAAACGATGTATGCGTTTGTGTATGTATATACAGTATATGTGTATGTACGCATGTATATGTATGTTATATATAGAATAATATTGTTAGAAAGGTTACTTGTATACTGTCAACATTGTTGACACTTGAAATTATCTTTTTTCCCCCTCTTTTTTTACATGGCAAACATACACTCATTCTCTCAAAACAACACTCATTACAGTATAAGACTAGTTTTAGCATGAAATCCATGTGCATCTCAACTTGGAATATCCAAGGCCTACACTCTTCTGTGTTTGGTTTGAAGAGTAGGTCATCAGAGTTCTTAAATGAAATAAAAGATCTAGACATTATTATTTTACAAGAAACCTGGTGTAGTGGAGAAGGTTCCACTGGGTGTCCCCCTGGATACACAGAGCTGGTAGTTCCCTCCACTAAATTGCCAGGAGTAACCCAGGGCAGAGACTCTGGTGGCATACTGATTTGGCTTAAAGCAGAACTTTGGAAGCGCGTTGAATTAATTTTAAAAAAGACACAAATCATCTATGGCTTAAAATAAAAAGAGACATAATTTTTAGCATGCAAAATGTTTTCCTTTGTGCAATCTATATCCCCCCCTATAGAATCCCTGTACTTCAAATAAGACACTTATTCTCCAACATTGAGAGGGAGATCAACCATTTCCAGGCCCAGGGGAATGTGTTGATCTGTGGTGATCTCAACTCAAGAACTGGTGAAGAACCAGACTTTATCAATCGTCAGGGTACTGATTATATATTTGGGAATAACTTTTTTTGATCTTCCTTTTCATTCACACAGGAACAATTATGACAAACAGACAAACACAAATGGAAAGCAGCTCCTGCAGCTCTGTCGAAGCCTGGGTCTGTACATTGTCAACGGTAGGTTCAGAGGGGACTCTCTGGGTCTGTACATTGTCAACGGTAGGTTCAGAGGGGACTCTCTAGGACGATCAACATATTGTTCACCTCTTGGCATCAGCACCGTAGACTATATGATTACAGATCTGGACCCATCCTCTTTCAGAGCATTCACAGTCAAACCACTAACACCTCTGTCAGATCACAGCCAAATTACTGCGTATCTTAAAAGGACAGAAACAACTCATACAGAATCACCGCCCAGTAAGCTGTACAACATTTAAAAATCCTACCGATGGGCCCAAAACAGCTTAGAAAAATACCAGAAAGCAATTGGCAGCCAATTGACTCAATCGCTCTTAGACACCTTTCTGGAAAACACATACACTCACAATGAAGAAGGTGTAAACCAGGCAGTGAATAATCTCAATAATATTTTTGAGAATTTGGCATCAATGTCCAACCTGAAATCTTCCAAGAGAAAAACCAAAACACAAAACCAGAAAAATATCAAACCAAAAGCATAGACAACCAGAAAATGCGGAATTACGCCTTGTCAGGCACTAACACAATACAAAAACACACTCGGAGCCAAGAAAGAACAGTACATTAAGAATAAACTCAGCATCATTGAAGAATCTATTGATTCTAATAGTTTCTTGGACAACTGGAACACAATGCACAAAAAGCAACGCAATGAATTGCCCATTCAAAATGGACACGTGGAAAAATTATACCAAAAAAAGACACTAAGGCCAGAACAAAAACAAATATGTGAAAAATTAGAATAACTGACCATAAAAGATGACCAAAACCCTTTAGACCCTCCAATAACTGAAAAAGAGTTATTTGAAAAACTTAAGGATCTGCGACACAGAAAGCCCTGTGCAGATGGAATCCTAAATGAGATGCTTAAACACACTGATGATAATTTGAAATTAGCCATCCTAAAACTTTTCAACTTGGTTTTGAGTGTCGGTTACTTCCCTGATGTCTGGAACAAAGGACTCATAACACCCATATATAAACGTGGAGACAAATTTGACTCAAATATCTACCGAGGTATCTGTGTGAACAGTAATCTGGGGAAGGTTTTTTGTAGTATCATAAACAAAAGACTCATAAACTTTCTTAAGGAGCACAATGTCTTGAGTAAAAGCCAAATCAGAATCTTCACAAATTATAGAACATCGGATCATATTTTCACCCTACACACCCTAATTGACTAACATGTTCACCAAAACAAAAGCAAGGTTTTTTGCCTGCTTCATCGACTTTCAGAAGGCTTTTGATTCTATTTGGCATGACGGTCAATTATTGAAAGTGGTGTAGGGGGAAAAACTTATGATGTAATTAAATCGATGTATACAAATAATAAATGTGCTATTAATATTGGATAAACAAACGAAATATTTCTCCTAGGGGTGCGGCGTGGTGCAGGGATCGTCCATCTCACCAACTCTTTTTAATATATATATATATGAATTGGCAACACTACTTGAAAAATCTACAGCACCTGGCCTCACCCTATATGATTCCAAAGTTAAATTCTTAGTCTATGCAGATAACCTGGTTCTGCTCTCACCAACAGAAGACAGTCTACAGCCGAGACTGGATGTGCTAGAGTCATTTTGTCAGACCTGGGCCCTGACAATAAACCTCGGAAAAACAAATGTTCTTGTGTTCCAACAAAGATCCAGACATCGTGGATCCAAAATAAACATCACTTTAGGAACAACTCAAATTGAGCAAATTACACACATTTAGGATTAAAAATCAGTTCTACAGGGAGTTTCCATTTGGCTGTGAATGAACTGAAAGAGAAAGCAAAAAGGGCTTTCTATGCCATTCAAAAGTAAATTCAAATAGAAATTCCAGTTAGCATTTGGCTCAAAATGTTTAAATCAGTAATTGAACCAATTGCACTTTATGGCAGTGAGGTGTGGGGTCCACTAACACAACACAAATTTGGAAAATGGGAGAAACACCCAATTGAGACCCTGTAATCCTGTGGGTTCAGAGGAAAACCACAAACAATGCATGCAGGGAAGAATTAGGTCAATATCCACTCCTTATTAATATCCAAAAGAGTCATCAAATTTTGGAAACATAAAATGAGTGACCCCTTTTGCTATCATTATAAAGCCCTGAAATGCCAAGAGGTGAACATAAAGAAGAGTCCCCTTAGTCAACTGGTCCTGGGACTTAGTGAGGCAAATACTAACCAACCCCAGGACAGTGACATCCTTGCCCAGAGAATTCGACCCAACACAATTATAACTAAACAAAAAGAAAGATACTTGACCTATTGGACAGAAAAAACTAACTCTATTGCTATTTGGCCCTAAACAGACTGTACACTATGGCTGATTACCTGACCATGGTGACAGATAGCAAACAGAGAAAAACCATGACAATGTACAGACTCAGTGAGCACAGCCTGGCCATCGAAAGAGGCCGACACAGGCAGACATGGCTGCGCAGAGAGGACAGACTGTGCTCACACTGCCATCAGGAAGTGGTGGAGACAGAACTGCACTTCCTCACAACATGTGGAAGGTGCCAGGACATAAGGGAGAATTTATACACAAAATTTAGAAAAAATATGCCCAGAATTCATAACTTCAAATGACCAAAACAGCACAGCCCATCGCCCCCTTTATCATTTTACACACTAAACAAAGAGGGTCTCTCAAAACAGCACAGCCCAACACCCCTTTTATCATTTTACACACCAAACAAAGAGGGTCTCAAAACAGCACAGCCCATCACCCCCTTTATCATTTTACACACCAAACAAAGAGGGTCTCAAAACAGCACAGCCCAACACCCCGTTTATCATTTTACACACCAAACAAAGAGGGTCTCAAAACAGCACAGCCCAACACCCCCTTTATCATTTTACACACCAAACAAAGAGGGTCTCAAAACAGCACAGCCCATCACCCCCTTTATCATTTTACACACCAAACAAAGAGGGTCTCAAAACAGCACAGCCCAACACCCCCTTTATCATTTTACACACCAAACAAAGAGGGTCTCAAAACAGCACAGCCCAACACCCCCTTTATCATTTTACACACCAAACAAAGAGGGTCTCAAAACAGCACAGCCCAACACCCCTTTTATCATTTTACACACCAAACAAAGAGGGTCTCTCAAAACAGCACAGCCCAACACCCCATTATCATTTTACACACTAAACAAAGAGGGTCTCTCAAAACAGCACAGCCCAACACCCCATTATCATTTTACACACCATCGGTAACCTGCATAAAGCTCTTCTCTGAAAAATATTTAAACAAAACAAAAAACTTTCAATTAATTTTCAATTCAACAATGAGCATTATGGTTTTATCTTTAGGGGTTTGAACCAACTTTATTTGTTGTTGACTTATGGAACACTGGTGGTAGACAGGTGGGTGAGAATTCTTTTTTAAATGGCAAAATTACCAAATTGTAAATGCAAGGTTTATGCACGAAGCCGACAATATGCTAGGTCAGGGGTGGGCAAAAACCTGCATACACACCGGCCCGCGAGGCATGGAGTTGCCCACCCCTGTGCTAGGTGCTCCTGTGAATATACTACTGTGTGTATTTCAGCTGGGCTCAGTTCAATTTCAATATAGAAAATTTATTTTAAAATATTCAATGGACCCTGTTGCCATTTTTTAGTTAATTAATTACATTTCAATTAATTCACTGATCAGACATGGAAGTGACCCCAAAAGAACATGTTTACATGATATTTTATCCAGTGGCATTTAAAGGCTTATTTATATACTGCACACAGCTCAGGGAGACTGCCAGTGTCACTGAGTCACACAATGAGACATTTGTCATGGGTTTCTGTGACAGAAGCTATAAATAAGGTGTGGGATTCTGGCTGTACTTCAGATAGAGGTGTGTGTGTGCGTGTGTGTGCGCGTGTGCGGCAGCGGCACACACAAACACGAGAGCCTCGAGTTAAAGACCGGAGGGACCCACTCAACCAATCTTTTACTTTTTACTCGTTATTTGGTTTGTTTACTGATATTTTTGTGTGAGCTGTGTAGCCTTTACTCTGTAAAATTATAAAGATTAAGAAAACCTGCCATTATGAGCTAAAAAGGCAAGTTCTGACACTAGATCAGCTCTCATATTCTGAGACGGTCAATGAACACGACTGAGCCAATCAGGAATAGCACCTTTACTGACTGAACCAATCAGGAGTAGCACATTTACTGACTGAGCCAATCAGGAGTAGCACCTTTATTGACTGAGCCAATCAGAGCGCCATACCTGTACTGACTGCCATACCCAATTAGCATGGGCCCTGTACTGTGATTTTGTATTCGCTGACCCCAGGTCAGTTCTGACGTCCCTCTCTAACCCAGGACCTCTGCTTTCTAATGTTGGGTCACTGATCCAGGGCTGAAGTGCAGTCTTCTCCTGGGCCCATAGAGTGATGCGCCAAACACATGCATTATATGTGCTGAACAACTGCTGGCTGTATCACACCCCCATTCTGGCAATATTGTTTGTCTGTCAACACGGGCAGAATATAGCACATTATGCACATCTCACAATAATATGCATGGTCACTAGTTTTACTACTGACAGAAACGCATTAATAATGGCAATAAAATTGCTTTATAGGCATGACAATATCTATATATCATCACCGTAATAGCCATTATATGTTTGTAAAGGTGGGAAAATCTGCAGAATTACTGCAATGTTAGAAATGGCTGTAAGTCATCAAGAGTCTAAGGCAGGGGTGTCAAACTCATTTTCACCCCGGGCCACATCAGCATTATAGTTGCCCTCAAAGGGCCGGTTGATTTTCGCGGACCTCGATTGTAATTGTTGAGGGGGGGGGGGGGGGGTGCAATCAAGATTTTTCGCGGACCTCGATTGTAATTGTTGACGGGGGGGGGGGGGGGGGGGGTGCAAAAACCATTTTTTTAATACAAACTTTATTTAACGGTTTATTTAACGTATGTACCGCGGGTGTGCGTCCGCGTCTGCGTTTGTCTGTTATATCGTAAAAGTAAATCCCGGTTAACCAGCCACGTAGATACACGCGTCAGATAATTTTTTTTTTTTTTTTTTTTTTTTTTTACGCGTCAGATAATTAAGTTCTCGCGGGCCACATAAAATGACATGGCGGGCCACATCTGGCCCGCGGGCCTTGAGTTTGACACCTATGGTCTAAGGCAGGGGTGTCCAAACTACGGCCCGCGGGCCAATTGCGGCCCTTGAAGCATTTTAAAGCGGCCCTCGAAACATTTCAGAAGAATGATTAAATCTGGCCCGCTGCTACAAATGAGAAAAAAAAATGCTGTTGTTTTTTTAACACTAGGGGGCAGCATAGTAAAAGCCCAACTCTAAAAACAGATCAGCAGTTTACGCCCCCCCAAAAAAAAAATTATCTTATGCATTAACTAGCCAACGTTCCTGTAGCCTACAAATCATATTATTATCAACATGGCGGCTGCAAAGAATCGAAAGGTGGATAGTGAATGTAGGAAATTCCAGCCACGATGGCAAAATTAATACTTTTTCACTGAGTACAGAGGTCTGTTTAATTTGCCAGGAATCAGTAGCGGTGATGAAAATAATTTAATGTTGAGACATTATGAAACGAAACATGATGCGTCTTTTAAGGCATATACTGGAGCAGCCAGAGAAGAGAAATCAAAGCAGTTGGCGGCAAGCCTATCATTGCAACAAACCCAGTTTTTTTTGTGCTAATTAAACGCAGCAGAATGCTACCAGGGCTAGCTACGAGGTGGCTAAGCTAATAGCGAAGTATGGAAAGGCCTTTGCAGAGTGTGATTTTGAGTGCGTCACAAAAATTGTGGACATTGTATGCCCAGAAAAGAAACAAGACTTCTCCAATGTTAGTGTTGCGAGAAACAGTGGCCCGGCAAATCGAGGATTTATCAGCTAACATCAAGGCGCAAATATCAGACAAAGCTCCGTTGTTTCATTTCTATTCAATTGCGTGTGACGAGAGTACCGACACAACAGATTCGGCTCAGCTACGAATTTTTTTGCGAGGGGTTGACGATGATTTTTGCATTACTGAAGAGCTCCTCGACCTTCGGAGCCTGACTGGAATAACGAAAGGAGCTGATATTTTTGAAGCTGTGTCAGTTGCTATTCAAAATCGGAATCTCCCTTGGGACAAGTTGTGTGGAGTTTACAACAGATGGTGCTCCAGCCATGATAGGTGAGCGTAACGGAATGGCTTCCCTGGTTTGCAGAAAAGTTCATGAGTCTGGGGGCGAGGCTGTTAAATTGCACTGTATTATACACCAGGAAGCATTATGCGCCAAAGTCACGAAACTGGGCGATGTCATGAATACAGTCGCGAAAACTATTAACATAATTTGTGCGAAAGCACTCAATCGCAGAGAAATTCTTAAAATCTCTTCAAGCTCGCCTTTTAATAGGCTATAATACTGTTCGCCTAATTTAAATAGAAATCTAAGTGATGTTGGCAACTGTATGCCGCATGTCTGAGCGCACTTGTATTTATTTTACACACACACACACACATATATATATATATATATATATATAAAATATCTTCAAGTTCGCCTTTTAATAGGCTATAATACTATTCGCCTAATTTAAATAGAAATCTAAGTGATGTTGGCAACTGTATGCCACATGTCTGAGCGCACTTGTATTTATTTTACACACATATATATATATATATATATATATATATATATATATATATATAATAGCCTGTGGCCCGTGGTAGTCATAATTTTTCTCCATCTGGCCCTCAGTGAAAAAAGTTTGGACACCCCTGGTCTAAGGTATCAAACGAGCCCCAAACCATCACTCTGTTGCCAGATATGGAGTAGATGTGGATGGATCACTTTAAGGGTTGTTTCTCCTGACTTTTTTCCCCATAGAGTTCTATCGGAAAATGAGTCAAGAGAAATAACCCTTGTAGTGATCCATCCACATCTACTCCATATCTGGCAACAGAGTGATGGTTTGGGGCTCGTTCGATAGCTCAGACCCTTGATGACTTACAGCCATTTAGCCAGCCATGTGTTCCATACTGTACCAGTGTAATTTACAGCTGAATCTAGTCACACCCCCCAATTCCAATCCATTCAAACGCAGAGAGGTTATAGTATCGCTTGTAACAGTACCTGAAAATAAAATATCGAGTCTTTTGATGTTCATGGGTCACAGACTTCAGGAAATAACAGCATGCAAAGAATATGCGACCAAATATGAAATATGATACTTTAAAAATACGGTAAAGCAAAGGGTATGAATACTTATGTAAATGAGAAATTTCAGTTTTTGATTTTTAATAAATTAGCAAAAAAAAATTAAAACATGTTTTGACTTTGTCATTATGGGCTATTGAGTGTAGATTGATGAGAAAAAGAATGAACTGGATTCATTTTAAGATGAGTCTGAAACGTAACAAAATGTGGAAAACTTGAAAGGGTCTGAAAACTTTCCGTATGCACTGTATATCAGTGTTGATGCAGTTTAGAGGTCTGTGTTGTATGTGCGTTGGAAGGTTGTTGAAAAAAACAGGCAGTGCAGTGAAAATGCACACAAACACAAAAAAAGCAACACCAAATATGAATTCTGTGCTCTGTCTCTTAGCAACCAGTAATGGATGGCATCCTGTCAACATGTCTGGAGGATGAAAGGAAATATTGGACTTGAAATATGTTTGTTTTATCGCGCCATTTTTGGAAGCAGTCATGGCTTCACCACCTACGAGGAAGTAGCTCTGCAGCTGACGTGCTCTAATGCACTCACCTGTACACCTGCAGCTGACACGTGCTCTAATGCACTCACCTGTACACCTGCAGCTGACATGTGCTCTAATGCACTCACCTGTACACCTGCAGCTGACATGTGCTCTAATGCACTCACCTGTACACCTGCAGCTGACATGTGCTCTAATGCACTCACCTGTACACCTGCAGCTGACATGTGCTCTAATGCACTCACCTGTACACCTGCAGCTGACATGTGCTCTAATGCACTCACCTGTACACCTGCCACTGTTTCACTCTACAGGTCACATGCTGCTACAGGAAAGAGCCAAGGCCTAGACAACCAGCTCTGTCTGTGCTGAGATTTACTGAGCCAATCAGGAGTAGCACCTTTTCTGACTGAGCCAGTCAGATTGAAGTACCTATACTGACTGAGCAAATCAGATGGCAGCACCTTTACTGACTGAGCTAATCAAGAGTAGCACTTTTATTGACTGAGCCAATCAGGAGTAGCACCTTTTCTGACTGAGCCAATCAGATTGTAGTACCCATATTGATTGAGCCAATCAGATGGCAGTACTTTTACTGACTGAGTCTATCAGGAGTAGCACCTTTGTTGACTGAGCCAATCAGGAATAGTATATTTACTGACTGAGCCAATCGGATAGCAGCACCTGTACTGACTAAGCCAATCAAGAGTCCACATTTTTGGTCATAATAGAATAACGGTAGGAACTGAAATGCATGTTACATAATTAATCATATTCTTTGATTTCCTTTTCTCATAAGTATTCATGAAGGTTTGAACACTGTAGCAACTAATATAAAATAATTCATTGTTATTACCGGCATTAATTTAACTGCCTGAAGGTGAGTGAATGATAGTTATTATGTACACAGTTTTACACGGAGCTAGAGGTCCGGAAGAAATGATACAAGGCTGGTGGAATTATGAGCACGTTTGACCTTGGGAGCCGCAGAATATTTTTATATTACATTAATTTATATCCCCATTCCGACAGGTCTTACAGCCTTCTGTGTGTGCAGTAGTAGCTGGCTTCTTTTCCCTGTGTGTGTGTGTAGCAATGCTGTTTGTTCACTTTGTGTCGGGCAAACGCGGTCTTCCTTCCTGTCTTGTACCTGCTCCGTTCTGCTATTGACCGCCAGGGGACAGCAGCGGGGTCAGAGGTCGACCCGTTCTCAAACGTTGGGGTTTAACCAAAAGTCAGGCTGTGTCCCAATATTCTTCGCTCCCCACCTCCTTTCCTCCATACCACTCTTCTCCGACCCGGAAGTATGCAAAACTGTTTTGAGTACAAGTAGTTGCATGTACAGTATACAATGTACTTGACATTGCGGTTTGCGTCGAGACATTAATCAATTTGGAACTACTTGTAACATGTAGCCAAATCAGCAACATTAGATTATGACACGAAGACCGGTTTCTGAGGCATGGAGGAGAGGAGGTGGTCGTGGAGGAAAGGCACCCTCAGTTTCCCCTCTGTTCCAGGGGTACGCCTCTCCTTGATGGGGGTTAAATTACTGTCCCATCCGGGAAAAGTGTTCAGGACTCAGGAAAGGTGACAGATTAATCTTTTACATGCCGACTGTAGAAGTGCACTACCTACTGCTGTAACCATAGCAGCAAGCAATATGAGATTCACAAACCATAATATGCCAGAATAACAAGTAAATAATAAATATGACCAGGCATGTGTTGGGAAGAGTGTTCTCTCTTTCTCTCTTTCCATCTTTTTCTCTTTCACTTTTTCTCTCTCAATCTCTATCCATCTTTCCATTTCTCTCTTCATCACTATCATTCTCCCCCTGCATTCTCTCTCTCTCTCTCTCTCTCTCTCTCTCCACAGTAGTCTCACTGCAGTGCTGCACCCTGCTGCAGTGACCCTCCCTGCAGCTGCATGTTTAACCCTCGCAATACTAGCTGCAATTTCAACCCCTGCAATACCAGCTACAATTTTTGCCTCCGCCATATATGCTGCGGCTTCAACCCCTGCAACATCAGCTGCAATTTTAACCCTTGCAATATAAGCTGTGTTTTAACTTCTGTACGTCCAGCTGTGTGTGTAAACTAAAAAAAACAGCCACAGTTTGAACACTGTGATAAAGTTTTTACTCACATCTAATAAATATTATTACTGTCTCTCAAGCATAAATAATGAATAGCAGTCTACACTTCATTTAAGGGAACCTGACTGACGTTAAGTGCTGAAGGCTTTTTTGTGGCGCAGTGTTCAGTGATAAAACAGTGACGTGTGTGGAGCTGATATTTAGAGATTTCCTTTGCGGTAGCGCTGAATAAGGCTCATGTTGGCTCAGTTTTTCCAGAACTCGGTTGGATTTGCCGGTGACAGGAGCTCAGAGAGAGGCGAATGCCCACAGTAGTGTTTCTGTTGGAGATCGCCTGTGCAGTTATCTTCTATTGTCTGTGTCTTCTGTCCCCAGCTGTGCTCTGAACCTGTGCAGTCCAGCTGTGCTCTGAACCTGTGCAGTCCAGCTGTGCTCTGTAACCATGGCGATGTGGCTGTGCTCTGTAACCATGCCGACACAGCTGTGCTTTTAACTAGGGATGGGTATCAAGAACCGGGATTAAACTGGTACCGGCTCCTGATTGGTCAGGACCGAAATACAGATAAGCTCCTGGACTAACGGTGCTGCTATCAATTATTTGAACATAATTCGCTTTAATTAATTTCTAACATAGCTGGCAGGTATTTTCAAATGACCTCCGTAAAAATATATGTTTCTACTCGGACGATGACAAGTTATTATTTTTTTTTTCTAATGTTGAGGCGATTACGTTCGACGTTGTCTGTTTACGTTCTGTGCACTCCAGTTATGTGGCACTGATGGCAGACAGATTAAGACATTGAAAAGTGTGGGCCCACTTTACCAAAGCAAACGTAAACACAGCAATAGGGCTGTCACGATCAGGATGATGATTAATTGTCATACAAATAATTGTGATTAACGATTTAATTGTCTTTTTCTGATCATTTTATGCCACTATTATAGTATAAGCCTAATCATAGTTTAATAATACACATACACCTGGCTAAAATCAAAACAACAGTGCTTACATGAAATAGATTATGACTGGTTTTATTGTTTTGATCATGTTGTCTTTGCTCTATAGCTCAAGTATGTATTTAATTCTGACTATAATACTTTTTATAACCATGCTTTTTATAACCACTTGTTGGTAACTTGTATAATCGCAATATTGCTTAATTTAGCGCCCCAAGATGAACAGTTGGTGGCGCTAATTCTCCACACGTGCCATTAAACCATAGCAGAAGAAGGGGGCGCAACGAGATGACGTCTTTAAAAGAGCTCCAGTCAAACCTCAAACAGTGGAAAACGACGTGGAAAACGACGTGGAAAACGACGAGAAATTGTGATGGAAATATGACATTTCTGTTAGTTTCATGCACCTGTTTTAAACAGATGGAACGGAAATGATTCTCAACGAAATCGTGAGAATCATTTCCGTTCATCTGTATAAAAACAGCTGGATGAAACTAACAGAAATGTCATATTTCCATCACAATTTCCACGTCGTTTTCCACGTCGTTTTCCACGTCGTTTTCCACTGTTTGAGGTTTGACTGGAGCTCTTTTAAAGACGTCATCTCGTTGCGCCCCCTTCTTCTGCTATGGTTTAATGGCACGTGTGGAGAATTAGCGCCACCAACTGTTCATCTTGGGGCGCTAAATTAAGCAATATTGCGATTATACAAGTTACCAACAAGTGGTTATAAAAAGCATGGTTATAAAAAGTATTATAGTCAGAATTAAATACATACTTGAGCTATAGAGCAAAGACAACATGATCAAAACAATAAACCAGTCATAATCTATTCATGTAAGCACTGTTGTTTTGATTTTAGCCAGGTGTATGTGTATTATTAAACTATGATTAGGCTTATACTATAATAGTGGCATAAAATGATCAGAAAAAGACAATTAAATCGTTAATCACAATTATTTGTATGACAATTAATCATCATCCTGATCGTGACAGCCCTATTGCTGTGTTTACGTTTGCTTTGGTAAAGTGGGCCCACACTTTTCAATGTCTTAATCTGTCTGCCATCAGTGCCACATAACTGGAGTGCACAGAACGTAAACAGACAACGTCGAACGTAATCGCCTCAACATTAGAAAAAAAAAATAATAACTTGTCATCGTCCGAGTAGAAACATATATTTTACGGGAGGTCATTTGAAAATACCTGCCAGCTATGTTAGAATTAATTAAAGCGAATTATGTTCAAATATTGATAGCAGCACCGTTAGTCCAGGAGCTTATCTGTATTTCGGTCCTGACCAATCAGGAGCCGGTACCAGTTTAATCCCGGTTCTTGATACCCATCCCTAGTTAAAAGCACAGCTGTGTCGGCATGGTTACAGAGCACAGCCACATCGCCATGGTTACAGAGCACAGCTGGACTGCACAGGTTCAGAGCACAGCTGGACTGCACAGGTTCAGAGCACAGCTGGGACAGAAGACACAGACAATAGAAGATAACTGCACAGGCCGATCTCCAACAGAAACACTACTGTGGGCATTCGCCTCTCTCTGAGCTCCTGTCACCGGCATCCAACCGAGTTCTGGAAAACTGAGCCAACATGAGCCTTATCAGCGCTACCGCAAAGGAAATCTCTAAATATCAGCTCCACACACGTCACTGTTTTATCACTGAACACTGCGCCACAAAAAAGCCTTCAGCACTTAACGTCAGTCAGGTTCCCTTAAATGAAGTGTAGACTGCTATTCATTATTTATGCTTGAGAGACAGTAATAATATTTATTAGATGTGAGTAAAAACTTTATCACAGTGTTCAAACTGTGGCTGTTTTTTTTAGTTTACACACACAGCTGGACGTACAGAAGTTAAAACACAGCTTATATTGCAAGGGTTAAAATTGCAGCTGATGTTGCAGGGGTTGAAGCCGCAGCATATATGGCGGAGGCAAAAATTGTAGCTGGTATTGCAGGGGTTGAAATTGCAGCTAGTATTGCGAGGGTTAAACATGCAGCTGGCAGGGAGGGTCACTGCAGCAGGGTGCAGCACTGCAGTGAGACTACTGTGGAGAGAGAGAGAGAGAGAGAGAGAGAGAGAATGCAGGGGGGAGAATGATAGTGATGAAGAGAGAAATGGAAAGATGGATAGAGATTGAGAGAGAAAAAGTGAAAGAGAAAAAGATGGAAAGAGAGAAAGAGAGAACACTCTTCCCAACACATGCCTGGTCATATTTATTATTTACTTGTTATTCTGGCATATTATGGTTTGTGAATCTCAGTATTGCTTGCTGCTATGGTTACAGCAGTAGGGTAGTGCACTTCTACAGTCGGCATGTAAAAGATTAATCTGTCACCTTTCCTGAGTCCTGAACACTTTTCCCGGATGGACAGTAATTAACCCCCATCAAGGAGAGGCGTACCCCTGGAACAGAGGGGAAACTGAGGGTGCCTTTCCTCCACGACCACCTCCTCTCCTCCATGCCTCAGAAACCGGTCTTCGTGTCATAATCTAATGTTGCTGATTTGGCTACATGTTACAAGTAGTTCCAAATTGATTAATGTCTCGACGCAAACCGCAATGTCAAGTACATTGTATACTGTACATGCAACTACTTGTACTCAAAACAGTTTTGCATACTTCCGGGTCGGAGAAGAGTGGTATGGAGGAAAGGAGGTGGGGAGCGAAGAATATTGGGACACAGCCTGACTTTTGGTTAAACCCCAACGTTTGAGAACGGGTCGACCTCTGACCCCGCTGCTGTCCCCTGGCGGTCAATAGCAGAACGGAGCAGGTACAAGACAGGAAGGAAGACCGCGTTTGCCCGACACAAAGTGAACAAACAGCATTGCTACACACACACAGGGAAAAGAAGCCAGCTACTACTGCACACACAGAAGGCTGTAAGACCTGTCGGAATGGGGATATAAATTAATGTAATATAAAAATATTCTGCGGCTCCCAAGGTCAAACGTGCTCATAATTCCACCAGCCTTGTATCATTTCTTCCGGACCTCTAGCTCCGTGTAAAACTGTGTACATAATAACTATCATTCACTCACCTTCAGGCAGTTAAATTAATGCCGGTAATAACAATGAATTATTTTATATTAGTTGCTACAGTGTTCAAACCTTCATGAATACTTATGAGAAAAGGAAATCAAAGAATATGATTAATTATGTAACATGCATTTCAGTTCCTACCGTTATTCTATTATGACCAAAAATGTGGACTCTTGATTGGCTTAGTCAGTACAGGTGCTGCTATCCGATTGGCTCAGTCAGTAAATATACTATTCCTGATTGGCTCAGTCAACAAAGGTGCTACTCCTGATAGACTCAGTCAGTAAAAGTACTGCCATCTGATTGGCTCAATCAATATGGGTACTACAATCTGATTGGCTCAGTCAGAAAAGGTGCTACTCCTGATTGGCTCAGTCAATAAAAGTGCTACTCTTGATTAGCTCAGTCAGTAAAGGTGCTGCCATCTGATTTGCTCAGTCAGTATAGGTACTTCAATCTGACTGGCTCAGTCAGAAAAGGTGCTACTCCTGATTGGCTCAGTAAATCTCAGCACAGACAGAGCTGGTTGTCTAGGCCTTGGCTCTTTCCTGTAGCAGCATGTGACCTGTAGAGTGAAACAGTGGCAGGTGTACAGGTGAGTGCATTAGAGCACATGTCAGCTGCAGGTGTACAGGTGAGTGCATTAGAGCACATGTCAGCTGCAGGTGTACAGGTGAGTGCATTAGAGCACATGTCAGCTGCAGGTGTACAGGTGAGTGCATTAGAGCACATGTCAGCTGCAGGTGTACAGGTGAGTGCATTAGAGCACATGTCAGCTGCAGGTGTACAGGTGAGTGCATTAGAGCACGTGTCAGCTGCAGGTGTACAGGTGAGTGCATTAGAGCACGTCAGCTGCAGAGCTACTTCCTCGTAGGTGGTGAAGCCATGACTGCTTCCAAAAATGGCGCGATAAAACAAACATATTTCAAGTCCAATATTTCCTTTCATCCTCCAGACATGTTGACAGGATGCCATCCATTACTGGTTGCTAAGAGACAGAGCACAGAATTCATATTTGGTGTTGCTTTTTTTTGTGTTTGTGTGCATTTTCACTGCACTGCCTGTTTTTTTCAACAACCTTCCAACGCACATACAACACAGACCTCTAAACTGCATCAACACTGATATACAGTGCATACGGAAAGTTTTCAGACCCTTTCAAGTTTTCCACATTTTGTTACGTTTCAGACTCATCTTAAAATGAATCCAGTTCATTCTTTTTCTCATCAATCTACACTCAATAGCCCATAATGACAAAGTCAAAACATGTTTTAATTTTTTTTTGCTAATTTATTAAAAATCAAAAACTGAAATTTCTCATTTACATAAGTATTCATACCCTTTGCTTTACCGTATTTTTAAAGTATCATATTTCATATTTGGTCGCATATTCTTTGCATGCTGTTATTTCCTGAAGTCTGTGACCCATGAACATCAAAAGACTCGATATTTTATTTTCAGGTACTGTTTACAAGCGATACTATAACCTCTCTGCGTTTGAATGGATTGGAATTGGGGGGTGTGACTAGATTCAGCTGTAAATTACACTGGTACAGTATGGAACACATGCTGGCTAAATGGCTGTAAGTCATCAAGGTCTGAGCTATCGAACGAGCCCCAAACCATCACTCTGTTGCCAGATATGGAGTAGATGTGGATGGATCACTACAAGGGTTATTTCTCTTGACATCATTTTCCGATAGAACTCTATGGGGAAAAAAGTCAGGAGAAACAACCCTTAAAGTGATCCATCCACATCTACTCCATATCTGGCAACAGAGTGATGGTTTGGGGGGCCTCGTTTGATACCTTAGACCAGGGGTGTCCAAACTTTTTTCACTGAGGGCCAGATGGAGAAAAATTATGACTACCACGGGCCACAGGCTATTATATATATATATATATATATATATAATATATATATATATGTGTGTAAAATAAATACAAGTGCGCTCAGACATGTGGCATACAGTTGCCAACATCACTTAGATTTCTATTTAAATTAGGCGAATAGTATTATAGCCTATTAAAAGGCGAACTTGAAGATATTTTATATATATATATATATATATATATGTGTGTGTGTGTGTGTAAAATAAATACAAGTGCGCTCAGACATGCGGCATACAGTTGCCAACATCACTTAGATTTCTATTTAAATTAGGCGAACAGTATTATAGCCTATTAAAAGGCGAGCTTGAAGAGATTTTAAGAATTTCTCTGCGATTGAGTGCTTTCGCACAAATTATGTTAATAGTTTTCGCGACTGTATTCATGACATCGCCCAGTTTCGTGACTTTGGCGCATAATGCTTCCTGGTGTATAATACAGTGCAATTTAACAGCCTCGCCCCCAGACTCATGAACTTTTCTGCAAACCAGGGAAGCCATTCCGTTACGCTCACCTATCATGGCTGGAGCACCATCTGTTGTAAACTCCACACAACTTGTCCCAAGGGAGATTCCGATTTTGAATAGCAACTGACACAGCTTCAAAAATATCAGCTCCTTTCGTTATTCCAGTCAGGCTCCGAAGGTCGAGGAGCTCTTCAGTAATGCAAAAAATCATCGTCAACCCCTCGCAAAAAAATTCGTAGCTGAGCCGAATCTGTTTGTGTCGGTACTCTCGTCACACGCAATTGAATAGAAATGAAACAACGGAGCTTTGTCTGATATTTGCGCCTTGATGTTAGCTGATAAATCCTCGATTTGCCGGGCCACTGTTTCTCGCAACACTAACATTGGAGAAGTCTTGTTTCTTTTCTGGGCATACAATGTCCACAATTTTTGTGACGCACTCAAAATCACACTCTGCAAAGGCCTTTCCATACTTCGCTATTAGCTTAGCCACCTCGTAGCTAGCCCTGGTAGCATTCTGCTGCGTTTAATTAGCACAAAAAAACTGGGTTTGTTGCAATGATAGGCTTGCCGCCAACTGCTTTGATTTCTCTTCTCTGGCTGCTCCAGTATATGCCTTAAAAGACGCATCATGTTTCGTTCATAATGTCTCAACATTAAATTATTTTCATCACCGCTACTGATTCCTGGCAAATTAAACAGACCTCTGTACTCAGTGAAAAAGTATTAATTTTGCCATCGTGGCTGGAATTTCCTACATTCACTATCCACCTTTCGATTCTTTGCAGCCGCCATGTTGATAAGAATATGATTTGTAGGCTACAGGAACGTTGGCTAGTTAATGCATAAGATAATTTTTTTTTTTGGGGGGGCGTAAACTGCTGATCTGTTTTTAGAGTTGGGCTTTTACTATGCTGCCCCCTAGTGTTAAAAAAACAACAGCATTTTTTTTCTCATTTGTAGCAGCGGGCCAGATTTAATCATTCTTCTGAAATGTTTCGAGGGCCGCTTTAAAATGCTTCAAGGGCCGCAATTGGCCCGCGGGCCGTAGTTTGGACACCCCTGCCTTAGACCATAGGTGTCAAACTCAACGCCCGCGGGCCAGCTGTGGCCCGCCATGTCATTTTTATGTGGCCCGCGACAACTTAATTTTCTGACGCTTAAAAAAAAAAAAAAAAAAAAAAAAATTATCTGACGCGTGTATCTACGTGGCTGGTTAACCGGGATTTACTTTTACGATATAACAGACAAACGCAGACGCGGACGCACACCCGCGGTACATACGTTAAATAAACCGTTAAATAAATTTTTTATTAAAAAAATGTGTTTGCACCCCCCCCCCCCCCCCCCGTCAACAATTACAATCGAGGTCCGCGAAAAATCTTGATTGCACCCCCCCCCCCCCCCCCCCCCTCAACAATTACAATCGAGGTCCGCGAAAATCAACCGGCCCTTTGAGGGCAACTATAATGCTGATGTGGCCCGGGGTGAAAATGAGTTTGACACCCCTGCCTTAGACTCTTGATGACTTACAGCCATTTCTAACATTGCAGTAATTCTGCAGATTTTCCCACCTTTACAAACATATAATGGCTATTACGGTGATGATATATAGATATTGTCATGCCTATAAAGCAATTTTATTGCCATTATTAATGCGTTTCTGTCAGTAGTAAAACTAGTGACCATGCATATTATTGTGAGATGTGCATAATGTGCTATATTCTGCCCGTGTTGACAGACAAACAATATTGCCAGAATGGGGGTGTGATACAGCCAGCAGTTGTTCAGCACATATAATGCATGTGTTTGGCGCATCACTCTATGGGCCCAGGAGAAGACTGCACTTCAGCCCTGGATCAGTGACCCAACATTAGAAAGCAGAGGTCCTGGGTTAGAGAGGGACGTCAGAACTGACCTGGGGTCAGCGAATACAAAATCACAGTACAGGGCCCATGCTAATTGGGTATGGCAGTCAGTACAGGTATGGCGCTCTGATTGGCTCAGTCAATAAAGGTGCTACTCCTGATTGGCTCAGTCAGTAAATGTGCTACTCCTGATTGGTTCAGTCAGTAAAGGTGCTATTCCTGATTGGCTCAGTCGTGTTCATTGACCGTCTCAGAATATGAGAGCTGATCTAGTGTCAGAACTTGCCTTTTTAGCTCATAATGGCAGGTTTTCTTAATCTTTATAATTTTACAGAGTAAAGGCTACACAGCTCACACAAAAATATCAGTAAACAAACCAAATAACGAGTAAAAAGTAAAAGATTGGTTGAGTGGGTCCCTCCGGTCTTTAACTCGAGGCTCTCGTGTTTGTGTGTGCCGCTGCCGCACACGCGCACACACACGCACACACACACCTCTATCTGAAGTACAGCCAGAATCCCACACCTTATTTATAGCTTTCTGTCACAGAAACCCATGACAAATGTCTCATTGTGTGACTCAGTGACACTGGCAGTCTCCCTGAGCTGTGTGCAGTATATAAATAAGCCTTTAAATGCCACTGGATAAAATATCATGTAAACATGTTCTTTTGGGGTCACTTCCATGTCTGATCAGTGAATTAATTGAAATGTAATTAATTAACTAAAAAATGGCAACAGGGTCCATTGAATATTTTAAAATAAATTTTCTATATTGAAATTGAACTGAGCCCAGCTGAAATACACACAGTAGTATATTCACAGGAGCACCTAGCACAGGGGTGGGCAACTCCATGCCTCGCGGGCCGGTGTGTATGCAGGTTTTTGCCCACCCCTGACCTAGCATATTGTCGGCTTCGTGCATAAACCTTGCATTTACAATTTGGTAATTTTGCCATTTAAAAAAGAATTCTCACCCACCTGTCTACCACCAGTGTTCCATAAGTCAACAACAAATAAAGTTGGTTCAAACCCCTAAAGATAAAACCATAATGCTCATTGTTGAATTGAAAATTAATTGAAAGTTTTTTGTTTTGTTTAAATATTTTTCAGAGAAGAGCTTTATGCAGGTTACCGATGGTGTGTAAAATGATAATGGGGTGTTGGGCTGTGCTGTTTTGAGAGACCCTCTTTGTTTAGTGTGTAAAATGATAATGGGGTGTTGGGCTGTGCTGTTTTGAGAGACCCTCTTTGTTTGGTGTGTAAAATGAAAAAAGGGGTGTTGGGATGTGCGGTTTTGAGACCCTCTTTGTTTGGTGTGTAAAATTATAAAGGGGGTGTTGGGCTGTGCTGTTTTGAGACCCTCTTTGTTTGGTGTGTAAAATGATAAAGGGGGTGTTGGGCTGTGCTGTTTTGAGACCCTCTTTGTTTGGTGTGTAAAATGATAAAGGGGGTGATGGGCTGTGCTGTTTTGAGACCCTCTTTGTTTGGTGTGTAAAATGATAAAGGGGGTGTTGGGCTGTGCTGTTTTGAGACCCTCTTTGTTTGGTGTGTAAAATGATAAAGGGGGTGTTGGGCTGTGCTGTTTTGAGACCCTCTTTGTTTGGTGTGTAAAATGATAAAGGGGGTGATGGGCTGTGCTGTTTTGAGACCCTCTTTGTTTGGTGTGTAAAATGATAAAAGGGGTGTTGGGCTGTGCTGTTTTGAGAGACCCTCTTTGTTTAGTGTGTAAAATGATAAAGGGGGCGATGGGCTGTGCTGTTTTGGTCATTTGAAGTTATGAATTCTGGGCATATTTTTTCTAAATTTTGTGTATAAATTCTCACTTATGTCCTGGCACCTTCCACATGTTGTGAGGAAGTGCAGTTCTGTCTCCACACTTCCTGATGGCAGTGTGAGCACAGTCTGTCCTCTCTGCGCAGCCATGTCTGCCTGTGTCGGCCTCTTTCGATGGCCAGGCTGTGCTCACTGAGTCTGTACATTGTCATGGTTTTTCTCTGTTTGCTATCTGTCACCATGGTCAGGTAATCAGCCATAGTGTACAGTCTGTTTAGGGCCAAATAGCAATAGAGTTAGTTTTTTCTGTCCAATAGTCAAGTATCTTTCTTTTTGTTTAGTTATAATTGTGTTGGGTCGAATTCTCTGGGCAAGGATGTCACTGTCCTGGGGTTGGTTAGTATTTGCCTCACTAAGTCCCAGGACCAGTTGACTAAGGGGACTCTTCTTTATGTTCACCTCTTGGCATTTCAGGGCTTTATAATGATAGCAAAAGGGGTCACTCATTTTATGTTTCCAAAATTTGATGACTCTTTTGGATATTAATAAGGAGTGGATATTGACCTAATTCTTCCCTGCATGCATTGTTTGTGGTTTTCCTCTGAACCCACAGGATTACAGGGTCTCAATTGGGTGTTTTTTCCATCTCCCATTTCCAAATTTGTGTTGTGTTAGTGGACCCCACACCTCACTGCCATAAAGTGCAATTGGTTCAATTACTGATTTAAACATTTTGAGCCAAATGCTAACTGGAATTTCTATTTGAATTTACTTTTGAATGGCATAGAAAGCCCTTTTTGCTTTCTCTTTCAGTTCATTCACAGCCAAATGGAAACTCCCTGTAGAACTGATTTTTAATCCTAAATGTGTGTAATTTGCTCAATTTGAGTTGTTCCTAAAGTGATGTTTATTTTGGATCCACGATGTCTGGATCTTTGTTGGAACACAAGAACATTTGTTTTTCCGAGGTTTATTGTCAGGGCCCAGGTCTGACAAAATGACTCTAGCACATCCAGTCTCGGCTGTAGACTGTCTTCTGTTGGTGAGAGCAGAACCAGGTTTATCTGCATAGACTAAGAATTTAACTTTGGAATCATATAGGGTGAGCCAGGTGCTGTAGATTTTTCAAGTAGTGTTGCCAATTCATATATATATATATTAAAAAGAGTTGGTGAGATGGACGATCCCTGCACCACGCCGCACCCCTAGGAGAAATATTTCGTTTGTTTATCCAATATTAATAGCACATTTATTATTTGTATACATCGATTTAATTACATCATAAGTTTTTCCCCCTACACCACTTTCAATAATTGACCGTCATGCCAAATAGAATCAAAAGCCTTCTGAAAGTCGATGAAGCAGGCAAAAAACCTTGCTTTTGTTTTGGTGAACATGTTAGTCAATTAGGGTGTGTAGGGTGAAAATATGATCCGATGTTCTATAATTTGTGAAGATTCTGATTTGGCTTTTACCTCAAGACATTGTGCTCCTTAAGAAAGTTTATGAGTCTTTTGTTTATGATACTACAAAAAACCTTCCCCAGATTACTGTTCACACAGATACCTCGGTAGATATTTGAGTCAAATTTGTCTCCACGTTTTATATGGGTGTTATGAAGTCCTTTGTTTCCAGACATCAGGGAAGTAACCGACACTCAAAACCAAGTTGAAAAGTTTTAGGATGGCTAATTTCAAATTATCATCAGTGTGTTTAAGCATCTCATTTAGGATTCCATCTGCACAGGGCTTTTCTGTGTCGCAGATCCTTAAGTTTTTCAAATAACTCTTTTTCAGTTATTGGAGGGTCTAAAGGGTTTTGGTCATCTTTTATGGTCAGTTATTCTAATTTTTCACATATTTGTTTTTGTTCTGGCCTTAGTGTCTTTTTTTGGTATAATTTTTCCACGTGTCCATTTTGAATGGGCAATTCATTGCGTTGCTTTTTGTGCATTGTGTTTTCCAGTTGTCCAAGAAACTATTAGAATCAATAGATTCTTCAATGATGCTGAGTTTATTCTTAATGTACTGTTCTTTCTTGGCTCCGAGTGTGTTTTTGTATTGTGTTAGTGCCTGACAAGGCGTAATTCCGCATTTTCTGGTTGTCTATGCTTTTGGTTTTGATATTTTTCTGGTTTTGTGTTTTTGGTTTTTCTCTTGGAAGATTTCAGGTTGGACATTGATGCCAAATTCTCAAAAATATTATTGAGATTATTCACTGCCTGGTTTTACACCTTCTTCATTGTGAGTGTATGTGTTTTCCAGAAAGGTGTCTAAGAGCGATTGAGTCAATTTGGCTGCCAATTGCTTTCTGGTATTTTTCTAAGCTGTTTTGGGCCCATCGGTAGGATTTTTAAATGTTGTACAGCTTACTGGGCGGTGATTCTGTATGAGTTGTTTCTGTCCTTTTAAGATACGCAGTAATTTGGCTGTGATCTGACAGAGGTGTTAGTGGTTTGACTGTGAATGCTCTGAAAGAGGATGGGTCCAGATCTGTAATCATATAGTCTACGGTGCTGATGCCAAGAGGTGAACAATATGTTGATCGTCCTAGAGAGTCCCCTCTGAACCTACCGTTGACAATGTACAGACCCAGAGAGTCCCCTCTGAACCTACCGTTGACAATGTACAGACCCAGGCTTCGACAGAGTTGCAGGAGCTGCTTTCCATTTGTGTTTGTCTGTTTGTCATAATTGTTCCTGTGTGAATGAAAAGGAAGATCAAAAAAAGTTATTCCCAAATATATAATCAGTACCCTGACGATTGATAAAGTCTGGTTCTTCACCAGTTCTTGAGTTGAGATCACCACAGATCAACACATTCCCCTGGGCCTGGAAATGGTTGATCTCCCTCTCAATGTTGGAGAATAAGTGTCTTATTTGAAGTACAGGGATTCTATAGGGGGGGATATAGATTGCACAAAGGAAAACATTTTGCATGCTAAAAATATGTCTCTTTTTATTTTAAGCCATAGATGATTTGTGTCTTTTTTAAAATTAAGTCAACGCGCTTCCAAAGTTCTGCTTTAAGCCAAATCAGTATGCCACCAGAGTCTCTGCCCTGGGTTACTCCTGGCAATTTAGTGGAGGGAACTACCAGCTCTGTGTATCCAGGGGGACACCCAGTGGAACCTTCTCCACTACACCAGGTTTCTTGTAAAATAATAATGTCTAGATCTTTTATTTCATTTAAGAACTCTGATGACCTACTCTTCAAACCAACACAGAAGAGTGTAGGCCTTGGATATTCCAAGTTGAGATGCACATGGATTTCATGCTAAAAACTAGTCTTATAACTGTAATGAGTGTTGTTTTGAGAGAATGAGTGTATGTTTGCCATGTAAAAAAAGAGGGAGGAAAAAAGATAATTTCAAGTGTCAACAATGTTGACAGTATACAAGTAACCTTTCTAACAATATTATTCTAAATATAACATACATATACATGCGTACATACACATATACTGTATATACATACACAAACGCATACATCGTTTTTTTGTTTGTTTGGTCTTCCCTTTCTTCTTAACTACGTCCACCCTTCTGTTTCCCTCCTTCCTCTTCCCTCTCTCTCTCCATCTATGTATCGCTCTGCTGTCTCTTTCTCTCTCTGTTGTCCTCTCGCTAGCCCACTGGTTCTCTTGTATAGACCGAGTCTCTCAGAGAGTGACAGTAACTGTCAGGGGGCAGTAGAGTTCCCCTTCTCATTCTCCCCCCAGTCCCAGATTCCGGGCATTCCGGTGTTATTTATAACGGAGAGGATGAACAGTAGCGAGCTGTCATCGGATGAATCCCACTGCATCCCGCATTCATTCAGGAGCGCCGGATGGGAAGCCCGGTACGGGAACAACGGCACGTTTGTCCTTTAACACACAGTCCAGTGAGGAAGAATTCCGGCCATGTCAAAAGGGCAGCGCTTAGATAATCTCCATCAACTCTCTCTCTCTCTTAAACCCCACACTCACTTACAACATTGTACCCTCAAAAAACTCGCGATGTGTGCCCCAGCAACGCTACCAGCAGCTGCTCGTCCATTAGCTCACTTTGAACATTGTACCCTCAAACGAGGTGTGCCCCAAACAACGCTACCAGCAGCTGCTTGTCAATTAGCTCACTTTGAACATTGTACCCTCAAACGATGTGTGCCCCAACAACGCTACCAGCAGCTGCTCGTCCATTAGCTCACTTTGAACATTGTACCCTCAAACGATGTGTGCCCCAACAACGCTACCAGCAGCTGCTCGTCCATTAGCTCACTTATATATATATAAATGTATATATTATATATTATTTTATAATATTTAAAATAAGCCATACTTTCGTAATGGCCAGCAATATATTCATCAGTATTTATCAGTTTAAAACAGACCCTTAAAATAAAGTGTGATAGTTATCCAATTCACAAAGGGAAAATTTTTTTTCCAAGATAATAAAATAATGATAATGCAAAGCTGAGGCCCAAAGGTAACGGAGATACTCAGGCAGTTTATATTCAGACCGTCTTCCCTGTCAATTTAAGTCCCATTACTGTCCTGATTCCTTCAGATAAACGCACAGGATAATTATATAATCATAACTTTTTTTTTTTCTGTACTGTGGTGTTTCCGTACCCTTTGGGTCCAATCCCATGAGGCCTGTGGCGGTTCAGTCATTAACAGCGGTCCCTAAGGTGTCAGACTGGTGGAAGCGGGTAGCACAACGACATTCCTACTTCGGTGCAGTGACGGAGAACCCACGTTACGCAACGCCATCTACCTGAGCAACACTGTCACCATCACCATCGTTTAACCTACAATCGCCATGTCCCTGGGGTCCAGATTCACCCTTAAATCATCCTGGCGCTAGCTGGACCGTACCCAACGTACAAATATCTACATGAATACACGGAAAACAACACCAACTAGCGACTATCATTTTGTACCTTTAATATAAATTAGATGAAAACAACATGAAAGGTCTACATCGCATATGGGTTTTTTTTTTCTCTCTCTCCCAATATCACTGCATAGAATTCTGTTTTATCTGTAATGCACAGGTATTGCATGGTCATGTCTTTGTGGTTTCCAATGCACCATGTACCACACATGTAAGAGCTATCCCTCTACCTTTTGGGATGGCCCAATAGCAAGGCAGCCTGAATAGTTTTTTAGCCTGTACGCTGGTGCCTGAATAAATGAAATACCAAATAAATAATCAAAAATCCTGTCATACGGTAAATGGCGGTAATTTTGGTTTTTTTACTCTGCAGCGATTTTGGAGATCGATGGCGGGAGGTTTGCTCTCGTACCCGAAGGCCCAGCTCTATAAATTACTGCAAAAAGACACGGACCAACGAGTCACCACCATTACCTGCCGTGAAAGGCACAGAGAGAGAGAGGGGCGTATCCCAGGTGGCGGTTTTCTTACCAACCTCCCCCCCTCTTGACCATCCACCCTGATAAAACAAGCACAGTATGTGTCCCCCCCCCCCCCCCCATATTTTCGAGTGCACTTTCCGCCTACTGGCAAAACTCTGACCCGTGCTGGAGGGGGGGGTCATACGTAACAGCCTGCCCGCGGCTAGCTTGTGCCTGCCTGTGGTCACACATGGGGTGGGTGATGTCCATGTCTTAACCAATCAGAAATTAGCATCTCCACTCACCACCCACCCATCCTACCCATCTCCCACCCCCCACACACACCAACCCCCATCCCTCTTCCACTACCAACAACAACAGCACCAGTGGCGGATAGCTGATGGCGGCTCTACCCAGGCCTGCATTTAATCCCAGGGTTTATCCACTTTACCAGAGGAGATAATAAAATACAGCAGCTGTGGGCTGAAGAGAGGGATGTGGGACCCACAGAGAGAGAGAGAGAAGAGAGAGATAAAGAGAGAGAGAGAGAGAGAGACAGATACAGAATTAGTCTAGGCCCCAGAGTTCGTGCTCAGTTCCTCCCACATACGCAACTAGCCCAATCTTTCGTCACAAAGCGCTGGTGCATTATTTCCTGCTGGTCTATTTTGGAGAGAGTTAGTTTGTGTAAGATCCTCAGAGAGAGTGACAGTGCACAGGCCCGGCCGGGTGGCAGTGGGGCTCAGTTACAGGTAGTATGTAGCAGAGGAAGGAGCCTGACAAATATGCGTGTCAATAACCCATAGCCAGAATATTCCCGCAAGGGACTAAACGCTGACCAAATGCTGAACAAATGGCACACTAATGAGGCAACAAAACATAGGACTAAACTCAGACCAAACACAGACAAAACTTACTCAAAAATGCTAAAAAACTAAACGTGAAACTAAATGCCGACATAACGAGACCAAACAGATAAACACAAAAAGACAAATGGACTGAACACCGACCAAACTTACACACAAATGCAGACTAAACGTTTGGCTAAAATACAGACCAAACGTTAGACCAAACAGAGACTAAACGCAGACCAAATAGACGAACACGACTAAATGCAGACTAAACCGCAGACCAAATAAGAGACAAAAATGCCAGGTCAAAAAAAAGGGGGGGGGGAGAACTGCATGGCTACGGCTAGGCATCCATGACTGTAAATCCAATATCAGAAACCAGCAGAACATTTTTTATTGAAACTGCCAGTCAAACGGCCCCTATCGCTAAAAAAGAGTTCCCCTCGGTCAGGGAGCACACACGTCACCCGGGGGCTTTTCCACACAACATTCCCTAACGTTCCAGTGCCGAAGTTGCCACATATACTGGCTTGCTGGCAACGTCTCCGTAACTTGAAGTAGAATGCTCTGCAGTAACCAGGGAAAGCTTGAAATGGTTTGTCGATTCTGTTGCGAGACCAGACCGGGAAGGACAGCCAAGCACAAGAAAAAACCGAAAATGAACGAGGATGTGACAACGTTTCCAACGTTTCAGAAACCTACAGCGCTGCCTAGAGTTCGCCGACAGATCACAAACAGGAAATATGGCCTTCAGCCAACGCGCCGATCACACGCCCGGCGAACGAACCGAAATTGTGTCATATTCACGCAGAAGTCATGGAAAACAGGTGTATGGTTTCACGGGCGCCGAAGAGCAATAAACGTTGACCGACCTTCCGAATATAGTGGCAGACAAATTTAATGTAGCCCTCATGCAGACATGTAGCCCATAGGAACGTGTGTTTAGAAGGTATTGGCTTTAACCAGTGACTCGGATGAGATGGAGTTGTACTGGTGTAACCCGTCATGGGCCTCATAGAGTGGGTGCTTCACATTCCATTTACAACACACAATACACACAGTGAACCTAAATAATACATGAAATAAGGACTCCAAAAGATATAACTGTGTGAACAAGCCTATCCTTGTGTGTGTACGTGTGTGTCTGTGTTTTTGTGTGTGTCTGTGTATGCTTTGCATGTGAGAGAGAGAGAGGAGAGAGGAGAAAGAGAGAGAGAGAGCGTGTGTGTGTGTGTGTTTGGGAGAGGGTAGAACTAAGAATACATCTGAGAAGAAAGGCCTTTCAGCCCAACAGATCTACTGCAAAACAGGCAGGGGCGGACTCTGTGGAACAGTACACAGTAGGGGGGCGAGCTCTGTGGAGCGGTACAAGTAGGCGGAGCTCTGTGGCAGGGTGACTCACCTTGACCCTTGCTGTTGGGTTGCAGCAGCTCAAGTGACGGACACCTTGTCTGCTGCAGCCGCCTCTTCACCAGCTTGGAGCACAGAACATAACGGAAGCTAGAGCACGTGCCGAGGCTTTTTGTTACTCGGAGAAAGTGCGGCTGTCCGCTGACCAGCCGTCGAGCCGCGCCCCTCTGGATGCAGCCCCCGCCAGCCGCATGGCGTCCCATGGTCACTGCGCAGCCCGTCTCCCCGGCCATGATTCGGGGGGGGTCACGGGGGGGGGGGGGGGTGAGGTGTATGGGGGGGAGTGCCGCTCAGGACAGGATACTCAGGATGACCATATCTTCCCTGAGGGAGAAGAGAAAGCAGGACACAGGTTTGAGAGCATAAGAGAACCCGCGCCGTGCAACGCCCAGGGCGATGCCCGGGCGACACCCCAACACACCTACAACACACCAACTACACACCAGACAAATGCCAGCAATGCCACAGTAACTGCCCCAAATAACATCTGGGTAATGCTGTGGCAACACCCCAATAATGCCCCAGCGACTCTCATTTTTTGTAATTTTACCAAAAAACTCTGATTTACACTGTACTGTAGCAAAATAACTCTCTGTTATTATTACCGTTATTTTGAGAATAAGTTCTGGCAACCCAGTTGCCAGTATTTTAACCGTAAAGATTTCGATTATTATTATTTTTTGTTACAGTGATGAAATAACGGTAACAATAAGTTAAGCAATATACAGCAGGCGGTACATCTGATTATCTCATGGTGTTTTCACATGAATAATACTATTATTTACACACTCCATCCAAAATGGCAGGCAGCCCCATCCCACCAAGCTGCACAGGTCAACCCCAGAGAACCTTACACCCCAAAACCTTATCCAGGCCTCGTGACCTGTCTTTCACGCATAATAAACAAGTTTACTATGAAAGATAGTTAAAGAACACCAGCACCAGAAAACAATAACCAATAAAAACACAGGGAAAAGAGAAGCTATTTCAGAACGCACAACAAGGCGGTAACATGAAACGAAAGCCTGCATGCGCTGCGATTAGCTGTAATTGTGTTTGTGGTGACTTCAAATATGCTCTTCCTGTGTTGCACCCACAGGGCTCGTGCTGCGTAGATGCTTCTGAGGTGTGCAAAGATGAACGCCCTTTACGTCCGCTATCCTTACAGATTTCACACATATGGTGAGGCCTTCCACATCACCCCATTCCGCCCCTGGATTCTCTCTCTCTCTCGCACACGCACGCACCACGCACCACGCACGCACTCACGCACGCACGCACCACAGCACGCACGCACGCACTGCAACCTTATATCCATTCTATGGCTCCATTTAATTACTGGTTGAATTCAACACAGAATTATGGGGATTTCATCTACATACCTTTGGAGTGCCGCAAACTTGGGGTCTAAATTTGGACAAGAATGCAGTCAGTGTTCAATAAATAGGTGTGTTGTGTCTATACACCTCGCTCGCATGCACACAAACATTTTTTTTATAGTTTTTTAACAATACTTATACAGTATGGTATTCTATATGATGTTAATATGCCAGAGAAAGGTCATGAAGTCTATAGAGAGGACAGCACAGGCAGGTAAAATGGACGAACGCTCCCAAAAAAAACCCCCTGGCCCAGCGTCCTGAAATCTCCTCTTCTCCTCACACGGCGGTGAGGCGGCGAGTTCATACTCCATGCCATTTCCCAGAACTCTCACCGTTTTGCAGACCTTCCATTCACGAACGCCTACCGCATGGTTGTTTACTTTACGGTAAAGACACACAACTGTAAGATATGATTCCTCTCACTACTGTAAGTGTGACAACTGTAAGTGAGATTCATCTGGACTACTGTAAGTGTGATAGCTCTGACAACTGTAAGTGTGATTCCTCTGACTACTGTAAGTTGTGATTTCCTCTGACTAATGTAAGTGTGATAGCTCTGACTACTGTAGTGTGATTCACCTCACTTACTGTACGTTTGTTCCTCTCACTACTGTTAAGTAGTGGTTCCTCTGACTACTGTAAGTGTGGTTCCTCTGACTACTGTAAGTGTGGTTCCTCTTGACTACTGTAATGTGGTTCCTCTGACAACTGTAAGTGTGGATTCTCTGACTACTGTAGGGTGGTTCCCTCTCACTACTGTAAGTGTGGTTCCTCTCACTACTGTAAGTGTGGATCCTCTGACCTACTGAGTAATGGTGATTCCTCTGGACTCACTGTACGTCGTGGATAGACTCTAGGACTACTGTAGGTGTGATTCCTCTGACTAACTGTAAAAGTTGATTCATCTGACTACTGTAAGTGTGGTTCCTCACTACTGGTAAGTTGAGGTCCTCTCACAACTGTAAGTGTGGTTCCTCTGACTACTGTAAGTTGTGGTTCCTCTGACACTGTAAGTGGGTCCTCTCACTACTTAAGTGTGGTTCCTCTGACTACTGTAAGTGTGACCTCTGACTACTGTAAGTGTGATTCATCCTACTACTGAAAGTGTGGTTTCCTCACTAACTGTAAAGTGTGGGTTCATCACTACTTAAGTGTGGTTCCTCACTACTGTAAGTGTGGTTCCTCATCTACAGACGTGTGGTTCCACACAACAGTACGGTGTTCCTCACTACTTAATGTGTGGTTCCTCCTCAACTACTGTAAGTGTGATTCCTCTGACTACTGTAAGTGTGATTCCTCTGTCTACTGTAAGTTTGATTCCTCTGACTACTGTAGTGTGTCCTCACTACTGTAAGTTGTGTTCATCACTACTGTAATGTGGTTTCCTCTCACTACTGTTAATTGTGGTTCCTCCACTACTGGGGGGGTAAGTGTGGTTCATCACTACTGTAAGTGGTGGTTCCTCTCACTACTGTAGTTGAGGTTCCTCACTACTGTAAGTGTGGTTCCCTCACTACAGTAAGTGTGGTTCCTCACTACTGTAAGAGTGGTTCCTCCTCACTACTGTAATGTGGTTCCCTCTCACTACTGTAAGTGTGTTTCCTCTCACTACTGTAAGTATGATACTTTACTGTGGAATCAGTATTTATCACCACTGGTGGGTGGGGCAGAAGGGGAGGGGTAGGAATTGGGAGGTTATCTTATCAGCCTGAGATTCAGACAGAAGCACACAGAACATCAGTAGACAGACAACAGACCCTCACTCCTGCAACCTGTATTCTGTATTACAACACACCTCTAATGCTGACAGTCAGACCATTTAAAGGCAACACCCTCAGTAAGTCAGTAATAAAGTTTCCATGGGAACCTTTTTTTTGTTTGTTATCAAACATTTTTATCCCCCTCCTCTTGCAGCATGTGTGCTGGATTCGCTAGGGGATTTCTTCTCTTCGTCAAAGATTGCGAGATTTTTGGGAGCCCCCGGTGGCCTGTGCCCCAAAACACACTGAC